>JBCNJP010000010.1:4643760-4659760 GCA_039602395.1 Deinandra increscens subsp. villosa | reverse complement strand
AATCCCTCTACGATCGCACACACGACACACCGATGTACGTATGCTAGTACTTGATCACGAACTCTTCTCCTTGATAAAGCTTGGTCGAACCACAAGGAAAATCGAACCCCTAGGGTTCTTTTCCTTTGCCGTAAATTAGAGAGAGAGAATAGAGAGAGATTAGGGTTTTGCACTTTATCAGATAAATGCAGCAAATAAACCTTAAACCCATAAGGTTTATTTATAGGGTTTAGGAACTTGATAAACAAGTTAGGGTTTGGGATAGGGCTTTACGATTTTCGGCCCTAAGGCCTATCCCAAAGCCTTTTCCTAATTGTAATCAAATTACAACTCTCTCTAATTACAACTAACACCCCTGTTAACAATTAACTGTCAGTTTTTAACGAAAACTCGTTAAATGTTCGTGATAAATATTAATTAACTAATTAATTAATACAAATACATTAGTGTCGAGACGTGTAACCCCGTAGGCTTAAATACTTTCCGGACATACGTTTATTAATACGTGATCATATCCCTACAGCTCCCACTTGAGCTCGTAATAATAAAGGTAATAACATTGGTTAGCGTCTAGCAACACGCCAATGCTCCCGGAAATATTTAAGTACAGTTTCTCAAAGTGTATTTAAATGGTACAGTCATTTACTATCCCTTTGTTACCGACACCGTGTTAAATATGGATATGGATCAAAGTCATTCCATACTTTAACAATTCTGTTTCTCATTCTCACAACTAACTTAAGATTACCAAATTGCAAATCGAGACATCTCTAGATTTCATTTGGGCACGGCCATGCAAACATCTTAATTAGTCCAATGAGGGGCCCAGTGGTATCTGCTTCAGCACAAAACTAAAGGAACAAATCCTCTTGACTACACGTGTCAAGTCACATACTTCACTACACTTACTGAAAATAGCCCTTTTGTACTACCTTATTCAGGATAGTTAGACCTATATCAAGTAGGTGCAATCCATACATGCATGACCTGCTTGTATCTCAAGTCTAAGGATAAATAAAGCAACCATTTACGAATTTCACTTAATGACGCCGATCCATAAAGTGACAATTCGTTAGTGGGTCAGTCCAGTATGCATCCAATGAATACCATGTGAGTTTGGTAGGACCATCCTAACCAATCACTCAGATTTTGTCTTAGTTTAACTATGCTCCCACATAGTTAATTGACAATGGACAATTTAGAATACTTAGTAAGTATTCATGGATTAAACATGCAAATATAGGACACAACTTAACCATTAAATGAAATCAAACATATCAAGTACTTTATTTCATTATATAAATAGAAATTGTTTACATCCTTTATCCAAATACTGAAACATCAGACATACATGATTTAACTAGCTAATTTAAGTCCCATGCCCTCGGCATGCCTTTCAAGTTTTGGTCTCGATAGAGCTTTCGTGAAAGGATCAGCTAAGTTAATATCCGTGTGAACTTTGAGTAATTTTATTTCACCAAGTTCGATCTGCTCACGAACATAGTGATATCTCCTGGCATAGTGTCTGGCGCCCTTCTGAACTCCGGGTTCTTTGGCGATGATTAATGCACCCGAGTTATCGCAGTACATGTCGATAGGCAAGTTACTTGTGGGGACAATGTCAAGCCCACTAATAAACTTCCTTATCCAGACAGCCTCCATTGCAGCCTCTGACGCAGCAATGTACTCAGACTCTGTTGCAGACATAGCAACTGTGGTTTGTTTCTTGCTCTTCCAATCCACAGCGCCTCCATTCAGAACGAAGACGTACCCAGACTGAGACTTCGTGTCATCTCTATCAGTCTGAAATCCAGCATCACAGTATCCGGTCACTTTGAGCTCTTGATCTGGATTTCCCCCATACACCAAAAACAAATCTCTAGTAGCCCGTAGGTACTTGAGAATGGTCTTAACAGCAGTCCAGTGACTTTCACCTGGATTCTGTTGAAATCGGCTAACGATATTTTGCGCAAACGCTATATCAGGTCTAGTGCATCTCACCGCATACATTATAGAGCCTACAGCCGAAGCATAAGGGACTCTTTGCATACGCTTCACCTCATCAGGTGTAGAAGCACCTTGTTTGACCGATAGACCAAGTCCTTCCTGCATAGGTACTATACCACGCTTGGAATTCTCCATCTTGAATCGCTTCAAGATCTTATCAATATAAGCACTTTGACTTAGTCCAATCAACCGCTTAGTTCTATCTCTATAGATCTTGATTCCAAGAATAAATGCTGCTTCTCCCAAGTCTTTCATGGCAAAACACTTTCCAAGATGGGATTTTACATCTTGCAACATTGGAATGTGTTTTCCTATAATCAATATGTCATCTACATATAAGACAAGGAAAGTAACATTACTCCCACTAGCTTTGCGATATACACATGGCTCATCGGGATTCTGAACGAAACCAAACTTTTTGATTTCTTCATCAAACCGTTTATTCCAACTCCTTGATGCTTGCTTTAGTCCATAAATGGACCTTTGAAGCTTACATACTCGGTTGGGATGTTGTGGATCAATGAACCCTTCAGGTTGATCCATATAGACTTCTTCATCCAAGTAACCATTTAAGAAGGCAGTCTTAACATCCATTTGCCATATCTCAAAGTCATAGTACGCTGCTATGGCTAAGAGAATCCTAATAGCTCTAATGTCAGCTACTGGTGAAAAGGTCTCATCATAGTCAACGCCAAAACGTTGAGTATAACCTTTCGCCACAAGACGAGCTTTATAGGTGTGTACATTCCCATCCATGTCGGTCTTCTTCTTGAAGATCCATTTACTCCCAACGGTCTTCGTGTTAGGAGGAAGATCAACCAAGTTCCAAACTTGATTATCTTTCATGGATTTCATTTCCACGTTCGCAGCTTCCAGCCATTTGTCAGATTCCGGATCTGATAATGCAGCTTTGAAGTTCGGAGGCTCATTGAGATCTCCTGATACGTTATCCTCGGATTCGACTAGACCAATCCATCTATCGGGATTACGTACGATCCTTTCGGATCTACGAAGTGGAATCGCAACATCATTGACTTGAAGTTCATCACTTTGAACATTCCCCCCCCCCCTCAAGTTGATGATTGCTAGTTGTTTCAGAAGGTGACACATCTTCTAGTAGTTCTACAATTCTCCCACTGTTCTCTTGAGCTATAAAATTCTTTTCAAAGAATTCAGCATATCGAGCAACTCGAACAGTATTTTCGGAAGGATTGTAAAAGTAGTAACCCATTGTTTCCTTTGGGTATCCTACGAAGATGCACTTAGTAGTCCTGGGTTGTAGTTTGTCAGGCGTATCACGCTTCACAAGTGCCTCACATCCCCAGACTCTTAAGTAAGACAACACAGGGACTTCTCCATGCCACAATTGATGCGGTGTCTTTTCAACCTTCTTGGTTGGAACCATATTTAGAATGCGTACAGCGGTTTCTAGAGCAAAATCCCAAAATGATATTGGGAGAGTTGTAAGGTTCATCATCGACCTTACCATTTCTAGTAAGGTTCGATTCCTCCTTTCAGAGACTCCATTATGCTGAGGAGTGTAAGGAGGAGTAAGCTGTTGGACAATTCCACACGCTTTAAGATAATCCTTAAACTCTTGGCTTAAGTATTCTCCACCACGATCCGATCGAAGGATCTTGATGGTCTTTCCGAGTTGATTTTCTACTTCGTTCTTGAACTCTTTGAATGTTTCAAATACCTCATGTTTATGTTTAAGCAAGTAAACATAACCATAACGACTGAAATCATCCGTGAAAGTCACGAAGTAGCTAGCACCTTGTCTTGACACATGTCTAAATGGGCCACATACATCGGTATGGATGAGTCCAAGTAGCTCTTTTGCCCTTTGCGGCTTGTTCGGAAAGGGTTTTCTAGTCATCTTTCCTGATATACAGGAAACGCATTTGTCAAATGATTCATCATTTGATTTTAAGATCCCTTCACGTTGAAGTCTTTCAATGCGGTTTTTGCCAACATGGGCAAGACGACAGTGCCATAGATAGGTAGAGTCCAAATTATGTTTTGGCTCGTTTGCTAACATGATACAATGAATTATTATTGTTGCAACCACGCATATCAATTTCATAAATGCCATTACAAGGGATCGCATCAAAATAATGAACATTATTCTTAGAAACTGAAATACTGATATTATTAAAAACATTAATATATCCTTGGTTTTTCAACAATGAAACTGAAATAACACCTCTAGTAATAGAAGGTGCATAATGACAATTGTCTAAAACAATGATTAACCCAGAAGGAAGAACTAAATGAAATTCTCCTATAGCTTCCACAGCTGCTGGCAAACCATTTCCCACGAACAGCTGCAAAGCTCCAGGCTTCAGTTTCCTCCTGTTTCTAAGACCCTGCAACGTATTACAGATATGAGTTCCACAGCCGGTGTCATACACCCATGAATCACACTTAGAAAAGGAAAATAATTCAATTGTGAAGATACCTGAAGTACTAGCCCCGCTAGTATTCTTTCTCTTCTTCATCAACTCAGCTAGATAGGTAGGACAGTTCCTCTTCCAGTGTCCAACTTCACCACAATGGTGACAGATCTGGTCTTTAGCCGGATGCTCTTTTGCGGCCGGAGGGGTTTGCTTGGTTTTAGGAACAAGCGCAACTGCCTTGCCTTTTCCTTTACCATCATTCTTGCCCTTCGCCTTTTGCGGTCGTTTAGCCTTTTGGATCTTTGCCCCCTTTGATCATAAGAACTTGGGGTGTTTCAGTGGCCTTCTTAGGAATCGTTTTTTCATACTCGACAAGCATAGCATGAAGCTCAGGTATAGTCTTAGTCATACTATGCATGTTGTAGTTGCGCACAAAACCCTCAAAATCCTTCGTAAGAGATTTGAGGATCATGCCAACTGCCACAGCCTGATTATACCCATAATTGAGCGATTCCAATTTGTCAAAGTAGCTCTTCATCTTGAGCACATGACTACTGACCGATTTACCAGTTTCAAGCTTCAAGTCGTGGAGTTCCACAACTAGGTCGAACAATTCAACACCAGCTTGTTTTTCATACATCTTCTTTAGCTCTTTGATCATATCACAAGGTGTATGAAATTCGTATTGCTTCTGAAGATCGGGAGTCATACTCGAGATCATCATGCAAGCAACCTCATCGTATCTGCTATACTCTGCATTGTAGAACGCTTTCTCTTGATCAGAAGCATTAGCAGCTGGCTCGGTCGGCCAATGATTTTCAAGGACATCGGTCCTCCGTTCAACTCTAAGGACAATCCTCAGTTGACGGTACCAGTCATTGAAGTTAGATCCATTCAGCTTTTCTCTTTCAAACATTTGACGAAAAGCATGACCAACATTGTTTTGAGGAGGGTTTGTTGCCATCTACAAAACAGATTAAGTTCAAAAATCAGTATTTTCGATAATTAAGTCCTTAATAATTTAATTACCCAATGTTTAAATAACTTTAAACAATTAAGCTTATTAAGGCTAGGATCCTAATGACATGCCCTCATTTCATCAGTTGATCTGCTAGAAATGATGCATTCAAAAGGTAAGTGACGATCAATAATTGTATTCCAAATACAATTCCTAGATTTTATGGGACCTACAACTTGCACCAAGTGATTTGTAGTCATGTTTCATCCCATCTTTTGCCTCGGGCTAAGGGTCTCACCGCCTAGCTCGCTTTAAGTCGTCCAACCAAAAACGCACAAATTGTCCACCATTGTGTACCAATGAGTGGGAATTTGTCTTGCAATTGCTAATCTACCATTGTGTACCAATGAGTAGAGTAACACCCACAAGTGTTCTTTACAAGTTGGGTGGCAAAGACTTAAGTTTGATTGGGTCAAAACAATTTGATGTGATCAAAAGGTTATGTGTGAAGATTCATGCACATCTTCACCACATAATGTGTTTATAAAATGCTTAGTTTGTCTTCCAAGCCAAAAGAGCTCGGTAGCTCCATTCGCAACACACAAAGAAGCGTAGGGGTGAGGTTTGCACATTGAAATTAAAAACCTACCCCTTTAGGGAAACAGAGCGACCCGACTTATACCTCTCTTTGAGTATGTTCGAATGGGTGAGCCGGTGTTTCTTTGAGTATGTTCAAATTCATCTGGATGCCAAAACACCTCTAGCAGTTTTTCATCAAAAGAAACAGATTTTTCTTCAACCTTGGTAGCTTCATTTGGTGAATGAATAACCAAATGAGCATGTTGACTAGATTTCAATTTATGTTCAGTGGAACTTGGACATTCTCGTGCAAAATGTCCATAAACAGAACACTTATAACACTTAACCTTTGACTTGTCCAATCCAATTTTTCTATCCTGATTCAATATTTTCTTGCCAGTTCTATTAAAAATTTTCTTCGTTCTTCGAACTAACATAGCATACTGCCAGTTCAAATCCATTTCTTCTAAATGATCATAATCTATCTGATCGTAATCTTCATTTGTCAATTCGGCATTACTAACAACACCAGTAATAACCCCAAAATATGAAGATACCAATGCAGACATTAAAGCATTATAATCATCGGTAGTTTGAGCAGATAAAGCATTCTGATTCGAAGAACTAGGAACAGAAACAGTACAACCAGCGAAAAAACTAGGAGTTTCAGATTTATCTGCAATAAATGTTGTAGGAGGTGCGGAACTAACAATATTAGATTTCCCAGCATTCATGGTAGAATCATTATCACCATAATACACAACAGGATTTTGAACTTGTGCAGGAAGTGATTTGTTAACCATTAACTCCATATCCCTCGCTTGAATTCTTTGAATCAGATCATTAAAAGATAATCCCGGATATAATTTATCATGAGTGATCATCATCACATAATTCTCCCATTTCTCAGGTAATGCTTCCAAAATCTTTTCTTTCATATCAGCTTCTTCCTTGTAGACTTACCAAACGCATTTCACTTATTAAGTGAGCAAATCTTGCAATCAGATTTGGAATTGATTCGTTTTGATAATGCTTGAAACTATTAAATTCCTTCTTCAAAACCTTCTGACGACTTTTCTTATATTGTTCATTGTCTTCACATCGTTTTTCCAAAGCATCCCACAAACTCTTTGATGTGTAGTTACCCAAAAATTGATGTAGTAACTCTTTAGGCAAAGCCATTGTCAAAGTACCATATGCTTTCTTTTCAGCTTGATATGCTTTCTTTTGTTCAGATGACATCTTTCTTTGAAGTACTGGTTCCCCGATTTCATCTTTAGGATAAACATATTGATCAGTGAATGACAACCACATATCAATATTATTAGTATCAACATACGCTTCAAATCTTTTAACCCAACTATGATAATCTTCCAATTTTAACAATTTGGAAACTTTCTGACTTGTTCCGATATCATTATCATAGTTCATCATAGTTTGCATCGTTGCTTGAACCGAATTTTGAATAGCTGCAAACGCTTGAAAATCGGACATTTTGAAATTCTGGTTACTGTTCACCCGAACCTGTTCCGAACCTAAACTGTTTCGCCGAACTTCGTCCGAACCCTGTCCGAACTGAAACGGAAATGTCGAACCCTTGCCGAACTTGAACTTCGGAAACAAACATTCGCCGAACCTTCGCCGAACTATGTACGAACCCTAACTTCGGAAACAACGAATGTCGGTTGAACCTTATTCGAACCTCAACTTCGTAAGCAAACTGTCCAAACCCTATACGAACGTGGAGTTCGAAGCGGTTACAATTCAGTTACGCCGAACCTTAGACGAACTCGAACACTCTCGACTCCACTTTTGCGATTTTCAGTGTTTTTGGACGAATTTTTTAACAGGAACTCAGATAAACTCCATAGAAATGATTTAGAAGAAGATTTTTTAGGAAAAACACACTTGAAATGATCAAACGAACTCAAAAATGATACTCATTTTCGAAAAACTTGGAGTTTTGACTCAAAACTTAGAAAACAGTGATCTCCGATCAGTAGATTGAACCAAATACTCTGATACCACTTGAAAATTCGTGAGCGTATAATCGTCTACTCAATCGTATCGAATTCCAATGTAAAACGAGAGTGAACACAAGAGTAAATACAATGTGACTTGTATTAGACCACAGAGAAACACCACATAGTTCACATACAAGATATGACCAAGAAGCTTGCTGAATACAACACAAGACAACTATTTATACTAGCCAAACCCCGACTGTCCGAACCTCAAGTTCGGACAAGGTTCGCCTGGTCCGAACCTAGAGTTCGCCTAGGGTTCGGCCAGAACCAATCTTACACCATCTTGTCTTGTACTCGATACTTCACATGACGATCAGGAACCATGTAACAACAAGTCGATATTCCGGAATATGATGGGAGGCTTGATCCCGATGAGTTTGTTAAGTGGCTACGTATCGTCAAACGGGTCTTTGACTACAAACAAACTACAAATGACAAGAAGGTTAAAGTTTTTGCTCTAAAATTATGAAAATACGCATATACATGGTGGGCAAACGTGATACGGATCCGGATGATCCGTATACGGACCCGATTCGCGGCCCAGGGAATCCAAACCCTATCGGGTTTCTTAATTCCTAATCTATCTTTTATTTGAATAATATTTTATTAGTTATTAGTTTCCTAGTTTGATTTGGTTTTTTTATTAGTCTATTTAAGCACAATTGTAAATCGTTTTAAGGAAGTTGATTTGAATAAAAGTTTAAGCTTCTGATTTCCAAGAACTCTAAGGATCACCGGTTTTGGCTCCTTGCTCGGATTCGTCCGAGATACTACTACGCTTCCGGTATCAAGTGGCATCAGAGCCATGGATCGAAGGAACCACCGTGATCAATGACGTAGATTCGCCGCCGGAGGCAATGATGACTATCACCGTGACCCCCGAGATGTAGAAGAAATCAAGAGATTACAACAACGAGTTTGTGAACTCGAGTTGCGTCCGTTCTATGACGGAAAACCCAGATACGATGAAGACGGACTTGCACCAGACGCGGAAGAATGTTTGTTGATCCAAATGCTTCTGGGATGGGTTACTCTTCCATCACCCGTTTTACCCGCCCCATCCGCGCACCCCGCGCTAACACATGTTTCCCCGCCCCGCCTCTACTACCATTGTCGCGGCTTACACTCCTCGACCACCCCCTGTTCGTATCCGCAATAATCCACTGACTCAAATTAAGCAGGTACTTAAGACAAATTTATCTTTTTGACTCAAGTTGATCAAGCCATGGCTAATTTTTTGGTGCATAATTCATCGGATATTTTTAGTACCAACTTTAATCATGCATTCACTTTTGTCCATGATTCTTGGAAATTAATTCTTATGGAGTTCCAATTTGAATTTGATGTCGTGAACTTTGACATTTAATTTGGAACAAAATAAGGAGCAACGTTCATGGAAGGCTAAAATTATTTAGTTCAATTGTTTCGATAGAATTTCCCAGTTTACATCCGTGGTTAGGTAATATAACAACAAATTCCTATAATTTTGGTTGTGCTCGTTTCGGGTAGTCATAAATTATGGAGCTCAATTAATCAAGTGTTAGAGTTTAATCGGGATGCAAGAAAAAAATCATAATATCCTACAAAAGAATGAGAGAAGTTCACGTAAGAAGTTTATGCAAAATAAGAAGGATAAGAAGGAGGACAAATCTGGAAACATGCATATTTTTCACTTTCCCCCCAATTATTAAAACGTTTATAACTTTTACATACGATATTATTTTTTTCTAAAAATTTCACCATAAAAACAAGCGTTTTTTATCTTTAAAACCAATACAATATTGCTATATATAAAAAAAACATTGTGAATGAGCTGAACATATAACACAACGACCTGAACATATGACACGAAAACACAACGACTTGAACATATGACACAATGACACAATGACCTGAACAATGTTCAGGTCATTGTGTCATTGTGTCATTGTGTCATATGTTCAGGTCATTGTGTCATTGTGTTATATGTTTAGGTCAATTGTGTCATATGTTCAGGTCGTTGTGTCATATGTTCACGTCATTGACATAAATTTTTTATTTTATTTTTTATATAGCAATATGGTATGGGTTTTTAAGATAAAAAACGCTTGTTTTTATGGTGTAATTTTTATAAAAAAATAATATCGTATGAAAAAGTTATGAAAGTTTTAATAATTGGGAGGAAAGAGAAAAAGGGGCAATTTGACCAAATTGCCCCTCCATGTACCTGACCATTTATTTTTGAGTTTTAATTAAGGGATTAAATCTGGGCCATTGATCATCAGATCTAACGGATAAGAAGGCTTCTTATCCTTCTTATTTTCACCTAACTTCTCATTATAACCTCACTCACAAAAGAATATCATGTTCGAATTTTTTGGGATATGACTCAATTTGACGCAGAGGTTTATATTTTTGGGGATTCAATACCTTTGGGTTTTCAAAACTTTGTGATTAATTCACAAGATTTTTGGAATTTTTTGAGGTATTCAATTCCTATCACAATCAAATATTTCTTTAGTGGTCATGATTTGTGGAGCAAAATCCGTAAGCAATTGGAGTTCAATTGTGATATAGGGATAAATCATAATCTTGTAATTTTTATGCAACATGACGCATGGCTACAATTTAATTTCTTAAAGACGTTGTGGATTTTAAATTTGGGGGATAAATAAGTTCGTCGATTGATGGATAGCTATGGGAGAAATCTTGCTAATTATTTAACTTGTGGTGAAAAAAATATTCATCTATTATGTCAAGTATTTGTGATTAAATGTAAGTTTAAGAAAAAAGGAGTTGGTCTCTTCGACGTTCTCAAGACTCGAGGATGAGTCTTTTTCAAATAGGGGGAGAGGGAGAAGGGTGTGAGAGGACCAGACAATCCAATAGACCCGGGATCCGCCGGTTTGAATGGAGCTCGCTTAAAGCCAACTCGAGTGACACACACAGATAAACTTAAAGAGTTGGTCGTGATGATTTTGGTTGTGATGGTGTTGAGAGGAAGACGTCGGGTTGTTCCATTTGATCCTGGTGGTTTTGATTCGATGTTAAAACTCGAGGATGGGTTTTTTTAAAGAAGGGGGGATGATACGGATCCGGATGATCTGTATACGTACCCGATTCGCGGCCTAGGGAATCTGTCACACCCCAACCGACGGCGGAAACTTCAGGGCATGATTAGATTGCCCATAAGCTCATGACAACTAATTTAGTGACAATAGTTAAATAATGCATTTCATTGATAACATTAAAAAAAATACAACGATGCACCACATATTGATAACAAATACAATATATTTATTAAACTAGGTCCAAAAGCCCTATGTGATAGTATCTTGAAACATCGACACCTTAGCCTGCAACATGTATAAAATAAAGAGGGGTCAACTATAAATAGTTGGTGAGTAACCACAAGTTTGATACATAACATATATTTAAAAACATGCGTTACGTGTCATATGATAGAATAAGTGAAATATAACATGCTAGAAGATATTGACAATATGAAAGACTAGACTTTACCAATATTGTTAGTATAAATGACAACATGAAAGACTAGGCATAAACAAACCTCAATGACATATGCTAGATTCCCTAACCCGCAGGTTAGTCTAAATGAAATAATGAAATAGGCTCCAAACACCCAACGCCAAACCGGTCAAGTTGAGTGGGTTGTTAACCGATAGATCTACCTTTGTTACCCCAGGCCTTACGTTAATGTTTATGCCAAATGAAAGACATGACAGACATGACAACCATGACATACTTGACATCCAATGATAAACATGAAAACCTTTGATAAACATGAAAGCCTTTGAAAATCACATATTGACAAATCATGCTAGAAGTCACATAACACATAATTCACACATAGATCACATACGCATGGTAAATGATAAACTTGAAAGACAACACTTTGAAATAGGATACATGTTGCAACCCCAAAAAATGAGAAAATGAGAAAAGGGGCAAAGATTACTCACTTGGATTAGAAGTTAAGTCCACGAAGCGAAAAGTGAAAGTGAAAGAGATTAGTCCCGAAGATTTATCCTAAAATAATAGAAGGGGCGACATGAATATTGGAATATGGATTCTAAGCTCTTATGCATTTGGGGAATCAGTTTTAATGTTATTAATTGAAGTTTGAAAAATTTAACTTTTAAGAGTAACAATACCTTAAACGTTACTAGACATGCTTTGGCCTAATAGGTTATGACACCCTTCCAGTTACTACATGTCATTCACGTCTCGAGTACTATCACTAATTATGTTTGATAAAAGAATAGGTTTGGTTCTAAGGCTTTTGAAATCCTAAAATGGTATTTATGTTCAAAACCTGAATTAAGAATTGGTCTGATTGATGATTTGTGAAAAACAAACCTAAATCCCCAATCTTTTCATGCATAAAAACATTGACTTTTGGATTAGAAGAATATAGATGATATTGGACATGATAGTTTAGACTCGTTGGGCCTAACGAGCCTCTACAAGGGCTACAGTAAGCCTAAATCGGCCTAAGCAAGGCAACACGTCCTGATGACGTGCCTTTGCAAAGCTAGGTCGTCCAAAGGACAAGCCTTAACAATGCTAGGCGTTCTAAGAACGAGCCTTAGCAAGGCTACCTAAACGAGCCTAAAGCACCTAACTAAGAACCTAAACTAAACTAATTAAACTAATAAAGCGATAAATAAACGAATAACAAAAAGAAAGAAAGAAAGAAAAAGAAGAAGAATTACCTCAAAGAAGCTTTTCAAACGAGACGAGCTTGAAGGGCAGCACCTCCTCGCCGAGAGCATAAAAAAACTACTAAGCACGAAACCCGAAGGGGTATTGTACTTGTGGAACCACCAAAATTTGGTTATTCCACTTGTTTATACTCAAACTAGGAGTTGGAAACTATAAGGGACCTAACAAGGGTATTTATAGGTGTGAAATGAAGGAAAAATAGTATAATGGGCGATGTGGGATGAGTTTAGAAGGAAAATCGCGTCTTTGCAATCAACAATAACACCAAACTTGTTTTCGCGATTCCCGCTTCGTTATAACTCGGTTTTGCGCACGGTTTTCGCCCACGTTCACCATTTTCAGAGTACTATCATATGGAAGAGAGTAATCTACCATTTATGGTGTTGAGAATTGGGCTTAAACCTTGGATCTTGATGTTGGTCGAGTTTCTGAGTTTTTGAAACATATGGATGTTACAGTCTCCCCTACTTTAGGAAATTTCGTCCCGAAATTCAGTTAGTAGAGACTTTAGGAAAAAAAGAATGAGGATAATTAAATGTTATACCAAAAAGTACATTTATACTTAAAAAAAATTAATTGCAAAGGTTTCCTTTGAAATAGTGATATAAACTTGTGACACGAATTTTGACACACGACCAGGGCCAACCTCGGTCAGACACCTAGCCAACTTTTAAAGCACCACCGATGCTTATATATAGGGTGTACCGCAGCTAACCCACCACATCGTTGCTACTTCAAAAGCATGCTAGTTACCTACGGAAAAACTCCCTCACACAATTCAAAAGTACAGAAAAGGTTTTGATAATGGAATACTTGACACCGCAAGATCCGGACGTAAAATATATAACATGTGATACATTTGATAATGACATGGTTAATGGCATACATGCATGGAATGAGTACCATGTCGAGAATCAAAGATCATAGATGATTCGAAGACGAGAATGCATGATTTGACCAAACAACTTGACCAGTAAAGTGAAAGCCACAGTCTCCCCTACTTTAGGATATCCAAACGAGGAGAGACAGAGGATAGAATATGAGGTTGAGGGGTTAACATGTATCCATTTGAAAGTGATAACTTGATTAATTAAAATCAATGTAAGTGAATGTATCCATCAAAATTGAAATCAATTTAACTAACAAAAAATGTCGGATTTCAAACAAGAAAACGCGTCAATTCTGGCGAACTAGATGTGTCGCGACTCACACCCAGTCCACCTTTCTCGAGGCGCGGGGTCTAGACGAAATCCAAAAAAAACAAATTCCTTGCTAATACGACAAGACCTCACGGCTATGACCCAAAATCAATCGCATGGTTAACTAGTATTACATACAATTGACGGTTATAGTTCGTATGAGTCTTGGTTAGCAAGATTGGTAAAACATGTGATAGTGAGAACACGTGATATTGAAAACATGTATGCAATATTGAAAACATGTGATAAGGTGGTCATGTGATAATGAAAGAGTGTAACAATGATGGCATGAAATAGTGGAAACATGTGGCAATGATAAATATGAAAATTTGTGATAATCAAAACTTGAGGTAGTGAAAACATGAAAGCATGAGATAGTGAAAACATTTGATCATGAAAACATGGGATAACGATAGCACAAAGGCTAATCGTGATAAGCGAACGGTTTCCAAGTGGTATATCAAATGGCATGATTCGAATGAATGGATTAACTTAAATCAAATGACATGAATTTGAAAGTTGAATATCAATTGAGCATAAACATGTAAGTTTGAAATCGTAAATTGAAGGTCGAAACACGCAAGTTTAAATTTTGAAATACATGAATTGAACCGGATGTTGGAATCTACACACCAAATATAGAAATCTTCAAGCTGAGAGTTGAAAACTGTAAACCAAGAGTTGAATTCGCGAGCCAAGAGTTGAATACCGCAAGCCAAGCGTTGAAAATCACAACCGAATTCACCATCTGTGAGTTGAAAATCGCAAACCGAACTCACCAATCAATTTTTTAATAATGTGAGTTATAAACTTTTGAATAAACATGTCATGTGTTGACACCACGAGTTTGAATCCATAGATCAACACTAGAAACTGCGAATTGAGTCCACACATTGAGTATTGAATAAAGCGAGTTTGGAACTCATACACCGAGCATGGAAAACCACAGCTTTAAATTTGAAACATTGAATAGCTCAAACATTAAAAAAAATTACAATTTGTATCGAAATATGAAATAACGCGAGTCTTCCCAAAGATTATTGCTTGGGTCAAAATTTCTTGAAAATTTTGAAAATAGGATTCGAGTAAATTCGAACATCGCCAACGAAGGCGATAACGAATTTACCCAGGTAAGTGCTGCAAAAGAATCCAGGTGTTTTCAAAAGAGTCATTGGTTAGCCGAAAGAAGCTTATGGCTAAGCACAACTAAGGATTCGAAAGGTAACGTTGATCATAAATGAGAAGTATCCATACTATATAAGTAGTATAGATACGGGGATATCGTCATCATGAATGCAATAAGAGACTAAATAGGAGCCGTAATTCCGAAACAAAAGATTTAGAGGTAGGTGGCTGACATAAAACAGTGTGAGGCGATAGGGTGACTTGCCAACAGGAGTAGTACCGGGTAAGTTAATGCGGAAGTCGTCTTGGCGAATGGGAGGAAGACCCAATATGTATTCGGGAAACACTTCAGGGAAGTCCCGAACGACTAGGATGTCTTGGACTCCCTATTCCTGATTACGAACGTCCACAATGCTGACCAGACAGGCCATGTACTCCTTATGCAAGTACTTGTGGGCTTTAACGTCGGACATGAGCTAGAACCCATGTAGTGGTTTATCGCCATAGATTTCCTAGACTTGATTGTCGAGCGGGGAAAATTAACGATCTTCGAATTTGCGATACACACAAATTTGACGTTAGCTAGGGTAAAAAAAATGAGTTTGGATAAAAATGAATGTTAAGGCGAAACAGTTGGAACATCGTGTAATTGCGATTTGAATATAACCTTGAATATAAAGGATGAGTTTGTTTTTTTTGAATTTAATAAACAAGTATAGTTATCTACTCGTAAAGTTGTAAAGTCGTAAACTCGTACACATGCAATCCCGTAAGCATGTGGACTAATAAACTCATAATTTCCTAAACGAGTAAATTCCTAAACATGTATACCTAAAAGTGCAAAACGTTATATTTTGGAGGGGTTCAAAAATGAATAATTTAATATTTTCTAAAACGAGATATCATGTAAGTGTGATTCCATAGGCTCGTTAATGGGTAAACGCGTTAACTCATAAGCATGTAATCCCGTAACCATGCAAA
>JBCNJP010000010.1:4626756-4643260 GCA_039602395.1 Deinandra increscens subsp. villosa | reverse complement strand
CCTTTTCCTTCATGGGTAGGAAGTGAGCTGATTTCGTTAAACGGTCGATGATAACCCAAATAGTATCGTTACCATTTCGGCTCTTCGGTAGCTTAGTGATGAAATCCATGGCGATACGTTCCCATTTCCACTCAGGGATTATCGGTTGGACAAGCAAACCGGATGGTTTCTAATATTCGGCCTTAACTTTGGCGCACGTTTGTTGGAAACAGGGTGTCCTGACCCGACGAATTAACGAACCCGGCCGATATTGACCCGTAAGAGTTACACCCGGGTCAACAGACTATTAAATCTAATTAATTGTTAATTAGTATTAAACGAACTAAATGGTTAATTAAATAAATATTAATTATTTATTTAAAACGTCACAAAACTATTTCGGCTAAAATTGCTCGTGAAATAAATAGACAGACTGATAAGTTGTTACCGGATTAACAGACTGATCAGTTTGGTGGATTAAAGGAAATCGTGACCGGGCCCAGTCCATCAGAGCCCCGGTCCGCGATTTTTAATTAAATATGGGAGAGAGAGGTAGATTGCAAAACAAGTCAAAAAAAAAAACCCTAATCTTCAATCTCTCTCTCTCTCTACGCCGTAACCCCAGCCGGCTCCCCAGCCGGCGTCCGCCTCCGATCGGCGCCACCACCACCACCGCAATCCCTTGCGATTTCCGATGGATCCCCGTCTTGCCAGCATCTGCGCCCGACTTGAAAACGAAGCAGTCGCAGCCCGACCCGAAGCCGAAGCCGCAACCCGAGCCGTCGCCACAGCTCAAGCCACCGCCGTCGCCGCTGCCTCCACCGCGCCGCCACGCGACCGCCGACCGGTGGTCCTCGCGCTGCCGGCGCAGTCGAGGCCACCGCGCCTGGTCCCCTCCTCGTGGCCTGCGCCCTTGTACCCGTCGGCTACCGCCACCATGTCACCGCCGGTCACCGGTGACGAGATCTTCGTGGGGACTGTTCCGGTTGCTATCCCGGTGGAAGAAGTTTTGTCACCACCACCCGTGGTAACCCTACCACCGCCGCCGCCACTACCGCCGCCGCCGCCTTTGGCCGCTGCTGCCGCCGTCGATGACCTGTCTCGGAGGTTCGAGTCAGAAGTCTCAGTTCGTCCTAGCGCGAGCCCGTTGAATCCGGGTGTCTCGAGCGGTTGCTCGAATCCCGCCAAGGTATATCTAAATCGTTTAGATATTTCAATGTATTTATTTATAAATTGTTTTCTGTGTTTGTCGTGTACGGTGATTGATCCTGTTACAGTTGCGTCCGCGTGTTTTGAATTAAATCGTTTCCGCTGCTAAATTAATCTAGTATTAATTTATTTATTAAATCAGTTTAAATAAAAATTGAAATCGGTCACCCGGATTTCCACTGTAAAACCCAACAGTGGTATCAGAGCCATTATCACCACGCGCAAACCAGAACCGGTCTTTTCATAACCGGTAGTTCGCAATTTCGACTTAAATCCAAATTGCGAATTAGAATTAATGTATTTATTTATTTTAATTCTATATAAATTTTATTATTGTGTGTTACGGCCGAACCCTGAATTTTAAATTGCATAATTGTCTATGTCGTGGCGTGTTTATTTTTCTCTGGTTGGCCCAAATGTTTTGGCCCATTTATGTTTTTCGAATTTTGGTTTATTGGACCCGGTTTTAGGGTTTCAAAGTTGTACAAATTTTAGAGCTAGGTTACAATTGTTGTAATTTTAAATTTTGTAAAAACCAAGACTCGAAGACTGGACACACGCCGGAGGGATGTCGAAGCCAGTGGGAGCTGAATCAGATCCAAGAACGCACAGGGTTGCCTCCTTGGTTGTTCACCGTTTGTTGTATTTAATTTTAAATTAAATATGTCCCTCATGATCTCGCTTGTATGGCTCGAGCGAGATCAAGACCTTATGCCGTTTAACACACAATATTCCATTCGCGACAACTTAGTAATTTTAATTAGGTTAAATTAATTTACTAGTCCCGAGTGGTGATAGGGTTTTATCGTTCGTGTCTGACGGTAATTAAATATTAAAAGTAATTAATATCCCTATTTGGTAATTCTTAAAACTGATAGTTCGTGCCATCCTATCTCAAGTCGAACTTGGAACGTATTTACCGGAGCATCAGTGTTGGAGTATTTCAACACCGCACTTGGTGCCGAGGGTACCTTCTAAGGTGAGGACATTGGAGTATTTCAACACCGTGTCATCACTTCGACCATTTAGGATTACTATCGCTTTAGACGTATATGTTCGTGGTGTTGGAGTATTTCAACACCGCGCCACGGATGTATATTGCTAAAGTGGGCACGGATGAGGCTAACGTATCGCAAAATACAATTGTATGTATATAGCGGCCTCATACCGAGAGTTGTGACTTGAGTCTCACAATTGACAACCGTTGTCAATTTGTTTACACGGCTTTGCTCCTGAGGCTCATTTGGCGGTCTCAAGTAATGTCGTCTAAACGAATTCTCGATTTCTTAAAATAAACTTTACCAACTTATTTTAAAGAAATATAAAACATCGAAAATACTGATTAAATCTACTTTGCTTATTTCAGAAGGCTAAAGAAAACTCACCTCCATTAAGTTCAATGGTACAACTCGACCCCTTCACTGAGACTGGCTTTCTCGCATGGCAGACTACCCTGAGGAACCTTTTAAGGCTCTTCGGGAAACTCTATGTCATTGACCGACCGATCGCGAGTATTCCATCTTACTTGTTAAATGAGAACTCGCGGTCTGAGCTCCAAAAGCATACTGACGATGATAAGGACGTCACTGACCTGATGTTATCTAGCATGACTCAGGATTATCGGTACAATTTCATGGGGATGTCTGCTTATGACATCATTCGTAAACTCAAGGATTTATTTGAGTTGGGTCAGAGGACTGAGCGAGCCGATGCACTTTCACAATTCGTGAACTGCTCTATGGCTAACGACTCCTCTCCATACGATCATGTCATGCTGATGAAAGCGTATCGCGAGAGGCTGATCGACCTTGGCTACTCCATCTCTGAAGGGATGGCTCTTGATGTAGTACTCAGATCTTTGCCTGAACATTATCGTATTCTTGCGATTAATTGTTCGGCTCAGTCGATCGAGGAGGTCATTCCGTTGATAACCCAACGTGAAGATCAGGACCAGGCCGGACGTGCTTAGAGTTGCTAATACAAAGATCTCCAAAGCCAAGAAGGTTAAAGAAGGCAAAGGCAAGAAACCACGGGTGCAGCCTCCCGAGGAGCGCCTGTGCTATGAGTGCAACAAAATGGGACAATGGCGTCGCAACTGTCCCGTTTACCTTGCAAAGCTGAAGATGACCAAGAACCCTAATAAGGGTTGCTCATCAGGTATGTCAATAAATGTTATTGAACTTTTCATTGTTTCCTCCAATTCATGGGTATTTGATACTGGATGTGGTTATCACATCGTTAATGTTTTACAGGAACCTTATGTTGGGCTATACTTTATGAGGCGTGAACATTAGATTGGGCTAACTTGAATTGGGCTTCTCAAGATTACGATTTGGGCTTACTGGGCCGACTTTTCTAGTGGGTTTATGATTGGTTTTAGGGTTTTGTAATGGGTAGTATATAAACCCACCTAGTTTATGATTTTAGTTAGTTGTTAGTTTACGATTTCTGGCTCCTTATTTGTATTTCCGATCGTAATTATCAATCTCAAGAAAGTTTGATTGTTGTTCACTCAAGATTTGATCTTTTTGTGATTGTTTATCATTTACATCAAGTCTATTTCATCATCTTTCTCTTGAATCGATCTCTTACAAGGTTTCCGCACTTGTTCGAGATTATGATATCGTGAACGATTGTTGATTCTGGACCAACAATTGGTATCAGAGCCAAGAATCACTGATTCGAGGTTCTCACGGTATTGGATTCAAGTTTTTGCTGGAAAAAGTTCGAATTTTTGAAGGTTTTGGAGCTGTTCTTCATGCTTACGATCTAGTTGCTGCTGTTTTCTGTGTTTCCGAGTAATTTCTGGGTTGTTCTGGCTGTTTACGACTGGTGTTCTTCGTTTTTTTGGTGTTTACGATTTCAAGAAGTGATTTTTGACGGATTACGATCACGAAATTCGTGTTTATGACAATTCTTTATTAGAATCAAGTTTACGATTTTAATCAATCGGAATCTGGTTTACGACATAGTTTATGATCCGGGGTGTGTTTACGATTGAGGAATTACGATCAGCGTGCGTGTCAAAATCGTAAATGGGTGTTTACGATCGGAAAATCTTCTTTTTGGACATTTGGACATTTAGTTTTAAGTTTTCCTAAGCTTTCGTCATGGATTTCGAACCGAGCATGTACCAAAAACTGGACTTTGAGATTGGATCAACTACACGTCCTCCTAGACTTACTTCTGTTGATAACTTCCTTGAATGGAAATACAGATTCCAGAACCATTTGAAAAGCGTTGATCTGAGACTTTGGAGATCTGTTGTCAATGGACCGTTCATTCCCACACACACTGAAGCAGGAAAGGTTAGAGTGGTAAAGACTGAAGCAGAATACACGGATGATGATTGGGAAAAGTGTAACAAGGATGAAAGAGCTTATGCTATCATGACAATGGCGTTGACGACGGAGATTGCTCAAGGGTTTAAGAAGTACAAGACTGCAAAGAAACTCTGGGATGCTCTGGTGGTGGCCTATGAAGGTAATCCCGATATTAAGGCGAGCCGTAAATAGATGCTGAAGCAGAAGTTCAACTTGTTCAATCATATTCAAGGACAGTCCTTTGAAGCTCAAGTCCAAATATTTGTGTCCTTAATTACTGAGATGTCAAGCTACGATGTTGAACCTGAACAGGAAGACAAGAATCTGAAACTCTTGAACAGTTTACCCAAGAACTGGAATACCAACATCTCAATTATCAAAGATAACAATAAGCTGAGTGAGTTAAATGTTGATGAGCTGATCAACAAACTGAAGTCAAAGATGATTGATGATAAACAGAGGGAGTTGAATCATCTGAGCTCACTGAGCATGGCAGGAAAGTTGAATCAGGCACTGTTATCTGAAGAAGTAGGATCAAAGCAAGCTGGAAGTTCGTCTAGAAATGATTCAAGTGCTAACACAAAGTCAACTGCATTCGTAGCGCGATCTCAAGCAAGCTCTAGTGGAATGATCAACCCTGATGAGGGAAATGCTACCAATGATCCCAACTTTGCCCTATGGAATGGGATTTATGAACAGTTACCATGCACTTATGGCTGGAACACTGGTGCCTACTGATATGTTGTCAGGAGAACTGAATCAAATCAATCCTGAAGATGTGGAAATGCTTGATGTGTCCTGGCAGATGGCAATGGCAGTTTTCCGTGCTAAGAAGTTTATGGCTAAGACTGGAAGGAATGTGTGGAAGGATCAGGACAAGATCAGGATGGGTTTTGATAAGAGTAAGCTCAGATGCTTCAACTGTGATGAGTACGGGCACTTTGCAAGAGAGTGTACCAAGCCAAAGAGAGAGAAGCCAGAAGAGAAGAAAGCTGGAGATGGTAAAGGGAAAGCAGAGACAAAGGCTTTGGTCGTGCAGGATTGTGGGGAATATCAGTGGGCCTCGCAGATCAAGGAACTCAGTTTGACTGGAGCTATGATTGCAAAGATGGAGAATGATACTGATGAAGAACATGCTTTTGTGGTCACTGATGAGGAGAACCTGGTTGAAGACAAAGAGGCATTTGCAGCCGAGGTTGACAACACAAAGGTATGTACTAATCCCACTTGTGCACATTTAATTCCTGGCCTTAGACAACTTTGGAAAAATAGTGAGATAGAATTATTTGATATGCAATGTTCTAGAAGTTCGTTTAAGGGTAGATGGGAAAAGAGTGAGGAGAAAGTCAAAGCTCAGAAATTAGATATAGAGAAATACCAAGCCCTTGCCACTCAGAAGTCTGTCCTGTATGACAACGCTAAGTTAGAAATAGCTGAGCTTAGAAAGCAGGTAGATGAACTTAAACATCAGAACAATGAATTGCAAGTGAAATTAGATGTGAATCAAATGAGAAACAAGAGAATGCTTGAGGCTGGTAAGGCTTTGTCCAAGTGCATCACTGATGTTAGATTTGGTAAGGATAAAGAAGGAATAGGAATTAGTTTCTCTGAAAAGAATAAGAATAATGTTCCTCAACCTGTGTCTAGAGATATAATAGGTATTAAAGAAAAGATAAGATGAAATCTGAACTTGTTAAAAAACAGGTATCCAAAATAAAAAGGGTTTTCTCAACCGAAAGGTAAAACAAAGGTTAAGAAACAGGTTTCAAAATCAAAAGATGTTCCTCAAACAAAACAAGTTGTTCAAACAAAACTAAAACTTGAGTGGACACCTGTTAAGAAACATGGAGATAAAAAGGCCACATCTCCATAAAAGAAACCTGCACCTGTAAAGAGGTCAACTGGTGTGTCAAAACCTCAGAAAAAGACATTGTGGAAACCAAAAATCAACACTCAAAGTTTGAGTGTACCTGAATCAAAAGCAGGAATGTCTCTTCAATTAGTTAACTACACTGATTCCAAAGGTGTGCCCAGATCTGTTATGGCCTGGGTACCTGACTCTAACTGATCTTTGATCCATGTAGGGACAGCCAAGAAGAACTGTCAGCAATCTCTAGTACGTTGATAGTGGTTGCTCCCGACATATGACCGGAGATTTATCGCTTTTGGAAGAGGTTGAAGATTTCAATGGAGGTGGTGTATCCTTTGCTAGTGGAGTAGGTGGCAGAATCAACAAGAAAGGGGTGGTAAAGAATGGCAGCTTGAAGTTCTCAGATGTGCATTATGTAGAAGAATTATCACATAGTCTGCTCAGTGTTTCGCAGATTTGTGATCGAGAATATTCCGTGTTGTTCAACAAGAAGGAATGTATCATTCTCAAGCCTGGTGTCAAGATTCCTGAGGAGTGTATTCTGATGCGTACACCAAGACGAGCAAATTCTTATCTTCTCAACATGGTTAATCCTCCGACATCTGAAGAAGCCTGTCTTATTTCAAAGCAAAATAAAACTCTGGCATTGTTATGGCATCGTCGTTTGGGACATGCCAACATGAAGAATCTGACTAAGCTGGCAAAGGGAGAGAATGTGTGTGTTGAAGGCCTAAGGATGATTGCCTTCGAGGAATGATCTGATCAAAACTGTTTGTATATAGTTTTGCTTTTATTTTTGCTTACTTTTGCTTTAAGTTTCATTAAAAAATAATATAGAAAAAAAAGGTGTTTATGTTTCAAAAGCCTCATAAAAACAGGGGAAGAAATGTCATTGTTTCAGAAAATCTGAAAAATCTGTTTGAGGTTTTTATGAAGTCTTTTGTTTGCCTTGAGTTGGTAGGAAGTGATATAAATGTCCAAGACAATCGGAGACTGACACGTGTAAGGCTGAAGTGAAAGATTGCTCAAAGATGATTTGTCGGTAAGTTCAACCCAAAACTATGATCATCAATGTAAGTGCAGTAAACTTAACTTCTATATATGTTTAGTTTCCCGTCCTAGTTTACATGGTTTAAAAGACTGAGTCCCAGCAAAAACGGGTTGAGAGTGGTAATTGTACCTAGTATTCACTCTCTCACACGCCATGTTTCTGCTATCATGACAACACCTCAGAAAAGAAAAAGAAAAATCAAAAGGAAAATGAAAAATGAAAAGAAAAAGAAAAATAATAAAATAATTATTTTGTTTGGTCTTCTCTGCGTGCTTATGCGGCCGACCTGATCACCAGCTGATAATTAAGGAAATAAGTGTTTGTCATGACGGTGTTGCATGGTTCCTCAAGTTGGGGGTTTGTGAATCCTCAATAAACTCTGAGGTTGGGTAGGTTTTGCTATGGACAATTGGGTGTGGGGACGGTTAAACATGACGGTAATATTGTACCATAATTTAAGCACTTCAAAACTACTTGATGTGAGTTTGTGTGGTCAAAATTCTGACAATTGTCTAGAGCGTCGAGTAACAGAAGCTGAAAAGGGTTCCTCAGTCAAAGATAAGTCTGGTTTGATCCATGAAAAACATCAGCTCCAAGGCAAGTATGTTTTTATCTCGGTTTTAGGTTATCTTAATTGTATGATTTTTATATTCATTTTTTAAAGTCTTTGAAGTTTTTAAAATTAATTTTTTTTATGATCATGATCAGATACTCGGGGTATGAGTCTGAGGGGAAGTTTTGCAATTCTCAAAGTTTTCAAAATTAACAACAATTCTAAGTGTTTTTACATTTAAATGAGGTTTGGGAGTTATTTATAGGTTTTTGAATTCTTGAGGGGCCAAATTGAAATTTTTTTTATCAAAACACAAACCCCACAACCACCCATTTCCGATCCAATTCTCTCTCTCTACTGCGTTTACGACCAGCTCTCTAAAACCCTAGCCTCCGCCTCACCTCATCGGAAAATCACTTTCCGGCCGACTCCGACCATTCTCAACCGAAATCGAGAGCATCACTGACCTTGCATTCCATTTCCGACCACGAAACTCTGTTCAATCGTCTGTTTCCTCTTCGTTTCGTCGGAGTGATCACTAGTTTCTTTGAGAGCTCTACAATCATCTTCTCTTCTTTGCAATTTTGTGTCGATACTCGAGATTAGAAGTCGGTTTTGTGATTGTTAATCGAAAAAGGTAGTGATAGATGTTTAGTTTGCATATTTGATGTGTATTGATGAGTTTACGAGCTTGTTGCAGGTTCAAAAATGGCAGATTCGACGTTTACGATCGTCGAGAGGTTGAAGACGACGATTGGAGTTTCCGATCGGAGTTTACGACTCGATGTTTACGATCGGACATGTTTACGATCGGACACGTTTACGATCAGATATCGATTACGAGTTCATGTGTTTCCGACTGGACTTTATTTGACCCGATCGTGAACCCAATTTTCTGATCGTGAACCCGATTTACAGATCGTAAACCTAATTACTGCTTAAGTTAAAATCGTAAACAATAGAATAAACCCAAAAATGATTTTATTGTTTAAGATAAAATTAATTGTGTTTAGTTAGTTTGTGATTCAAAATCAAATCCTTTCCTTGAAAGTATCAATTGAGATTTCTAAACTTAACGGTAAAATGTGATAATCAATTGAACTTCAAGATGGTATTAACAAACATAATTGCTCTTTGATGAGAATAAACCTGATGCATTTGTCCCGTTTTCTCAGATGGCAGAAGATATGCTTGATGAAGAGATACACTTTGAGAGAGATCACTGCATACCGGCCTATCTTGATGACCCTCCAGAGAGACATATGCAGTTATTCTACTCTTTGGTGGCAGGACTGAACGTGTGCAAAATCAATCATGCTCTTAGGACAAGCATGCTGATCGATGAGCAACTTGTCAGAGAATTCTGGGGAACTGCGAGAGCAAGTGCAGACAAAACAAGGATCACTGCAACCGTTCAGAACAGACAGATTGAGATTCTTGAAGAAGACATTCGCCAGGGTTTGAATATCAATGATAAAGCTGAAGATACAATGGAGTATTCAAAGACCGTCGTGTTAGAAGGTGCTCAGTCCTTGGGGTATGAAGGAAAATTCCCTCCCATTTTCAAGAAGCTACTGCCGCACTACTGGAGGTGTCTGGCACACTACATGCAGAAATCCTTCTTGGGGAAGAGAACAAGTTTTGACCAGCTAAACAAGGTGCATGGGACAGCATTCGTTGCACTGGCCTTGGACTGGGACTTCAATTTTTCAAAGATGATGCTGATGGATTGGATTGGCAATGCTGATTTGAGTGCCAGAGAACAATTTCTTATGACGCCAAGGTTTGTCCACATGGTGGTGCTAAAGAAGTATCCTATGATACAAGAAAGGATTGAGAAGCTGGACATCAAATTCATGGATAACAGTGTGTTCGGGTTGCAAACCCAAGATAGAAAGGGAAAGAGTAGCTTTCAAGGGAGGCTTGAATGGTCTAAAAGAGGTGCTTTCCCTGAAGTTGCAAGGGAACAAGATCAAGAAGAATCTGATTCCGAGCCGGAAGTGCATCCGGTCAATGTGTCTGTTGCTGAAGACCATGATGTGACAGCAACTGTACCTGTGAATGTTCAGGGAGAAACAGAGAATATACCTTCTGATGAAGAAAATGTGATGGATGACATTTTCCCTGAACATGAGAATCTGAATGACGATATCTATGGGGATCTAGGGCCCATTAGTCACAAAAGAACGAGGGATGACTTGAACTCCTCTTCTAGCAGTGGCTCAATTCCACAGGAGTTGGATGCTCATTTTACAGTGGATGATGTACTTGAAGAGCCTATTCCTGTGCGTGAACCGTCACCAAGGAAGAAGTCGGATCCTAGAACCATCAGGTTCAAATTTCAGAAAACAAGCTCAAGCCTGATGGTGTTTGAACCTTCAGATGCTAATGTGCAGAATGTTGATGCATCTGAACCTGCAAATGTGGAAAGCATGCCTCAGGCTGATCATCAGGTTGATGTACCAGAACCAACTACTATGCAGACTGAAAGTCCTATTCAGAATGAACATAGCCCAGTTCATGATGAAAGGCAATTCTTTGATGTGGATAGCATGTTTGTTGAGCCAAGTCCTGTGAGAGTGAACCTATCTGCTGAATCAAGCCAGCCTCCTGTTATCCCAAGCTTTCGTCCGTACCAAGCACTTGTTGAAGATCTTGCTCAAGCTAGTGAACTCCCTATCGACCTCAGGATAAGTGCTGATCCTCAAATCAACTTCCTTGTGTCTCAAAACAGGAAGAGAGAGGGGGAGATAAAAGAGCTTAAAGAAGAAAACAAGAGGTTGAAGGAGAAGGAAAGCAAGAATGAAGCCAACATTGGATTCCTGTATGCAGCTTTCTATGATCTAAGAAAGAAACTTGAAGACATGCAGAAGTCTGGTAGCCTTAGTGCTCAGGGTGCCCCAGGACAGAGTTCTTCTCAAGGTACTGAAACTGCTGATATAGTGCGTGAAGATGAAGGTGATGACACCATAGTGATGTCTGACTATGCTCAAGGAGGAAGAATCATCTCAAAGGCACCGGAAAGTCATGAAAACTGGTTCAAGGATTTCTACCAAGGACCTCCCCCTACGCTGTATTCGATTGATGTCGGTGGAAGTGAAATTGACAAAAGAGGGAGCCGTGAACCTATTCTGTGCTGGCACTATGATAGTGAGAAGAAGCTGTTTGCGGTAATTAGAGATGGGTACAGTCCAGTGGAGTATTACAGAACAAGAGGCCAATTTCACTCCTGGACAGAACCAGAAATCAGAAATTTGCTGAGGGCACCGTATATAAACAGATGGAAGAATGCTCAAGGAGATCAAGTTCGTGACAATCTGATGAGCCATATGGCAGAAAACTTTGTGAACTTCGATCTCAAACAGGTCAAATGGGTTGAGACTGGAACATGACCCGGTTACTGGAGAGCCTGTTGGAGAAGTGAGGCGACCACCCACCAAAAGAACTAGAGTGATTAACATGTTGGATGAAATTGAAGATGGCACATTGGTGAGAAATTTTGATAGCTGGTTCTATGATCCAACAACTCACGAGGTGGTGGTGTTTTGCAAGAAGATGTGAGAGTTTCGCTTCTATGATCCGGTCGATCTGATGAGATTTGGTGAACGTGATATCAAGCTCCTCGCCTCCCAACCTATTCTCGGTGATAAGAATGATCTTGAAAATGCTATCAGGGTGGGGATCTTTCATGGAACAGCGAACCGGATCGTGGAACGTGAATGGTGGTCAAGCAAGAAGCCGAATACCTTCAGATTTGATTTACTGCTTCCATAGACGCTCTAATGGTTCATACCTAGGGGAAGATTGTTGGGCTCTTTCTGATTGATGTTGCTTGGGATATCGCTACTCATTCTCTTCCAGTTTGAGAATCGCGATCTAGGTTTTATGGTTCTCTAGGGTTTTTTCGCATCGTTTTTTAATCCTGTTGTTTTCTCGATCTGGTTGGTTGCTGGGGTATACCTCTCGATCGATTTGAACAAGATTGTAAAGTTTGTCTGATTGTGTTTATCGCAATCTGTTTTGTTCTTGTCTGTTTTGCGCTGATTTTTCAGCCGTCGTCTAGGGTTTTCAAGATCCGATTAACATGGGATCTTCTAAACCTACTAAATCTGGATCGAATTTCTCCAAACTGAAGAACATTGAGGGCCAGATTCTTTCGGGTAATGGTATTCTCAAGAATTCGAAACTGGTTGTGGGCTCCTTTGATGTGCCGTCTATGGCCGATACACCGCAGGTCTCACCGAGTAGAAAAGTTTCTTTCGCTATGCCTGAAACGGTGTTAGAATATGAGGTCGATACAGATTATAATCCAGACGATGATAGCACTTACAAGCCAAACATGGAGGAGCTACATGATGAAGAAATCCGGCATTCTCATGTGTCGGAAGAAGCTGTTACGAACGCTAGGGTTGTTGAGGGTGGTGGGGTTTCGAATGATCGCATATTGCAAGGTGGGGCTTTGGAGAACTCTGCTGAACAGGTAACCTACGCTGAAAAATTATCAGGAATGGGTGATACGGCTTCAAAGAGGTCAAACAATTCCTCTAAACCATTAAACTTTAGATTCTTAAATTCTGATGTGTCGGTTGATGGTATTGATGTAGTTCTACATCGTGCTTCTGTTAAACATGTTCAAGATAAAGTGGGTTACACTCTCTATGGTTATTTTCTGGGGGAACGGATTGCGTTTCCTGTGGTGGACTACTTTGTTCGTCAAAGTTGGAAAAAATTTGGATTGGAAAAAACGATGATGAATGCTAATGGGTTCTTCTTCTTCAAATTTGAGACTAGGAAGGGCATGATGGGTGCGTTGGAAGGTGGTCCGTGGTTAATACGTAATCGGCCAATTTTTCTTAACTTATGGTCCCCTACAACTCAACTAAAAAAAGATGATATTACTGAGACGGTTGTTTGGGTTAAATTACATAATGTGCCTCTTGCTGCCTATACGGATGATGGGTTAAGCATGCTTGCCTCAAAAATTGGTAAGCCAAAATGTCTCGACTCTTATACTGCCTCTATGTGTCGTGATGGATGGGGTAGAAGTAGTTTTGCTAGGGCACTTGTGGAGATCTCTACTTCTATGAGCTTTAAAGATCACTTAACCATCGCAATTCCTGACTTAGAGGGTGATACTCTTGTGAAGGGTAACGTTGAGGTTGAATATGAATGGAGGCCTCCCCATTGTGCCACGTGTTGTCTGTTTGGCCATGATCTGAACTCTTGTCCAAAACGATGTGTGACTACTCCATTGAACGAACCGGTTATAGATAATGATGGGTGTTTTGGTCAAAAACTGCCTAAGCAATTAGTTGATCAAACTTTGTATGTGAGGTAGCGTGTTTGATGTAAATAAGGATGAAAATGTAAGTTTGGAGATTGACACGAGGATGTAACGAGGGAAAATCCAAGTATCCTTGAGTATCCTCAAGGAGCCTGGCAAAAAACCTCGGGGGCCGGTTCAAAGTACCTGCCGCCTAAAACTTTTATATAATGAAAGTTCTGATTACAAAGTAAATGAGCTCGAATTCTAAGTGTTGCAGAGAATTGTAATCGAAAAGATTGTGTGTGTAAAGAAAAAGGTCCCTTGTGTGTGTCCTAGAGCTCAGTTTAAATAGTCAAAAATACATTAACTAACTAGGCTAAAAACTAGGGATTGAGTCTTCAAGTCTTTGTGAACGTTGGAGTCAGTTACAACACGTCCCATAAAGCCTTGACCGAGTCTTTAGCCATCATTTACACGTCCCTTAATACCTGCAATCAATTAAGACACGTGGACAATTGTAACGGTTAAATCGATAACTGTAGTTCAGGATCCTTTGAGCTTCTGGCGAGCATCCTGAAATAATATAACCAACTGTCCTATATTTGAGGTATTCTCCCAACTAAGCCAATATGAACGTTGTGGACCACTTAGTCCACGTTCTCTATCATTTGTCCGAGTCTTTAGGCTTGTCTACACGTTTCTTTGACCCTGCAATTAATAAGACACATGGGAAAAACAAACGGGTTAGTTGATAACTGTAATTCCGAGATGCTCGAACCTGCCAGGATCCTGAACTTGCGTAAGGATACCAAACCATTTGAGCTGCCGCCAGGATCCCGGATTATCAGCCCTAACAATGGGTTTGTCAAAGTCATAAAGAGAAAAACCGGGAAAAAGGTGGGTGGTAATCCTAACAACCAAAAGCTTAAGTTTGTTTACAGACCGGTTAACGGGAATGGTAATAAGGGGGCTGCTGGCTCTCAGCGCAATGAAGGTGGTGGTCCTGATCCTTCCAAATCGCAGATTCCGGTTGGCAATAAATATGGGGCTCTGGATGGCCATATTGATGATCTAGATGATATGGATGAGGATCTAAACAAAATGGTGAATGAGGTTGTGAATGAGGGTAATGCTACAGGTAAACTCATGGGTTCTTCTTCTAAAGGAGCGAGCACTCCTTTGATCCAACGTGGATTTTTATGATGGACTTCCTGGTTTGGTGTTTCGTGCTTCTGGTTGGGTGGTGCTTCTGTGGCTGGATTGTGTTCGATGATGGAGGCTGAGATGGTTTCCTTCTAGTTTTTTTCACTAGTTGTTTTTAGACTAGTAGTCTGCTGTTTTTGCCTGTTTTGTCTGGTTGTTTGTTTCTTTTTGTCACATACTGGGGCCTGTCCCATGTATGAACTAGTGTGGGAATTCCTCACTACTTGTGCTTCATTGTTTTGGGTATCAATAGAATCACCGGGGTAACCCTTTACCCAAAAAAACATTAGATTGGGCTAACTTGAATTGGGCTTCTCAAGATTACGATTTGGGCTTACTGGGCCGGCTTTTCTAGTGGGTTTATGATTGGTTTTAGGGTTTTGTAATGGGTAGTATATAAACCCACCTAGTTTATGATTTTAGTTAGTTGTTAGTTTACGATTTCTGGCTCCTTATTTGTATTTCCGATCGTAATTATCAATCTCAAGAAAGTTTGATTGTTCTTCACTCAAGATTTGATCTTTTTGTGATTGTTTATCATTTACATCAAGTCTATTTCATCATCTTTTTCTTGAATCGATCTCTTACAAGGTTTCCGCATTTGTTCGAGATTAAGATATCGTGAACGATTGTTGATTCTGGACCAACACCTGAGAAGTGGAAGAAGACAGAACAAGGCTGCATGGACCTCATCGTTGGTGACGGGAAGAAGGTCCCTGTACTTGTTACTGGCACATATTCTTTTTCATGCTCTTCTGGCCTTGTAGTTACTTTAGTGAACTGTTTATCTGCTTACCTTAATGATATATTTTATTTCGAGGCTAAACCTCGACATGGTATATATGAGATAGATGTTCAAACAAACGATCAACTCTATCATGTTTCTAAAAGAAGCAAAGCTGATAGTAACGAATCCTCGTTATGGCACCATAGGCTTGGTCACATAAGCAAGGCCCGCATTAAGAAGTTGCAAACTGCTGGGATTCTCGAATCCCAAGATGCAGATTCCTTCGATGAGTGCGAGTCATGCTTATCTGGTAAATTAACCAAGTCACCCTTCACCCATACAGGTGAACGGGCCCAAGGATTGTTAGGCATTATTCACACCGACGTGTGTGGACCCTTTCGAACCGAAATGAGAAATCGTGAACGATACTTTGTGACCTTCATCGATGACTACAACAGATATGCCTATGTCTATCTGATGAAGCACAAGCATGAAACTTTTGAAAAGTTCAAAGAGTTTCAAAACGAAGTACAAAATCAGCTGACTCGAACTATTAAAATACTTCGATCCGATAGAGGGGGTGAATACCTAAGCGCTGAATTCCTGAATCATCTGAAGGAATGTGGAATCGTTTCACAACCTACTCCACCTGGCACACCCCAGTTAAATGGCGTTAGTGAAAGGAGGAATCGAACTCTACTTAACATGGTTCGATCGATGATGTGCAGGACAACCTTGCCACATTTCTTTTGGGGATATGCCATCTTGACCGCTGCTCACCTAATAAATCTGGCACCGACCAAGAAAGTAGGGAAGACCCCATATGAGATATGGCATGGTTCTCTTCCTAAATTATCATACCGGGTATGGGGATGTGATGCTTGTAGGGATATGATCACGTATAAATAAACGTATGTACGGAAAGTATTTAAGCCTACGGGGTCACACGTCTCGACACTAATGTATTTGTATTAATTAATCAGTTAATTAATATTTATCACAAATTTATAACGAGGAGTCGTTAAAACTAACAGTTAATTGTTAACAGGGTGTTAGTTGTTAATTAAAGAGAGTTGTAATTGGATTACAATTAGGAAATGCTTTGGGAGTAGGCCTTAGGGCCGAATTCGTGAAGGCCTCCCCATCCCAAACCCTAGCTTGTTTTCCAAGTTCCTAAAACCTATAAATAGACCCTCTTGGTTTAGGGTTTAAGGTGTGCATTATACCTGATAAGTGCAAACCCTAATTCTCTCTTTTTCTCTCTAAATTTCGGCAAAGGATAAAGAATCCAAGGGATTCGAATTTCTTGTGGCTCGACCAAGC
>JBCNJP010000010.1:4609256-4626256 GCA_039602395.1 Deinandra increscens subsp. villosa | reverse complement strand
GTTTGCTTCATTAAGGGACTCTTTCAACACTTCCTCTGCAGTTTGGGGCAGTTTGATGTACTCATGTTGTAGTGGGGGAGGAAAGTTTGCATCCCCGAGACCAGATGTTTCTTGCACATGCTTGAGTCGATCTTCTGATTTAAATAAAGCATGGTGAGAGTCCATCATTTTCTTTTGTATAACTTGATGCTTCACCAATGCAATCTCAGTAGAATTAAACATTGCCTTCAGTTCAGTGAGTTCTTGTGTCAATTCTTCCACCTTGCTTTCAGCCACTCTTAAAAGGGTGCTTTTATCACTCTTATCTTGTTGACACTTAACTAGGTCCTGCTTAACCGCTTCAAACTTTTCTCTATAAACCCTTGCAATATCTTTATAGTTGTTGATTTCCCAAGTGGCTTTTGAACGATTCTTACATTCGTTTGTAAACTTTCTCTCCCATTCTTTAATCAAAGCACAGCATATGGGATTTGAGCATTCCTCGCCATTACAAACCTATGATCCATCAGCATGATTTCCTCCTCTTCTTTGGAAATTTTTTCGTGGAACGTTCGGAAAAGATACTTCTGGTGACTGAGTTCTTGATCAACAGCCTCTAAATTCTTTTTGTTGGGTTCAACTTGTTTTAGATGATTCTCTAGTTTGTACTCTGCATTGATACGGTCTCTTTGTTCAATTTGAAACAGTTGCTTATATTGTTCGATTGATTCGGAACATGCCGAGTTCGAACATATCTGAGTTCGATCACTCACAAGAGGAGAAGCAACTTGAGTACTTGTCATTGTCTTCTTTAGATGAACTCCTGAATCAAATAAGAACTGAAAGACTTGAACGGATTGAAAAATCTCAACAGGATCGGAAAGTCAGCTTTTCGATCGGGCAGAGTTTCGGCTCGATAGAAAAGTGTAAGCTGATCGAAAAGTCACGAATGGACTTTCCGATCGAAAGGAAAAGCTGATCGAAAGTCACGAAGGGACTTTTCGATCGAAACAGAGCTGATCGAAAAGTCACGAAGGGACTTTTCGATCGAAACGGATCTGATCGAAATGTCACGAAGGGACTTTCCGATCGAAACGGAGCTGATCGAAAAGTCACGAAGGGACTTTCCGATCGAAAAATGGTGAACCGGGAAGTACTCTTTGATCGAGAAGCACCGAGACCGATCGAAAAGCTTCTCAGCCTAATCGAAAAGCCTCTTGACTCGATCGAAAAGTATCCAAAGGGTCGAAAAGCCAACAAATTTGATCGAAATAAGGGTCAAAGCCACGGATTTCGATCGAAGGGCTTAAAGAACACGGGCTTCTTGCTTCTGCAACACTTGTAACCTGCACAATAATCACACGAAACTCACACACAAAAAAAAGCGTTAGTAACACCTTTGAAACACTTGGAACAAATAATATGAAAATTAAAAAAAATTACTCCACAAGGTTTAGAAAAATTCAACGATCAAAACCCTGTCAAAATTAAATTTACACCAACTTGAATTGAGCGGCCGTTTCCTGCTTTAAAAATCGGATGACATGAACCACACAATCTAATTAAATGTCAATGGCACTTTGGTAATTATGAGTGAAAGTTCAGCTTTACGTGACTGAATTCAATCGATGGCAAAAGTGTAATTTATGTCATCTTCAACCTTAACCCAGTTCAAAATTTCCGGTGAACTTTCCGCCGACCGTAAACCAGATTCAATCCGACTGAAGACTCAGAGCTTGTTGAGCCGTGAACCAAAGAAAATGAACTTAAACCAACTTTGATTTGCTCCGATTACGACCGTAAACTCCGATACAAACCGAGAACCTCTAAAGGCCGAAAACCCGATTGAAGATCGATAACCTTTGATGGCCGAGCCGAACCCAGAAGTGAAGACCGAACCGAAAACTGATGTTGAGCCGAGAACTATTGTAGTGGACCGAAATCTCCAGCTTTGGATCGAAACCTCAAGATCTTCCGATAACTTTTGAATTAGAAATCTAAATATGGCATCCGAATATTCTAATAATCTAGTGCACATCAAAATAAAATCAAGCAATTAATCTTCTTGGTCAACACAAATCCTCACCACAAAATTATTGCACAAAATTCGGAATATTGAAAAATCAAATCAACTCATTAATATTTGAAAAAAAAAACAGTATCACGGATGATTAACGAAAATTAAAGGAAAATCGATGGCAGTGATGTTAAAGAGCAAAAATATTTTGACTTGAATCACCAATTCTGAATAATGTAACAGGAATAAAAGATCGACAACCAACTTTTCTATGCACCCTAATCCGTTCTTCACAACCGATACCCAAAAAAAAATTTTAATAACACAAAATCACTTGAATCGGATATCGTGAGAGCCTCGAAACACTTGTTTCTTGGCTCTGATACCAATTGTAAGGATCGATTTAACAACCAAACACGATATCTCTACCGATTACGAGTGCGGAATAAAAGCAATCGGATGATTCAAGATTATAGAGAAGAAACACAAATCGAAATAAACAGAATAATACTAAAAAACGATTAACCTGTAAAACGATGCACACGATTCACTAAAGAACTCGTCTGGTACACCCGAAAAGCCTCCTTAGTCTCTCTCAACTAGCCAATGCCTAATCTGAGTATTAGGATTTGTTTATATAGATAAACAAATCCTAAACCTAATTTTCGGATTTGACTAAACAGGCCCATTAAACTCCCCTTGAACTCTATCTAATTAGGCCCAAACATGTCCAAAATGGCCTAATGACCCAATACATTGAAAACCTAACTATTTTACACCTATTCTATCACATAGGCCTTCAAAATAGTCCGCCAATGGATGATTTAATACACAAGCCACAAATTATTCCTTTACACTGACCTTGTTGGTCTTTTACCAGGACTGCACAAACTGAGCTTCCGGAGACAGCTAGATATAGATATAGCGGCTCCCCATCTTCTGGTTTCATTAATAATGGAGCTGCTGACAGGTAGTCTTTCAGGCATCTCAGGGCTTCCTCGTGTTTCTCAGTCCACTTGAACTTCTTCTTATTCCTCAGGATATCGTAGAAATCTTTACTTTTTTCTAAGGATCCTGAAATGAACATGTTGAGCGCTGCGATTCTTCCTGTCTACCTTTCTATCTCTTTTACATTCGATGGGGACTTCAAATTTAGGATCGCTTTGATCTGCTCTAGACTTGCTTCGATTCCTCTTTCGGTGACCATGTAGCCTAAGAATTTTCCAGCTCGCACTCCAAAGTGGCATTTGGAGGGGTTGAGTTTCATGTTATACTGGTCAAGGATGTCGAAGGCGATTTGGAGGTCCCTGACATGATCTTCTGTTTTTTTGGATTTCACCAACATGTCATCTATGTAGACTTCCATCGTGTCCCCCAGTTGCTCTTTAAACATCATATTGACGAGCCTCTGGTAGGTAGCAGCTGCATTTCTTAAACCAAAAGGCATAGCAGTATAACAATAGATACCTGTCGAAGTCATAAACACTGTATGCTCCTGGTCACATGGTTCCATCTGAATTTGTTGGAATCCTGCTGAGGCATCCATGAAAGTGAGCATCTCATGACCAGCTGTGGCATCCACCATTGCATCAATATGGGGAAGTGGAAAAGGATCTTTAGGACAGGCCTTATTCAAGTCTGTGTAATCAACACAAACTCTCTATTTTCCATTCTTTTTCTGGACCACCACCACATTTGCTAGCCATCTAGGATATTTGACTTCTCTAATCATCTTGGTTTTGAGAAGCTTGTCAATTTCCTCCTGGATGATTACATTCTTTTCCGCAGCGAACATCCTTCTTTTTTGTTGTATAGGCTTGAAAGAAGGATCTAAACCAAATTTGTGAGTAATAACTGTTTTGGCTAAAAATTACTTAAGTTAAATTAGCAAAGTTTGAACCAAATCTGAATGTGAGGTTAGGTGTCTAATATTCAGATATGAAAATAGCTTGAAATAATCCTGGGACAATTACAGAATTCCAGGGACAAATCACTAGAATCCTGGGTAAAAACTTAGATTTGTTTATGAAATCAGTTGAGAAACTTAGCAACACAAACGAATACTCAAAAGTAGGCAAGAACACCGAGATTTGACTAGGGAAAAGCCCTTAGCCCTTAGATGTCTCTAAGGCGCCGCCGGCATAAAAACCCCGGGTAGCGATAACACACGCTACCAATTTATTGATCACCGAAAAGTATTGATTACAATGAGTTTGCAGAGAATTTAGTACGAGAATACAGTGAGTAAAGCTCGAATGAGCCGAAAAAAGAAAGACTAAGTGTCCTATTTATATGCTAGGTCTTCAACCGTTTCTCCGATATTCCAGGGATCCTCTTTTCAACGTCTCTTTCCGTTATTTGACCGAGTTTCCAGCTAACAACCTTTGACCACGTGCTAAATAAGTCTTCTCCTTGCTTCAAGTGACCGTTAGAAGACTTTGTCAACCTATCCTTGATCAAATAAAGACAACGAAGCAATTAGTAACAATGCCCTAGCATGCAGGGTCATTTCCACATGCTGGGTCATTATAGTAACAAGGGTAACCCTGGATCAGATAATATAATATGCAAAATAAAGTAAAGGCGAACTTCCCTATCTGGTGTTAACATCCTGGGTCATCGAACATTGCCTGCATCCAGGGTCATGTAATCCTGGGTCATACCTGTCCCTTATCTGCGCGTGTACCCTGGATTTGCAGCCGAGTATTTTTAGGGTGTAACAATTGCCCCCAAAATTCGCAGCTAGTGGATAAGAATTCACAGCTGTGAATTTTTTCAAATCTTCGATGACTCAGCGACCCTAAGTTCATCCCATCCGTTAAAATAGGAGTAGAGTCTCCACGATCGTCGTCCATGTCCCCTCAACTCTGTAACTTCTCTTCCATTAAATACCCCCATCTCTCTTCACATTTCACTCACCGAGTAAACTTTTCGAGAGCATAACGGCAATTTCCTCACTTCCGGCCTTCGCTAATTTCCGATCAGGTAACCCTCCTCTCAATTTCTACTTCTGTCTTTCCGTCGCGATGACTCGCAGGAAAATTCGAGCGGAAACTGTTGCTAAAAAGACCGGGATCGAAGATTTTTTCGATCAGAAGTACTTGCAGTCACCGGAAACGGAGACCTGCAACTTCTCCGACGCCGACATTGCTTGCTTGTTGGCGTCCGGTCTTCTTCCGGAAGGTGCTGAGATTAGGCCCTATGACGCAAGACTCAGGTCGGATTTCTGTTCCGCAACCTGGGTCTGTTTTCCTTTCACCCCTTTTTCTATCGGTCTCTCCTACCCCTTCTCTGGACTGGTTGCCGATTTCTTCAAGACCACCGGCCTCTCATACGCTCAGACTCTCCCCTTTGCATGGAGGGTGCTGGGTACCATCGATCGCCTGAACAGAGAGTTTGATTCCCTGGTTGGGTTGCCTGAACTGTCCTTGGGCTACGAGTTGAAGTCCCATGGCAACAATCGTTACCTGTTCAAAGCTTTGAACAAGGGTACGCAGATGGTCCCCAGGGCTTCTTACCATGAAGAGTGGAAGGGCAAATTTTTCTTTGTAAGGCGGTCAACCATCCCAGGCGGAATGGATCTTCCTCTTAGGTGGAAAGTAGAGGGTAGGCCTTTACCTGCACTAGGAATTAGGTTTACAGGTTTTGATATATGTTTTAATTGAATACTGACCTTGGATTCCTTTGTTTTGCAGTGCCTAGCCTGAGCTCCATCGGACCAGTAACTTCAAGCACATTCGAGAGGTTTGAGGCGTTCTTGACCATTGCTGAGGAGGATCGTGAATTCAAGGCCGACCCTGATCAAGCCACTTCTTCCTGCTCCCATAGTATGTCTAGCTGTAAGTATCCTGGTTCCTTGCTCTTATTACCCTGGATTTTCCCTGAGTTCTGCTAATTCTGTGCTTTCTTTGCCTTTCAGCCGCTGCTGCTCCTGTGAACATCGAGGACGTCGATCTGGATGCCTACCTGCTGGGAGACGATGATCTCCAGGTCTTGGCCCCGGTGAAATCTGAGCCTCCTTCAGCTCCCAGGGCTCCAGTTTCCAGGGCCTCGGGCACCAAACGCAAGACCAGGGCTACCAGCTCTGGCCAATCAATTCAGTCCCTGGAAAACATGGACGCTGCTGGGCTCTGCTCCTATGCTGAGACTTCTTCGCGTCAAGTAAGTAAATCCTGGGTACCCCTGAATTTTTCTGCATAGTTAGTCCATTCAGGGTTCAATATATTTATTAACTTACTTTTTTGTGCAGATTGCTGGGCGCTTCTTCGAGTTGGTCCAGGCTGCTGAGAGGCAAGCCCAGGAGGCCGAGTCCTTGGTTAAGAAGGAAATTACCACCTTGAAGAAGGAGCTGGGCATGGCGAAGACCGTTGCCGACAAGAACCTGGGGCTGGTGCAGGAGCTGGAGAGGAAGGCTGTCCTGGTGCGGGCTGATCATGATGCTGCCTGGGAGGCGAAAGACAAGGAGGGCAAGAGGATTGCTCTTGTCTCCCTCCTTCAGTGCAGGCTTAAGATGGCCAAGGAGGCTAAGGACCTGGGGTTTGTGAACCCCAAATGGGATGTGACTGATTGGGTCAACAAACTGCGCAACCTGGGCGCTGCCATCCCTACTGGGTGTGACCCTGGCCCCGGATCCAGCAAAAGCACCCCTTCCAAGGGCTCTGATGGTCATGCCATGGACATCGACCAGCCCAAGGGAGGAGAGAAGCCGGCACAGGATCCCAAGGCAGCGGAGAAGGCAGCGGAGGAGGCGACGGAGGATGTGACCCAGGGTGACGCTTGAAGGTCCCTGGGTCGTTGGTTTGTTTGTTTGTTTGTTTGAAAACAATTTTAATTTTCTGCATGTGATTGTATGCCGGTCGATGTTTCCCGGTTTTCTTTTGTTAAAACAATGATCTACCCCTGGATGTGATATCTAGGGTCTTTTGACATGTCCCAGCCTGGGACGTCCGGAGCTTTTCCGGGCCCAGGTTGGGGCTTATGAATATAACTGCTTTAACTATATACCTGTGTTTGACATGTTTGAATGATATGTGCAATGTATGAAATGATTCTAGGGTTTACCTTAGTAATCCTGGGTTGCCCCCAAGATTTTAGGATTCTTCGTAGCTTTAGCGCACTTGTGAATGTTTCCTGTAATAGGAGCATATCGATTAGAATTAACTAGACAAGGAGTTAATCTTCTTAGGCTTTGACCGTCATGACCCTGGACTAAGTTAATAATCCTGGGTCACTAGGTAATCTTCGAATTGTTTCTGGGGTCAGGCCCGATAGTAATTTTAATGTTATTTCTGGGGTCATGCCCTTTTAATACTGGGGTCAAGCCCGGTGCCGTACCGGCGGAATCTAGGGACCACCTCATGCCGTACCGGCGAACTAGGGTATTGCCTCGGGTGTCTTAAGTTGGTATGTTAGCACCAATCCGTCTTGAAAACGCGTTAATCGTTTTAAACCTTGAGAAATCCGCATATGTCCCTGGATTGCAAGGTTGCCACCAATGCTATTAACACGGATGATCTCACAATCCCAGGGTTTCATATTTGGATCAACGTGCGTCTCGGGCGAGGCAAATATTGCCAACGTGCGTCTCGGGCGAGGCGTGATAGCCTATATTCGTATGAAGGACGTATAATCCTTAAACCTTAGGAATGGGTTTAAAATTCACCCATACGGAAGAGAGATGGCCAGTCTCAATACTTAGGAGAAACACATTCGTTGCATTTGACTTGGAATACCTTGAGTATACTTTGTTCTACATGCCTTGAATCTCCTGCCATTCTCCGTCTTGAGTACCCTGAATCCTGGGACACCCTGGATTTTAGGGGTTTCGTCTTGCAAAACATAGATCTTAGTAACTTCAAAGTATTAAATAAAAAATTTAAAGACGAATTATAACATGTAACTAATATCAGTAAATAAATAACGAAAACAAAACATATGATGGAATTAGTAAATTAAGTTAGAAGAACTGACCTGAGTTTCCATCGTGAAATCTCAAAATAAAACACATACCTGAGTAACTGAATCCTGGGACAGAAGGTCTTACATGAAATATGCTTTGAGGTGTATCGCATTCCAAGGTCTTGGCAACAAGTCTCCTTCCATATTAGCTAGCCAATATGCCCCCTTGCCAGCCTCAGAATCAATCAAATAAGGACCTTCCCACTTAGGAGCTAACTTTCCGTCCCCTGGATTTGTCGTATTCTGAAACGCCTTTCTTAGGACCAGGTCTCCTACCTTGAATCTTCTGATCCTTACATGCTTGTTATAGGTCTTCGAAATTCTTTGCTGATAAGCCGCCATTCTCCAAGCCGCTTGGTCTCTCATCTCGTCCAGGGTATCCAAGTCTTCAACCAGGGACTGGTTATTCAAATCCTGGGTCTGACCACTGACCCTGAATGTCGGGATCACCATTTCCGTTGGGATGACTGCTTCTGTGCCAAATACCAGGGAATACGGCGTCTGACCCGTGGCGTTCTTGGAGGTAGTCCTATCTGCCCACAATGCTAAGGGTAACTCCTCTGCCCATTTTCCCTTTTTCTCCTTCAGTTTCTTCTTCAGGTTGTTTATGATGATCTTGTTGCTTGACTCGGCTTGACCATTGGCTTGAGGGTGTACTGGAGTTGACGTTATCATCTTGATGCCCCAGGATTCACAGAATCCTGTGGTCCTACTTCCAATAAATTGAGAGCCATTATCACAGACGATCTCAGATGGTACTCCAAACCTTGTCAATATGTTCCTTTTAATGAAGGATATGACCTCTTTTTCCCTGACTTGAACGTACGCTTCGGCTTCAATCCATTTTGAGAAGTAATCCGTCATTGCTAACATGAATACCTTTCCTCCAGGGGCTTTGGGTAGCTTACCAACAATGTCCATCCCCCACTTCATGAAGGGCCAGGATGCTGGAATTGGGTATAGAGGCTCTGCAGGCTGGTGAGGCACATTGGCGTGTCTTTGACATGCGTCACATTTCTGAGAGAAATCCTGGGCATCTTTTCTCATTGTTGGCCAATAGTACCCTGTTCTTAGGATTTTGGACATCAGGGACCTGCCCCCTGCATGATTTCCACAGTCACCTTCATGGATGTCTTTAAGCACTTCCTGGGCCTCGTCCTTCTCCAAGCATCTTAAATACGTACCTGCAAAAGATTTTTTATATAGTATATCTTTGATAATTACATACCTGGCTATTCTTATCCTGAATGCACGGGTGTCTTTCTCGGTTTCTGGTATGGTACCATCCTGCAAATATTGAATAATCGGCCTAGTCCAGGACTCCTCAGTAGAATCCTGGGTACTGGACACTAGGGTCTCACCTGCTATGTCAGAATCCTGGGAATCCATACCTTGGTCTATGGCCGGTGTTAGTATGTGAATAATAGGAATATGAGTATCTTCAAGTGCTTTGAATGCTGAACCTAAGTTTGCTAGTGCATCTGCTTCAGCATTCTCTTCCCTTGGAACTTGTTGAATATTAAAATTTTGAAAATCCTGGGACATTCGTTTTACCACTTCCAAGTACTTGACTAATTTCTCTCCCTTAGCTGCATAAGGGCCATTAAAATGGTTAGCTAAAAGAAGAGAGTCTACATATACCTGAATGTGTTGAATTCCCAGGTGTAATGCTAGGTGTAACCCAGCAATTAGGGCTTCATATTCAGCTTCATTGTTAGTTGCTTGAAATCCGCATCTAACAGCCTGGGGTATCATGTCCCCCTGTGGCGATTTCAGTACTATTCCAAGGCCTGTCCCCCTGATATTTGATGCTCCATCAGTGAACAAGGTCCAGCACCCTGAAATTTCCTCTTGTTGAAGCTGCTGCAATTCATGGTCTGCTTCTTGCTGTATGTCGGTACTGAAATCAGCCACAAAATCAGCTAGAGCCTGAGATTTTATAGTTGTTCTGGCCTCGTAGATCAGATCATATGCGCTAAGCTTCACCGACCACTTAGCCATTCGACCTGACATTTCTGGTTTTCGCAAAACAGACTTTATAGGATAGTTAGTTCTAACATGAATTGTATGAGTTTCGAAATAATGTCTAAGTTTAGTGGATGCCATACATAGGGCTAATATAAGTTTTTCAAGGTGCGAGTACCTAGATTCAGCATCAAGCAAACTTTTACTTACATAATATATAGGGTGTTGCTGACCTTCTGCATCCTTGGTCAGGACTGCACTTACCGTGTTTCTAGACACCGCCAAATACAGGGACAGGGGTTCCCCTGGATTAGGCTTCATTAACAAGGGTGCCGTGGATAAATATACCTTCAAATCCTGGAAAGCTTTCTCATGTTGCTCCTTCCATTCGAATTTCTTGTTTTTCCTCAGGATATCATAAAATTCCCTGCATCTTTCCGAGGATTTCGATATAAATCTGTTAAGGGCAGCGATTCTACCTGTAAGTCTTTGAACTTCCTTGGTGCTGGTTGGTGATTTCAGGTTGGCAATTGCCCTTATCTGTTCTGGACTTGCCTCAATTCCTCTTTTGGTCACCATGTATCCCAGGAATTTACCTGCTCCAACTCCAAAGTGGCAATTCTCCGGGTTCAGCTTCATGTTGTATTTATCCAAGATATCAAAGGAATCCCTGACATCTTGGACATGGTCATTAGTGACCCTGGATTTGACCACCATATCGTCGATATAGACCTCCATTGTGTCCCCCAGCTTCTCTTTGAACATCATGTTGACCAACCTCTGATATGTTGCCCCTGCATTTTTCAATCCAAAAGGCATAACTATGTAACAATATATACCTGTTGGTGTTATGAATGCTGTGTCCTCCTGATCCTGGGGTTCCATCTGAATTTGCTGAAATCCTGAAGTTGCATCCATGAAAGTCAGCATTTCATGGCCTGCCGTTGCATCAACCATGGAGTCTATGTGAGGTAAGGGGAATGGATCTTTTGGGCATGCACGGTTCAGGTCCGTGTAATCCACGCATACCCTCCATTTGCCATTCTTTTTTCCCACCACCACCACATTAGCCAGCCACCTGGGAAACTTGACCTCTCTTATCATCCCTGCTTTTAGTAATCTGTCCACTTCCTCTTGGATTATGATGTTCTTCTCTGGCGCAAACTTCCTTCTCTTTTGATATATTGGCCTGAAAGAATTATCAATTCCAAGTTTATGTGTAATAATAGATTTGGAAATACCTGTCATATCGCTATGAGACCAGGCGAAGGTTGACATTCTGGTCCTGAGTAGATTCACTAGTTGCTCTTCTATCGGCCCTGGAATATTCGTCCCAATATAGACCTTTTTCCCTGGATTTGAGGGATCTAGTTCAATAGCTTTAACGTCCTGTTCCCTCGCTTCCAAGGTTTCCCGGGCCTTCTTCTTTAATTGCTATGCTTGCCTTGGTTTAGATGATATCTTCATCGCCGTGGTGTAACATTCTTTAGCTTCTTGCTGATCGCTGTTGATTGTGATCACACCCCAAGGTGTCGGTATCTTCACACATTGATGATATGTCGAGGGTACAGCCCTGTTGTCGTGAATCCAGGGTCTACCCAGGATTACATTGTATCCTGATGGTGCGTCCATCACACAGAAGCGCTGGACCGAATTGAGTCCCTCTACGTAGACTGGAAGCTTTACTTCTCCCAAAGTGTTCTTCGTTTCGCCACTGAAACCCACGAGTACCGTGGATTTGGAGATTATCTCTGTGTGCGGGATTCCCATCTTGTTTAAGGCCTCTAATTGGACTATGTTTACTGAGCTTCCTCCATCAATCAGAATCCTTTTTACAACAATGTTGGCAATATGAAGAGTTATCACCAGCCCATCATGGTGAGGGTCTATGATGTTGCGTCTATCATCTTCTCCAAATGTAATATCTTTGACATCTGGTTGAATGGAGCTCTTCCTGGGTCTTCCGTCCCTGTCTGATTTTGATTCCTTGGCGTGTCTCTTCGCTGCAGAATAAGAAGTACCACAGATATCAGAACCCCCAGAAATAAAATGAACTACCTTAGCATCCGGGGGTGGCGATGATGCTCTTTCGGGATAGTCATCAGAGCGTTTATAATCCTGGGACTTTGCACCATTGTCCCTGGATTTTGGGTTCTGTTCCCTGTATTTGTCCTTCTTTTTTCCCAACAGTTCCTTTAGATGGCCCTTGCTGAGCAAATAGCTGATCTCTCTTCGCAGGGCCATGCAATCTTCAGTTTGATGACCAAAGTCTTCGTGGTAGGCACACCATTTGGACTTGTCCTTCCACGTAGAGGGTTTATCGCTCTTTCTGGGCCATCTTGCCTTGTCGCCGAGATCCTGCATAGCATACATCACACCAGAAACATCAGTAGTAAAGCAATAGTCATTAAAAGAAGGATATTCTTCATCGTCCTCATCTTGTTCCACATTGTTCACTCGGCGCTCATCAGGTCTTGAGTAAGGCTTTGATCTCTGTGACCTGGGATGTGTGGATTCTGATTTTCTGCTGGAACCGTTGGATCCTGGGGAGGACTCATTCTTTCCCAGGATTTTCCTATCTTCCTCCAGTCTGATGAAGCGGAGAGCCCTGTGACGAACTTCATCCATCTTATGACATGGGTTCATGACTAGATCCTCGTAAAACAACGAGTCCTTGTTTAGTCCCATTTTAAAGGCTTGAACTGCAGTTGCCATATCCATGTTTGGGATTTCCAGAGCTTCTCTGCTGAATCTGCTGACGTAGTTCCTTAAGGTTTCACCTGCATTCTGGGTTACCCTATACAGATCACTTGTTAGTTTTTCAAAACTACGACTACAAGAAAATTGACTGTTAAATAAATTAACTAGTTGTGAAAATGAAGCAATAGAATAGGGAGGAATGTTTAGGAGCCATTTGAGAGCTGCCCCCGTTAAGGTGGACCCAAATCCCTTACATAGGCAGGCCTCCTTAATTTCAGGTGGCATGTGAATAATCTCCATTCTTTCGCGGTATTGCGCCACATGCTCTTCTGGGTCTGTGGTGCCATCGTAAAGCTTCATACTGGGTGTTTGGAACCTCTTGGGAATTTCTACGTCACAGATTGGCGGAGCAAATCTGGACATCCTATGGCTGGAGGGCCCAACTTCAGGGATTGGCTGCACAACTCCTGGGACACTCGAGATCATTTGCTTGAGCTTTTGGATTTCTCGTTCCACAGATGGGCTTATTCCTGAATCCTGCACAGAATTGTTAGCGTTGGAATAATGGGCGAAAGGTTGAGTAATGTTACCAACATCCTGGGGCATGTTTGTCCCAGGATTAGCGATCGGTTCTCTGATGGTAGTCATTCTGGATAAATCAGCATGGGCCATTTGAGCAGGGAAGGATGTTGATCTCCAGTTCAGTGGTGCGACAGCTTCATGTACCCTGGAATTAGTACCAGGGGTATCGAAATTCAGAATTCTGGGATCAAGTGGTGATGGCTGAACCGTCGTGGCTCTGGGTAACTCCGATCTCAAACTGGTCAATTGAGCCATGAATTCCTTGTTCACCTTCTGTTGGAGTTCCATGTGGCGCTCCAACCTACCGAATGTGGCCAGGATATCAGTGTCAGATATTAAGACAGGATCTTCTTGGATGTTTTCAGTTTCGATCACTTCATGGTTGACCACAGGTCCGTCGCTGCGCGTAGCTGAGGTTGAGGCATTAAACCCTGGAGCCGATGAAGTGACCCCACTTGTCGCAATACTGGTCCTTGGACCCGGTTGGTTAACTCCAGTTGTTGAAGCAGTCACAGCAGAAACAGAGACATTCGAGGTGTTCATTTGTGTTGACATTTTTTGATAGATTTTGGCAAAAATCAAGTTTAGGACAAATCTGAAAAGAGTTTGACAAAAAATTGACACCAATTGCCCCACGGTGGGCGCCAAATTGTTTTGGCTAAAAATTACTTAAGTTAAATTAGCAAAGTTTGAACCAAATCTGAATGTGAGGTTAGGTGTCTAATATTCAGATATGAAAATAGCTTGAAATAATCCTGGGACAATTACAGAATTCCAGGGACAAATCACTAGAATCCTGGGTAAAAACTTAGATTTGTTTATGAAATCAGTTGAGAAACTTAGCAACACAAACGAATACTCAAAAGTAGGCAAGAACACCGAGATTTGACTAGGGAAAAGCCCTTAGCCCTTAGATGTCTCTAAGGCGCCGCCGGCATAAAAACCCCGGGTAGCGATAACACACGCTACCAATTTATTGATCACCGAAAATTATTGATTACAATGAGTTTGCAGAGAATTTAGTACGAGAATACAGTGAGTAAAGCTCGAATGAGCCGAAAAAAGAAAGACTAAGTGTCCTATTTATATGCTAGGTCTTCAACCGTTTCTCCGATATTCCAGGGATCCTCTTTTCAACGTCTCTTTCCGTTATTTGACCGAGTTTCCAGCTAACAACCTTTGACCACGTGCTAAATAAGTCTTCTCCTTGCTTCAAGTGACCGTTAGAAGACTTTGTCAACCTATCCTTGATCAAATAAAGACAACGAAGCAATTAGTAACAATGCCCTAGCATGCAGGGTCATTTCCACATGCTGGGTCATTATAGTAACAAGGGTAACCCTGGATCAGATAATATAATATGCAAAATAAAGTAAAGGCGAACTTCCCTATCTGGTGTTAACATCCTGGGTCATCGAACATTGCCTGCATCCAGGGTCATGTAATCCTGGGTCATACCTGTCCCTTATCTGCGCGTGTACCCTGGATTTGCAGCCGAGTATTTTTAGGGTGTAACATCATCATGTGACTCCATTGTGTTCCCCAGTTGCTCTTTGAATATCATGTTGACGAGTATCTGGTAGGTGGCACCTGCATTCCAGGCCAAAAAGTAGAGCAGTATAACGGGCTATTCAGTGGAGTCATGAACCAATGTTCTTGTTCGCAAGGCTCCATCTGAACTTGTTGGAATGCCTGCTGAGGCATCCATGAAAGCGAGCACCTCGTGATTGTCATGGCATTCATCATGGCGTCGATAGGAAGTGGAACGTATCTTTAGGACAGGCCTTATTCAAGCTCCCTGTCCTCAACATATACTCTCAACTGTCCACTCTTTTCTGGACCACCACTACATTTGCTATCCACTTGGATGTCTAACTTCTCTAATCATCTTGGTTTTGAGAAGCTTGTCAATTTTTTCCTGGATGATTACATTCTTTTCCGCAACGAACTTCCTTCTTTTTTGCTGTATAGGCTTGAAAGAAGGATCTAAACCAAGTTTGTGAGTAATAACATGTTCAGGGATACATGTCATATCTTCATGCTTCCAGGCAAAAGTGGAGGTTCTGGCTTTCAGTAGCTAAACCAATTTGTGTTCGACTCCTACTGGGATGCCTGTTCCGACGAGCACCTTGATTTCAGGATTCGCAGGGTCTATGGGGACTTCTTTGACGTCAAGCTCCCTATCCTCCTGTACTTCAAGTCCCCTTTTCTGTAATTGCTATCCCTTTGTCACCTTAGTGGTGTTCTTCATTGATGTTGAATAACAGTTCTTGGCTTCCTGCTGGTCGCTTTCAATCCTTACAACTCCCCAGCGAGGTGTGAAGGAAGCTCTCGATGCCAAGAATTATATTGCAACAAGAGAGAGAATCTAAAACACAAAATTTTTGCATAGAGTTTACCCCCTCTATGTAAACTGGCAACCTGATATATCTAACGGTGCTTTTAGTTTCACCACTGAAGCCAACCAGGTCTGAGGATCTTGCAACTATTTAAGTTTCTGGGATTCCCATCTTCTTGAGCACATCAAGACGAATTATGTTTACTGAGCTTCCATTATCAATTAGGATCCTGCGGACAAAATGGTTAGCAATATATAAAGTGACCACAAGACTATCATGATGAGGGTCCTAAACATGAGAACGGTCGCTCTCATTAAAGGATATCAGTTTGTCTTGAGTTAAAGTGGATGTTCGGACAGGTCTGTCACCCTGTTCAGATTTAGATTCCTTAGCATGCTTCTTAGCTGAGGAATACAGAGTGCCACAGATATCTTAGCCTCCTGAGATGAAGTTGATTATTTGAGCATCCTGAGGTGGAGAAGCTGCTCTCTGAGGCACCTTGTCGGCTTCTTGAGTCTTGACCTTTTTTCTGCCTATCAACTCTTTTAGATGCCCCTTACTAAGTACATAGCTAATTTCCTTTCAAAGTCCTATGCATTCATCTGTTAGGTGGCCGAAGTCTTTGTGGAAGGCACACCACTTGGTCTTGTCTTTCCAGGATCCCTGCTTATCGTGTTTTCTAGGCCATCTTGCCTTTTCGCCAAGATCTTGCATTGCACACATTAGGCCACCAATGTCAACAGAAAAACAATACTCAGATACCTTAGGATACTCCTCATTATCATCGTCTTGCTCTACAGCATTGACTTTGTGATTATCTGGTTTGGAGTATGGATGGGATCTATACGGCTTCCCGGGGGATTCCGCCTTCTTGCTGTTAAAATCATATTTAGGAACATCCAATCTTTGGTGGATCTTTTTGTCATCTTCCAAACGGATAAACCTCAAGGCTCTGCTTCGTACTTCATCGAGATTCCTGCAAGGAGTCATGACAAGATCATCACAAAAATGTGAATCTTTAGAGCGCCCCATTTTAAAGGCTTCGACGGTTGCTGCCATATCTAGATTAGGGATCTCAAGGGATTCTCGTCTGAATCTAGCAATATATTCTCTGAGCGGCTCATCTGGCTTCTGAACTCTTCGGTACAGGTCACCTGTGAGCTTCTCAAAGGTTCCGCTGCAAGAAAATTGATTGTTAAACAGGTTAACCAAATGGGAAAATGATGTAATACTATTAGGAGGAATGCTTAGTAGCCATTTCATGGTTGGTCCTGTTAAGGTTGAACCAAAGCCTTTGCATAAACAGGCTTCTTTGATTTCTATCGGAATGGGGTTGATCTCCACACTACAGAAAAATGAGCCTAATGCAAATTTTTTATTGACAAAAAGGTTGCATTAGCTGAAGTTGCATTAGACCTAATGCAACATTTTTATTACCTAGTGTAACTTTTTCCCTAAAG
>JBCNJP010000010.1:4584429-4608756 GCA_039602395.1 Deinandra increscens subsp. villosa | reverse complement strand
TATAGCACATAACTCTAATAATCATTTCATATGCATTATTTTATCATCATCATTTCATATATAATATTAACACGTATAACTACTTGTAAGCATCTTTATAACATAACACGTATCATTTCAAACAGTTCATCAATTCATCAGTTAAGATAATCAAACTTTCAGATAAAAGTATTTAACTCAAATACTTTTTAGGTAAACAGTTTGAACATTGTATGTATATCAGCCCGAAAACATTAAAGCGTTTAAAACATTTTTAAGTGGGCTCGCAGAACTCACCTTACTCTTTTAGGCAGTAATTTCAGACAGAACCTCCGTTATTCCTTCCGATTAAACCTAATGACGTTAACGCAAGGTTTAACATTATAAACATATCCTATGTTTATTTATCTATTACATTATCTTAATAATATCTAATTATTAAGGTTTACTTCTTTTAAGGTCAAAATGACCAGAATAGCCCTTATAGGCAAAATATCTATTTTTATTGATAATTATGAAGACGCGCATTCCTATAAGTAGACACTCACTCCGGGATCGCCCAGTGTTGGGATGCCATTGCCCAGATGGGATGGCGACACCCCCGCTTTTGCCAGAAACCCCAGTGTACCCTTCCGGTCCGCGCGAACTTCTAATATCTGATTAACTCGGTATTTTCAATACTTTATCATTTACCCATTTTAACTTCATATATACTTATTATATATATAAACATGTTATCATACCAAAATTCAAGTCCCCATACCCTCCGAATTATTTTATATTAATTAATCTTATTTAGAAACCCTAATTTCATGAATTTCCCGTTTTATTATCAAAACTCATTTTTAATTCAAACCAACTTAGGGTATTATCCATTATAACATTTTATAATATTCTTCAAAATAGCAAAACTTAATTCAAAACCGTTTACTCGATTTGGGCAGAACAACGACATGAAAACCCTAATTTTGACCCGTTAACAAAACCTTCACCAAACCTTTTCTAATTGTGAAATAAACTTAGGGCTTTCTTAAAATACATTAAATTAGGATTACCTACAAAAATTCAGACCCTAATTCCCACCCGATCACCCGATTTTGACAAAATAAGCTTAAGAACCCTAATTTTACATAATTTTGAAAACCATACTTAGAAATTGAATTTGCAAAAACTGAGATAGGTTATTGTTAATCATACCAAAAGATGCTTGACTGCAGAAATTTAGATCCAAAGCTTTCACCGATCGAGGGAATTGCTCCTTTGAAGATCTCGGCCAGATTAGGGTTTTTGGGTGATGGTTTTGCGAAATTGGTGAGGAATTATGTGATGTTTGATCCCGTTTTTATAGTGGGATGGTGCGCCCCTGGGTCTAGACGCATGTAGGGGTGACTAACCAGCCATTTTCGACACCTAGGTAGGTCAATTGGTCAAAAACGTGGAGAAGAAGGCGCAAAAACGAGTTGCTGTCATGATTCTGGCCACCAGCGGGCCGCGGTACGCGAGCCAGGCCTCGCGGTACGCGAGCCAGGTTTGGCAGAATGACAGATTTAGTCCCTGTGTTTCTATTTTAAATTTTAAGCCCCTGAACTTCTACGAACTGTTATTTTATGCTATAAAATACTTAAGGGTACATTTATAAAAGTTTCTAAGGCTCAGGACATGCTCGATGATATACGTATACATACGTATATATATATTTATATATTTATATATATCTTTAGATATTTTGCGTTCAAGCCCCTCAAACTTATCATTTCATGTTATGGATCATTCTAGGATATATTTTTACTATATTCTAAGCTTTAAAATACTTCTAATGGTTATAGATACGTATAATATCCATATACGTTTATATATTTACAATAATTACATTTTTAGTCCTTTTACTTTCCCGTTAACTATTAACACACGTATTCATACGTATATATCCATCAATTCACACATGTCTCATTATGTTATTCATATAAACATATATCAATCTCATACTTTACCTTCGTTAGCATTTAAAACATCCGTTTATGCACATTTCATCATTTTGACCATCAAACACGTATTTCTAACACATGCAACTTATCTAACGCATAGTCTTACCACATTTATCAATTAAGCTCACGTATTTATAATATAAACACGTATTTACTATGTATATCATGTATCTGTAAATTTTGGGGTGTTACAATTTACTTACACAGCAGAGTGAGTATCCCAGGTTGGCACGTAAAAATTTTGTTTTGGGAATTTGTTTGTTCGTTTGTAACTAAGGTTTCAAGTTGCAGTTTCCAAATCGTTTTTCAAAAATGATTCCAGTTCTCTGCAACTTATGGCTCTGATACCAATCTGTCACACCCCCAAATTAACCACTAACGGGGTTTATACCGTTAAGGGGTGCGAGCAAACCAGGACCACAACCATTAGTTACAAATACTAAACGAATCAGTGTAAAGTCCAAACATTCATCATAAAACAGTTCAAGAGTTTGCAGCGGAAAGAAAAAACATGAGTATCTTAGCACTAACCACGTGCTTAAATTACAAAACATAAATTGTTGTTCAATTCCCAAAATTTAAGTTCAAAGTGAAATAAGTAACTTCGGGTGCCATGCCAACCTCCGGTGGATACTCCTCAGCGATCTGCAAAAGTGAAAACCACACAAGTGTCAACCTAACGGTTGGTGAGTTCACAGTGGGCATGTCATGCGGTGGCCCGGTCTCATAAGCGTATGTATCAACATATAAATAAGTAATAGTTTTGCAAAACAATTGCCAAGTGTTGAATTATCGAATATGCACTAGTTAAGTAAAGATTAAAGCGGTCAACCGATATCGCGGGTAGCTAATCCGGTTTCCATGCACTAAGGAAGTTCGTACCAAAGCTGACGTAACAGAGTTCGGCATTTGCCGATGGTTTATGCCTCCAGTTGTGTTCCTCATGGGACCCACAACTAAAATAAGCTGATATTGAACTCCGTTCGGCCTCCAACCGGTTGGCTACACATTTGTGTACCGCGGAGCAGGGGTTTGTCAAACCCTCAGTAGATCTACCCAACATCCCCTCGCTTCGCAAATTAATGGTACTAAATTGTTGAGGACTTTTAAGTTTTAAGGCATCCTTAGAAATCATGTGATATCATTTGGTTTAGACTTTAACCTACACTAGTCATATTAAAACCGTTTATTCTGGATTTCATTTGAAATCCTAAAAAGAGTTTAAGTGTCAAAATGGTTGTTCCGGATTTCATTTGAAATCCCAAATGAGTTTAAGTATTAAATAGTTGGTTGCGGATTTCATTTGAAACCCCAAGGATGGACAGTTGCAAGTGCTTCCCATAAAACGCTCCAACTTCCATAACAGATATCCCATTTGGCAATACCTCAAAATGTCAGCGTTGTTTTCCGTTAAGTAATTTCGTTGTGACCCAAACGGGCTCACAATTAAAGGGTTAGTGAAACTCACCTTAGGTTGCTCAGCTTACACTTCAAATAATCCAATTATGATTGCTAACGAAGACCTAATAATCACATTAAGGTCTTAGGTGTTAGGTTGTGTCTAAACTTTAACTACGTCACTATGGCCCATAACATAGCACGTTGGAACTACGACTCGACATACCAACACACGACACCGATGGTCGATCATAAACGAGGGTTCACATTACTCAGAAATCAAAGCATGTTTCATTATTGCATAATCATGTAAGTCATGGCATAACATTCAAATAAGTTGCACAAGTTTGGGTTTTGGGTCTGGCACAGTTTCGCTACACAGTTTCGCTACACAGTTTCGCTATATGCACGGGCAGCACTTTCGCTAGGGAATACCCGATGACACAGTTTCGCTAGCTAGTTTCGCTTGAAACTGATGACACAGATTCGCTAGCATAGATTCGCTCAAAACTGGTTTGAACTTTCGTTCATAGAAGGCACAGTTTCGCTAGATAGTTTCGCTCGAAACTGATGACAAAGTTTCGCTATCTAGTTTCGCATCGAAACTGGTTTGAACTTTCGTTCAGGAGTCTATGGTTGTTTCGCTCGGTAGTTTCGTTCGAGCAATACACTTAGTTTCACAGGCGACACTATAGTTTTGCTGTATAGTGTCGCTGAATGAATATTCAAACAGTTTGCGAAACTACAGTTTCGCCTAACGAATGCATAGTTTCGCTAGTCGCAGAAAACTCGTTTTTTTGACAAAAAATCAATCTGATGGCTTCCATACTTCATGTAAATCAGTATCTAGCATGCATAAACATTTACCAACATTACACAAACAATTTTAACACCTTAAACATGGATTTTCACCATCAAATCTCCAAGAACACTTTTAAGCATAAAATGACCTAACTAGCATGGATCTTCATTATGGCATGATTTTACACGTAAAGTTGCAGACTTTAGGCTAGATCTAACATTCCTAAGCATCATATCAGAAGCATACACGATTCCATGAAGATTTGGTCATGCTTTAAAGTAAAACACATAAGAAATGCATGAAAAATGGTTTTGGGGACTCACGGTTTGGTTTCCAAGCTCAATGGATGATCTTCAAGGCTGAGATCACGGTGATCCTTGGTGGTTCACGGCTGACCAGAAATGGTTCACGAGAGAGAGAGAGGATGGAGAGTGTGTGTGTGTGTTTTATGTGATGTAGCATGCAAATGAGGATTTAGGGTTTTGTTTACTTTAAATACTAAGGCTTTGGTGGGCTTATCATTGGGATTTGGGCCCCAATGATCAGTAAGTGATTAGCCCATGATTAACATGTATGCATACACTCTAATTACTTGATTAATCACATAAATACACATTTAAGCAATTTGTCATGCTAATAATAATAAATACGTAAATACACAATTAAGCAATTTGTCACATAATTCAACAAGTAAACAAATAGTCATGCTTTTGATAATAATCATGCATATAAATCACGTTGCACATAATTCCACATAGTGGTAATAAATAAATAAATAAATAAACACATGTGGACGGGTTTGGTGATCAACCAAGAGTCGTGGACGTATTCGGCCTAGTTAAGCATTAGTTACCTAGTTAATACTTATAACGTAACTAATGGAGATTGTCTAACGGAAGTTAACCTTGGAATTCTCGGATGTCACAACATCCAATAATTAGCCATCGGTCCTGTCATATCAACCTATATGCATCCTAGCGCAAAGGTCAATTCTATACATTTAGGGGAACCTAACTTAGGTCTAACACATAAGTTGTGTAGCATAATTACACAACAATGTACATATAATTTTTAACTCGCCAAGGCATTACACTTGGGTCCAAACCATAAGAACCGACATGCCAATTTCACAGTATCCTGGTCACACCAAGCTATTCATAGCTATTTTTATAGTTCCATTAATGGAAACACACAAGAGTCCTCTTGACCAAAAGTCAATCACATGGACTCACCAATTTCAATATGTTCTGTCAAGGTCATTATTTCCCAAGGATACTGAAAGTGCTTGGCAAGGGTCCTCACCATGATGATAATCACAATATTCAGAGATAACCAATTGTATCATTGTCATAACCATGTGAGATTATCGGGCTTCACCAAGTGATATATATCTATATATCATTCTATTTGTGATCAATATGCCCTCACTCTGGTCCCATCATGGAATCTGTTTGCTAGATTATCAAGATATTCAACTTTAGGTGAAGTATGTAATATGTCTTCGCCATCAATGGAGACCCAAGATACCTTCCATAATTTCAATATTTCTTTTTCAAGTTAACCGGCTACACTAGCCAAAAGCTTTATATACTTTGTTAGATTGGATCGTTATGAACGATCAGTCATCCCCAGTTTGAAGGGTTCAATCACAACGAGTCGTGCATTACGAATATATAACACAACATTAAACATAGAGGCCTCGTAGTTGGTCCTAAACGTATCAACTAACTTGCCAATTTCATAACTTTCAAAGCTACTCATAGATACCTCTGAGTGCCTTTTTCTGGAAACACAATATATATGTTCTCATGATTGATATATATGTACAAATCTTTACCTGTACAAACGATGTACAAGGCTTGGTTCATAAAGACAATATGCCTTGCTCAAAATACCCGATCACAACCACATGAAATTAGAAGAGATTGTCAGGCTAATTGGTGAATCACAACGTCACTATATGTCAAACATCGCTTACTCATGAATTATCATAGGTCTTCGCCTGATCGATTAGCGCGATATATAAATGCATAAACCCAATTAAAGTTTTATGTTTCTCCCCTCCTTTACGTCCAGCAAGGGGTCAAAATAAATATATCCACGGTACATGACGAGTCTATTAATCTTATGAACTCGTAAGATCACTTTGATCAACCCGGACCAACAAAACCTTTACTCTATACTCTTAGAGTGTCATCTTTAATATTCTTTCGTCATGCATCAAAAGTTATGGGTAATCATCCAAATAAAGTATCACATTACTCTTAATCAGTTTCATAGCTTATAACCAAACCATTTCCTTTAATAGACTTATGTAGCCAACATCATTAGCTCACACATTTTCATACCGGAATTTATAATCACTAGGAGTTTCGATATTCCATATATTCAGAATCCTAAGTTAGTGAGTGATGTGTTCAGAACGACTCTAAAAATACTATTAAAACCTAGACCTAAACCTAGACCTAGACACACCTAATTTTACCGAAACTACCTAAACTAAACCGAACCCTAAGGCAAGTGTACCTGTCGGATTGTAGCTAAGCTAAGGTAAGACCGGGAATATCGAACCCTAGAGACACTCTATAGACAAAACTAACCTAAGACCTATGAATTGGAAATACTGAGAATTGAATTGGGGTTTTTGTTTTAGGAATTGAATTAACTACTTAACTAAAACTGCAACTGACAAACGAAGAGCAAGAAACCTAAGAACAACCTTCAGAAACAGAGAAAGATACCATCTAGACGCGGAATCCTAATCACTACTGACAACTCCAATCGGTCATGACAAATCTGATGGTGGCTAGTTCACCTTTTAAGTCCTTCCTAGCTGACAATCCTAACGCTCGAACATGAGTTCACCTTATGGGTACATCCAACCTCAACTAAACCTAACCACCCTCGAAACAATCTAAGGCACCCTAGGCTAGCAAGAACTACCACTAATTACTATGACTGACAAGGATTAGCAAGTTACCTAATTTCCTAGGGCATCCCTCTTCCGATGGCAATGTGATCCTATTCCACTAAATAACCCGACTAACCTACCTAACTATCACCTTCCGGCTTGTCTAATTAGGGCAGCAAATTGAAATCAAACAAACAATCGTTAATCAGCACAAAAGTCCAAGACGTCTCATAGACCACTTTATCGCAACCAACCCTAAAGCTAGCTACTTTAGACTAATTACCTAGACCGAAAGACATTCGAAGGTAAAAAGTGCGTCAATCAACAACTCTAAATCCGATCAACAATTCACATACGCATACAATCACAGCAACAATGGGATTTAATAAGAAAGCACATCAATCAATAAGTCATGAACCGAATAAAAGTAATCAATAGATCAAAATCATCACAATGAGTCTGGGTGGCTCTAAAAGTCTAGCCAACAATCATGTCAAATACAGAAATCATAAACAAGTTTAAGTCTTTAAGCCCTAACATGATCAAGTCTAGAACTTTGATAAGAACAAAGAAGAAATCGAAGAACCGGTTATAGATTTGGAGTAAGATTTGGATCCCTCGATGATTCTCCCTTGATTCCTAGCCTTCTCTCTTCTCAAAATCGCCTCTTGGAACCTCTGGAGTCGTCTGCAAGTCGTAGAATGTCGAATACAAACCGTAAAATCAAATTTATAACGCGAAGCCTCTTTTTGCGGGTTTTGGACTTCCTCGCGTATCGCTTACATGGCTGAATATCCCCCAGGCGATACGCCTAGGCCTCGTTACATGACAAAATAGTCGGGTTTAACCGACTTTGACCTCTGTAAACTTCCTTTGGGCGTGCGTATCGCGCGAGACTTCCTTCTTCCCAGGCGATACGCCTGGGACTTGGTTCTCAGCCCTACTCATTTATTTTTCTTCTTTGAATCCTAACTTTCTCGCGTGGCCTCGGGATTTCATCAAACTCCTACAAAAACACATATAAACATAAATAAAGACTCAAAGACTCAAACTTAGCTAAAAACAACTAAAACTAAAGCAAACCAACCTTAAATCAACTTAAATATATAAATAAAAGACTTGGAAAATAAGATGTGTTTGCAACACATCAAACATCCCCACACTGACTCCTTTTTCGTCCTCGAAAAATACTGCAATGGAATCATAACCAGGACTTTGATCTCTAACAACTTACAATTTCCAATTTTATATTTTACATTAGCTTACTTACATCCCGGTAGCAATTATCGATATTTCGATCCGACTAAACCCAACCACTAACCTTTGAGCCCCCAAGGTGTTTATAAATTACCAGATATATTTCAGTCATGCCTATGTATCCTACTATAGAAATATCAAGTTCAACCTAATCCCGAATCATATTCGGTCCAAGTAAAGGTTAATAATGATTTAACTTTCAGATTTTCCCCACCCCCTTTAAATCAGATACAAAGATGTCCAAAGAATGGTGGAATTAGATGGAATGCGAACTTTCTGAGCATTTATTCTCTACAGCCATCATATTTACATATTTTTTTTCATTTTCTTTTTCCATTTTTTTTCATTTTTTTCATTTTTTCATATATAGTTGGTTAATTTTAACTAAGATTACCAACGGACATCATCAGAGGCATTCTTTTCGAGATGTTATCCCCAAAATCATACGTGAGTATTTTGCCCGCGAGATCCAGGACATCATCAGAGGCACGCACCACGGGATACTATCCTTAGTTCGTACATGAGTATATTGTCCCTTCACTCTAAAAATATTAACCAAATTATTACCTAATATGCTCATAATGGAAAAATGGGGCGCCGTTATTTCTCGGATTTGCTTTCGCAAAATGATCATAACGTGCCAGGTATTCTAAGGACATAGAAGTATCTAGCCTAAAGTCGTCTCTTTCCTCCTAATCCTCAGTTTCAGTATTCCTATCACTCCTAAAATGGGAACCCACTAACAGACTGATTATTTACATATTTATACAACAATAAACACAATGGGATATTTAAGCCTTACTAAGTCAGCTGGGCCTACCAATACATCACTAACCGGAAATGCTTTTAGCTTTAATTTATATTTTTATCATTTAAGCACACAATTAGAAACTAAATCCTGATTGTACTATCATTTTCCATTTAATTTCCAGCCAGAATCTCAGACATTTTTGAACAATTTTTTTTCAAATTTTTTCTTTAAAGACACACTAAAATAAATAAACAGACTCAAGACACAAGTCTTCCCATCCCCACACTTGAATCACACATTGCCCTCAATGTGGAATGGAGAATAAAAATAAAACAGAAATAAAAATAACGCACACGCACGATAAAAATAAAAATGCAACGAAAAATATAAATTAAAGATAAACTGGAACGGACTCCCCTGATTACTGATTTAGATGAAAAACAGGCGAGCTTGTAACCACATGTCCTCCATTGAAGTGTACGAATCCTTATGCGCAAACATCATCGGACCATGTAAACTGACACAACACAAACAAACAACGACTCGACTCGACCAAAAACATTAATAATTAATCACGAAAAATAAAAATCACAAAGATATAGAACTAAGGACGAAAGTAAAAATTAAAACTAAGTTGAAACGGTGTCACCTGAAACTCCAGAGACTCAGAACAAGGACCACAACCGAGCCGGAATAAATTCGGTAACCAGAAATAATAAAAATTCAAAATTCAAAAATTTTCCTGATTCACCTCCTCTAGGCGTATCGCCGACATCACTGGTAGTCCCAGGCGATACGCCTAGGACTTCAACATAACTGGCCCGCGTCTAAAGGTCTCCACGCGTATCGCCTACTCCATACCTACCTTCCAGGCGATACGCGCTGGAACGACATTTCCAGGGAATACTTTGGATTTTGACCTCCAAAATTTTTCTATCTCCTTTTGCTCTCCACTCAGGCCTATTGGTCGAAATCTCCCAGCTAAAACCTGCACATCTAGACCTGCACAACTCACCTTGATTCACCATCTACTCTTGCACCTCTCGAATCGCCTGAATCACCACAAACACTGAAAAGCATAAAACCACAAGACGCAAAATGCACGAAAACTAAAAATTGCAGAAAATTAAAAACCACAACTACATAATATACAGCCCGGGCACTTATTCCTTTCAGCACAAAACATAAAAATCAACCTCCCAAACCATCCGGAGGCTTCGATTTCACATCCTTAACCACAAAACTACCGGTTTTCACCCGGTTCTCATCCTGCCAACTACCAACCAACCTACTAGCTTCCTAACCATCAATAGCACAAACTTTAGTAACTCCACATGACTTTTTAACCTTCCAATGCTTATAGCGACCCGGAAGAAACTCTAATCTTGCTCTAGAAAACTCAATGTCGGGTCACTTTCACTAACAACCATCATGTAACCTCCCCACACTTGGCCTAAACTCTATCTCATCCTTAAGAACACCTAGATCACCAAGTGTGGCCTTTCTAACCACCAATCTCAACTTTCGAATTCACCTATCCACACTCGCTAACTCCCCGGGCTCTCCTAACGGGTCACTCTAACACCTCATTAACTAACTCAACTAACCCGGAGTCCTCCCCACACTTATTCTCTATCACCATCTCATCCTCAACTACTTCAACCACTTTCTCAAGCTACCTCACCGGGCTTCACTAATGGGTCAAAGATTCAATTTTTATCAACTAATCCAACTAACCCCCCGGTGTTCTCCCCACACTTATTCTCCTCAATCTCTTCATCCTCTAACCGATTACCAACCACCACTAGGTCTATGAATGACATCAAAGTTCCTATCAAGCATACTGATTTGGTGCCACTATCCTCATGTCTACCTACCCTAAACATGACACTCTCATTAGCAACCCTCAAAGTTATGGTACCCTCAAAAACATCCACTAAAGCACGGGCGGTCCTAAGGAAGGGCCTACCTAGAATCAAAGGGAAACTAGGGTCATAATCAGTATCAACTAGCACAAAGTCTATAGGGAACAAGAATTTATCAACTTTCACAAGTACATTTCCCACTATACCCTTGGGTCTCACAACAGATTTGTCAGCTAAATATATGTTCATGCAAGTAGGTGCTAACTCTCCTAATCCTAAGTGCTCAAAAACAGAATAGGGCATAACATTTATCGAGGCACCTAGATCAGCTAAAGCATAAGTCACAGAAGAACTACCAAAAATGCAAGGAATTGTAAAAATCCCCGGATCGTTTAATTTCTTAGGTAATTTATTTTGAAATACGGACGAACAATTTGCATCCAGAGTTATATCAGATAAAGCTTCAAGTTTCTTCTTACTACTTAACATATCCTTCAAAAGCTTAGCATACTTAGGCATTTTATTTATAACTTCAGTAAATGGTAATGTGATCCTAAGTTTCCTAAGAATATCGAGAAACTGACCGTACTCTTGTGCATTTTTCTGTTGAATTAGACGTTCAGGATACGGCACACGCTTCAAATCTTTCGCTATAATCGGTTGACTCGCAAACCGGACTCTCTTCTTCTCCTTAGCCTCCTCCCACTTCAACGGCTTCTCTCCCTCCGGTGGTTTCTTCACTACCTCAGCCTCAACGTTTGGTGCGGTACTTGCTGGCGTCACGCTCGGATGCACCCTCCCGTCTAGGCGTCTCTAATTCGATCTCCTCATCGACTGGTTCCTCACTTCCTCCTCAACTACCGCCGGTGATGGACTCTGAACAACTCTCCCGCTCCTAGTAGTAATGGCATTGACATTTGCGTTGGCGTTTTTGTACGTGCTACCTGAGAATTGACCCCCGCGGGAATTCAGCTCCTTGAGCTGTTTCGCGATGTCTCCAGCTGAACGCTGTAGATCTAGAAAGAAGCTTGCTGATTTCTCAATAACGTGTCATGCTCCAACAGCTTCTTCTGGGTAGCCTCATCTCGCGTCACTATCTGCTGCAAGATCTGGGTCTGGTTGGCTATAAGCTCCCTCACCTCCTTAAAACTAGACCCGTCATCTCCTCCACCATAGTTATTCCTCGGTGGAAAACCAGGTGGTTTCCTCCTCTCGCCATCCTAAATTCTGGCCACTCCTCCACCCGGACTGGAAAGAATTACTGAACTGGTTTCGGTTTCCAATATAGTCGACTTGCTCAGCGGGAGCAAGCGGGCAGTCTCGGGTGTCGTGAGTGCCTCTACACAGCTCACATTTGGCTTATGATATGGAGTTTGATTTCTTCTAAAGCCCTATAGATGTTCTCTAACTCCTTAGGCGTCATAGTTCTCTGAGCCAATGTGACTGACACTCCGGGTAGATGTAGATGGTGCGAGTGATCTAGTCGGGGCCAAGGTGGCTCTCCGACCTCCGGGTGTCTGCTGTTCAGCAAGTGCGAAGCTCTCAAAAAGTGATTTGCATTCGTCAACGGTGAGCTTCTCCATCATATGTCCTCCAGCCGAAATGTTGAACTCCTTCTGAACAGAATAAGGAAGTCCATTGTAGAACTTTTCTATGATCGCCCAGTCCGTCAACCCGTGTTGCGGACATTTGCTCAGAAGGGTGTTGAATCGTTTATAAGCGACCGAATAAGGCTCATCGGGGTCCATCCGAAAGGAGTGGATTTCCTCCCGAGTACGTGCAGCCTTGGCTGGAGGATGATATTTCTTCAGGAATTTTAATTTCAGATCGTCCCAGGTGGCGATCGAATTAGGCGGAAGCGTCTCGAGCCACTCGGCGGCTCGAGAAGTAAGGGAGAATGGAAACAAACGCAGATAGATGGTATCGTTCGCGACTCCCGTGAGTCCGAACGTGTTGCAGATTCGAATAAAACGCGAGATATGCGTCGGTGCATCTTCGTGCTTCACGTCCGTGGAATTGGATGGAATTGGTGAGCGCGTTGATGACGTGAGACGGAACTTGCCAATTAGTGGTGTTGGCAATGTTGGGTTGAGCGATGGCAAACCGAGCGTCGTTGACTCCGGCGCTGGCCTGCTCGTGGACGGTGCGACGGGCCGCCATGGTGGTGAGATCAGGAAATGGGATGGGTTTAGTGTCGCGTGAGATGTGTGTGGAAGAAGTGGATGGTTTCGAATGAGTGGTGGAGAGGATGAACGCCTCGAGTTCCGCGCGAAGCACGCGGAACCGTTCACGAATGTCCTTGTCGGGATCAGAAAACGGTGTAAGTTCAGACGGACCTTGCGAACGGGTATGTGGCATAAAACGGAAGAAAAATAAAAATTAGAAAAATAAAAATCCTAAAAATCTAGACTCGAAAGCAGAAAATCCTAAGACTCTAGACACGGAAAAACCCTAAAAGACTCAAAATTTCCTAACAACGACCTAAGTTAATTTTGCTATTGCCAAGTGTCCCCGGCAACGGCGCCAAAAACTTGATGTGTTCGGAACGACTCTAAAAATACTATTAAAACCTAGACCTAAACCTAGACCTAGACACACCTAAATTTTACCGAAACTACCTAAACTAGACCGAACCCTAAGGCAAGTGTACCTGTCGGATTGTAGCTAAAGCTAAGGTAAGACCGGGAATATCGAACCCTAGAGACACTCTATAGACAAAATTAACCTAGACCTAAGAAATGGAAATACTGAGTAATTGAATTTGGGGTTTTTGATTTTAGGAATTGAATTAACTAACTTAACTAAAACTGCAACTGACAAACGAAGAGCAAGCAACCTAAGGACAACCTTCAGAAACAGAGAAAGATACCACCTAGACTCGGAATCCTAATCACTACTGACAACTCCAATCGGTCATGACAAATCTGATGGTGGCTAGTTCACCTTTTAAGTCCTTCCTAGCTGACAATCCTAACGCTCGAACAGGAGTTCACCTTATGGGTACATCCAACCTCAACTAAACCTAACCACCCTCGAAACAATCTAAGGCACCCTAGGCTAGCAGGAGCTACCACTAATTACTATGACTGACAAGGATTAGCAAGTTACCTAATTTCCTAGGGCATCCCTCTTCCGATGGCAATGTGATCCTATTCCACTAAATAACCCGACTAACCTACCTAACTATCACCTTCCGGCTTGTCTAATTGGGGCAGCAAATTGAAATCAAACAAACAATCGTTAATCAGCACAAAAGTCCAAGACGTCTCCTAAACCACTCTATCGCAACCAACCCTAAAGCTAGCTACTTTAGACTAATTACCTAGACCGAAAGACATTCGAAGGTAAAAAGTGCGTCAATCAACAACTCTAAATCCGATCAACAATTCACATACGCATACAATCACAGCAACAATGGGATTTAATAAGAAAGCACATCAATCAATAAGTCATGAACCGAATAAAAGTAATCAATAGATCAAAATCATCACAATGAGTCTAGGTGGCTCTAAAAGTCTAGCCAACAATCATGTCAAATACAGAAATCATAAACAAGTTTAAGTCTTTAAGCCCTAACATGATCAAGTCTAGAACTTTGATAAGAACAAAGAAGAAATCGAAGAACCGGTTATAGATTTGGAGTAAGATTTGGATCCCTCGATGATTCTCCCTTGATTCCCAGCCTTCTCTCTTCTCAAAATCGCCTCTTGGAACCTCTGGAGTCGTCTGCAAGTCGTAGAATATCGAATACAAACCCTAAAATCGAATTTATATCGCGAAGCCTCTTTTTGCGGGTTTTGGACTTCCTCGCGTATCGCTTACAGGGAAGAAACTCCCAGGCGATACGCCTAGACCTCGTTACACGACAAAATAGTCGGGTTTAGCCGACTTTGACCTCTGTTGACTTCCTTTGGGCGCGCGTATCGCGCGACACTTCCTTCTTCCCAGGCGATACGCCTGGGACTTGGTTCTCAGCCCTACTCATTTATTTTTCTTCTTTGAATCCTAACTTTCTCGCGTGGCCTCGGGATTTCATCAAACTCCTGCAAAAACACATATAAACATAAATAAAGACTCACAGACTCAAACTTAGCTAAAAACAACTAAAACTAAAGCAAACCAACTTAAATCAACTTAAATATATAAATAAAAGACTTGGAAATTAAGATGTGTTTGCAACACATCAGTGAGTCTTCACTTTGTTTCTAAGTTCAATCCATTCTAGGATATTCAAACCTTTCACGTATTCAATCACGCGCTTAAACAGATGACCACTTCATCATAACTAAATTCAATCAAATTATCTCATTAAACAAATCCATCGATTTACCTTTAGATCGTATTTATAACCATCACCGTTATATCTAATGACATTGATCTCGACGATGTATCCTTGCCATTCTAGAGGCAACTCTTTCGCCTTTACTTAGTAGTTTAATCCCTTTATTATATCCCAAATTTGGCATAAATGAGAGACGTCAATCATTATAAATGTGTGATCTTCATGCCTACCTTCCACACTTACCTGATTCTGGCGCCGTAAACCATTGTGCCAAAGGTGTTTATATATAGGGCTTACCGCAGCTATCCCACCACACCTCGGACACAATGATAAATGCATCATTACCCAGTTTGTGTATGTTCTTATACAGGTGTTTTAACCTTTAGGTTACTGCCCTTCGGTACAATACATACACTTCAAACACGTATTTATACCTGAATATTCTAGCACGTCCGCCTTCCTTGCCTAGCGTTGCACAACTCTTTGCATTTCCATTGTCCAACTTAAGTTTGCATCATAAACAGTTCTTCACCGTTCCTGGTAATGTTCCAAAACATTTTCCATCCTTAGGTCATGCTCTGTAGAAATTTTACTACTGGACCTTGCTATCCTGTCCCACAATTCATCCTCGGAATCATTGACCAACTCGACCTCAAGAGGTCTCACGAAAATTAAATCTATCATGCCAATCCATGTCTCCGTCGTGAAAACTAACTATATTATTCTTGCTAACCACATTGTAAGAGGATTATCATTTAGATTTAGAATACAAGCTCAATATCAGAAAACGTACGAAGTTAATGCCACATCTCATCACCTGAGATCACGTGACTATTACTTGTGTGAAGATTCTCCATGGTAATCAAGACAATTACTTGTCGCAGCTTCCAGGCCTTTGCATTTTTAAATGTTACTCACACAAGTAAGGAGACGGTACGAACCAAAATACCGTACATTATGATAAAAACAGAGTACTCTCACCAATGGTGTCGCCTCTGTTGAGACAAATTAGCAAAACTAACCATGAATGGTTGTGCGACAAACTGGAATTTCCATAAGCTATACAAGGCCGATAGTACAAGGTGATCAGATCACGAGTCGGATATGATCTGAAAGTAACAACTTTACACAAGAGAGATTTCAAAATGATCATTATTAGATAAGATCGATCGAATCGAAGAGAAGAAGAACAAGAATGAGAAGAAAAATCCGATGTCGTCGTCCGATGCTGCTCCACATCTTGCTGTCGTTAGGATGATTCGTTGACTCCTTTGCTCCGCCGGGTTGAGTAGATTAAGTATCATCGTCGTGTCGTTGTTACAGATTTCCTCAGTTAAGCTCCGTTATATCTTTAAAAAATCTTCATTATATCCATCTTTCTTTTCTTGATCTTCATTTGTAATCCATTTCGTCTACTTACGCGTAACAAACCTACTAAGAGTCTCTAGTTAGACCATACCGCTTATTGTGGTACATTTCTCTAAGAGGGATCTGTTTAGCCTTTCTTCGACTTGGAACGTGCAATGAGGTATTTAAACACATTAATCTGAAAAGTAGCATCAATATAATCCGGCACCGCGCATCCTCGTGACCCACCGTTTTATGTGTCGAAACTGACAGCACAACTCTTGCATATTTGACTATCTCCGTGTGTCCACCTGACAACACAAGTCCTTATCTGATAGTGTCATAGGTCTCTGAATTCGCGTGGGTGCAAAAATTTTATTTCATAAATAATCATGTCTCTTAAAATATTACCTCCATTCGCACTGCCAGTTCCATTTCAGTCAGACCAAGCACCCTATTCCAATTACGGTCGTCCTTCAGACGTCCGACTCAGCTAATAACAAACAAAGATACCTCAAGAAGTGATTTATGTCACCACGAGGCATAACACATATTCATAACAAATCAATTCCTACTGAATCATACTAAAGTGCACAAGTGATCATGTAAGGCCATTCTAAGTACTAATTCTAGTACCATTTGAAAACATACAGCAACATGCAAGCAGTCATATAATACAATTTATAACACGTAAGCACACATAAGACAATTATTATTAGCATTAAATAATCAAATTTTTTTAAACATGTGCCCTAATATCCACTCAATTTGGTTTTTAACTATTAACTATACAGGTGTTTTCCTAACCCTGGTCGTAGTTCCTGAAGCTTGATATGCCCCCCTGTCGCAGGTCTTACATAACCGTCCAGGCTAATTGACCATACGGGTATACACCGAAAGAACCTTAAGTCCTAAGGAACATTAGCCTAGATGACAATACTCTTAGCATTAATCGATTTAGTAGGGTTCACCAGCGTATTTGCACACCTGTGGGCTCGGTAGTTAGGTTGATCAAGTCTAACCCCTGCCGACCTTGTGCGAATCCGTGGTAGCTGCCCACATGACCTAAAAATGCCTTAAGTATTATCAAGGGGACCTAAACCACCGTTACACAGTCCAACTCACACATGTGCCTGTGCGTCAGAATTCCCTACATACTACTCCCAGAGCCGTTATAGGTTCGAGCTTAGGTGATCTACGTGTCTTCCTAATCTGCTGAAACCTTAGGCTCTGATACCAGCCTGTCACACCCCGCCCGCACCACCACCTGTCAGATACAGGAGAGGCGTTGGGGAAAACAGGCTGTCGATATCAGATTCGCGGAAGCAACAGAATGAACATATTTTATTTATAACACAATATACAGACAACCTATTTGCTTAATTTCACTTGACAAGAGTTAGACACTGCTAACTGTTACAGCATTACTACTTAGGGCCCGAGTGTCCGGAAGTTTAACCCATACCGCTAATCCGTTTGATGAAGACTAGCTTAGTGCTTATGTTCAATGGCTTCCAAATTATGTTCACCTATTCTTGGTAATCAAATGGTCTACCTGCAAAATGGTTAAATCAACTTTGTCAACAACAATAATGTTGTTGGTGAGCCACACCGTACCTATTATTCAACTTTTAAAGCTACTGGAACTACACATTATTGTAACATTGCAACTGTTCGTGCAAAACTTTGTGCCAATGGAATGACTAGAATACAACCAGTAAAATATATATATGTCACGGGGTACAACACATGCACCAAATGATTCTAGAATACTAGTCACGTAGTCATTTTTCACTATGCTAATTTTTCTAATATGTAGCCAGTAAGCAATCAAGTGTAGCAGCACTAGTTCATAGTGGCCCAAACTTTTAACATAACAAGGAAAGGTAAACGGATTCACTGTGTATATATGATAATTTTATGATAGATGCACGAAGAGGCACCATGTTATCAAAGATGTACCAGCTCGAAGAATCTGATAACCTAAACAAGTATAGGTTTAATTTATTCAACACAGTAAGAATACTGGTTAGGCTCGGTTGTGCTCCGCGCCCTAAATGATACAATACGTTCATAGATTGAGGTCCCGATACGATTGAATGTCCCAATATAATCGTATGGCCTACAACTGGATACGATCGTATTTGCCTAATAATATCTATCAAAACAGATCGTGTTCGATACGGTGGTGTGCCTACCGATCTTAATACAACCGCATGACTCGTTTTAACAGATAAACGAATATGATTATAATACTCGAGTCACGAACGGTTATTGTTTAGTGAATTCCCTAGAATATTACATAAAATCATAATACTTAAATACATAAATATAAATATTTGTTTATATTTATAATACAACAATACTTTGGTTTTCAATAACCGTTCCTCACCTATCGGGAACACGATATAAAAAAATGATACAATATGGGAAACACGGTATACCTCTCGTCAGTATGCAGACTCGAACCCGATTAACCGAACAATGCTAAACATCTCTGAATTTAACGAGCGAGTAGTCCATTTCATTCAGAATTTCGCCACGAGTAATAATCCATGCTCGGTTTTATGGTTTGACCTCATTTGTCCCACAAAAACTGTTGACCAAAATCGACGGGGTTTGACTCGGGTTGACTTTCGTTGACTTTTGTTTACCCGAGATCAAAATCAACTCAAAAACACTAACATCAATTCCCAAACAGTTTTACAAATCCTCCTAAGCTTGTCTCCACCGACAGAGACCACCTAATGCCATCATATACGGCTGTTCGGCGGGTTTTAACCGCCACAGCCTCGAACCCGGTCATTAATCCATCTCCAAGCATCATTCAACAACATTACATCGCTCAAAAGAATCAACTAAGGTCGTGTTTGGCGCACCATAAGCTAGTTTATAAGCTAGCTTTTTGACGTTACCAAACAAGGCTTTTTTAAAAAGCTAGTTTTTTTTAAAAGCCCCGTTTGGTAATGTCCAAAAGCTAGCTTATAAGTAGCTTATAAGCTAGCTTTTGAAAAGCTAGTTAGTGTAGCGTTTCAACTAGCTTTTATAATATTTCCAGTTTTACCCTTTCCTAATATTTTGTTTTTAGACTTTAATTAATTTGTATAAATGTACATTTATGTCATTTTATATTTTTCAGCTAGTTTATACCGAACGTTATTTTTTATCAGCTAGCTTATAATTTAACAGCTAGCAGCTAGCTTATCAGCTAGCAGCTAGCTCATCAGCTAGCAGCTAGCTTTTCAGCTAGTGCGCCAAACACAGCCTAAGCTACTAATTTTTTACAAGCAGTCATAATTAGGAGTTTGAAATGAGGATAATAACTTCATGGACCAAAAACACCCGAGACAACCCGCAAACTTTATACGTGGTCCAAATTTGTCCAAGAATGGTACATGCAACAACAAATCGGGGGTTTAGAAGAGAGATATAGGCTGGAATTTGAAATTTACACAAGATCGACCCTCACATCATTCGATCGGAGTCTGGAGGTTGCGACAAAAGGGTTGTCGGACATGTGTCGGCGGTCACCATCACCAACAGAATCTTCTGCCACCGTCGATGGTGTTTGACAGGAAGAGAATACGGTCGCCGTCGTCGCCGGGCTAGGCCGTACCCGCCGCCGCCGTCTGAAGCCGCAGCAGCAACACTACCGCCGCCGCTGTTCGTCGTGAATAGAGGGTCGCCAGGACAGGGCTGTCGAGAGTTAGCCACTGCCGCCACCTAAGCGGCGGAACCCTAGCATAAATAGCAGCAGTCGTTGTCGCTGGTCATAGATCAGGGAGGAAGGGAGTCCAAAAGGGAGAGAGAGAACAGCGAGAGGGTTTAATGGAGGTCGGCGCCGCCCGAAATGGTCGGAGACCGGTGGTGCTTCGTTGTTGCTGCCGGAATTTTGGTCGCAGGAAAACCGGTTGGGAAGTGAGGGTGGAGAGAGCTTTGCCTCTCTCTTTCTTTCTTTCTCTGCCTTTTAGTTTTCCAAAATGTGTGTGCATCTGATGTACTAAGGAAAGAAATAAGTAGTGTAATACATAAATGGGTAGTACACTTTTTAAATAAACCAGTATTATACCGTAATACCCGATCACGTTAAATATCGAATGACTCGTTAATAAACCATGATAATCCCATCATATCCAAAATATTATAAAAGTCTCGAAACTATCCTTGAAGTGTTTAAAATGTTAAAATATATATAATTTGATAAGCATTTGGTTAATGGGCGGTATAAAGCGCGTATCTGACGCGAATCCAGTTTATCTCTGTTTTACGGACCAAGTGTATCATCACGACTTTAATTCTCCGTAAGCTCTTAGAAAAAAAAATTATAACTTCACAGGTTCGGTAAAACCATCTCAAATAATTATATAAGTCCTTTTCGGTTAATATCGCGTAGCCGTCCCAATTACCGATTTCACTGTTTCTCGCACCGATTCCTTTGGTTATCCTTTTTAACAGTCAGAACATCAATGATCAAGTATTTGGCATCTCCGGATACCCTAATCCCGTCTCAGTGACCTCTTTGTCACTGCCGATGACATACGCACGTTAAGCGTCATTTAGCGTTTCTATACGTTCACTTCACTTGTAATCGTCTAAACAGACTTTCTAGCAAATATTAACATCCTTGTTAATATATATGTCGTCATAACTCATCGAATCAACATATTTATGATAATGTCCGGTTATCCAGCACGTTAATCAATTAAACAACGTAATTTCTCAATTTCATCCGAACTCAGTTTTTATTTATCAATAACACCTTGTATTGCATAACAGATTATTAGAATACTTTTAACAATTCATCCGGATTATCGGGTAAATGAAATGGGCCTTTATTAGGCCTCACTTCTCTTAATGGGCCTATTGGGCCCAACTGGGCTTACCAAGTCCAGTTTATAAACGGAAAAATTTCACTCTGATTTTACCGTAATTAACAAGGTATTACAATGAAGTAGGCATATCACCTCTTTCAATAGGTAGAAAGAGGCGTAGCCTTTAGAGCTACTCCGAACCAAAACTTTTCTGATTTTCGATTCGCGTGTTCAGTTCTTCATTTTTTTATGTTTCCGAGTCCCGTTTTCACCTAATTCATCATCCTATCATGTAACCACATTTAATCGACTTAAAATAATATAAGTATGTCACTCAACTCATAGAAATGCACACATAGGATCACATAACGCGTTTTTGGTCGGTTTTGATGTATGCATCGATTATGGGCCATTCACCAACGTTTGGTGGCTCGATTAAGTGTGTGATGGCTTGTGACATGATTTATAATTATTACATTCATAATTTTGCCTAATTTGACTTACGATACTCAAATACGAGATTCCCAGTAAACGTCGAATTGCATACTGGAATCACGTAAAAATCGCAGATTGCGTTATTTTCAATTCGAGGAATCCAATTTGAATCAAAATGTTTTTAATTAATTAAATATTTTATTTTCAAAAACAATTATGAATCATTTAAAAACTTTATTTTGAGATACAAACATTTGAAAATTCTCCCGGTGTGCTCTATAATTAGCAAATCGGGAAACGCGAAATTTATAAAATGGGTCTACTTTTATAACAGGGTAAATGCAGATGCTACATGTCCCACAAGGATTTGGCGGTCAGGTACTCGGTTAGGTTCCTGGCAATGCTCGGTTCTATGTTTTGGATCAGCCACGAAAACACGACCAGGTCATCTTGTTCCCACTGGTCATCTTCTTCCTTGAGAGAACTGGTAGTTAAATGGCTCAACAAGGATTTTGATTGACCGCCTATAGCAACCCGAATCATTCGGGTCCATAGTGCGTAGTTTTGCTATTGAACTTGAGGTTGATATGTAGACTGTCTAATAGTTTGGGGGTTTGGGGCTAGGTATTGAGACTGCTTTTGAGAAGAATTGCAAGTTGTTTCGAGAGATCAACATTCCAGTCTTCGTCTCCGGACATGGTGGCCGGATATTTGAATGGCTCAAAAGGGATACAGTATATGATGAGCAGGTTGGTCCTTGAACCTAATACCATGCTCTGATACCATGTTTGGACGGTATTTAGAAAACATTATCATTTGTATTGATTTTTTTTTATGTTTCTTACAAGACTAGTTACATTGTATAAATAAGAGAAAGACACCGCAAAATATGGTAACATTGTTGACATCTAGGCTATAATTTCTGGCTGTAACCTTGTTGTCTTTAACTCATAAATATGGAAAGAGATATGATGGAAATTGACCCCACTAGTTTCTTAATTTTATACTTTCTTTTCTAACAATTTCATCTAAATTATCAATTTCTAGACTTTTTTTTTGTTTTTTTATCCAAACGTGACGTGTTTAGCGTATAAGTTTGTGGTGTAAGGAGTGCAATCGTATGACATAACTTTTAGATCATAGGCTTAACATTTTTAGCTTTCGGTTTCTAATTTTAATATTTGTAACGTAGTCTTTTATATTTACGAATGAGTCGTATGAGTAGACAAAAGAGTTGGTATTTCTTTTTTTATGGTGTAATAGGTAGGTACACATTGATTTTTCTTTACTATAGTCGTGTAACAATGTTTTTAATTTGAAATGTTTTATTTATTACCTTTTTTTATTTATGTTTTCTTTACGTACTGTTATACCATGCACAATTTTACATTTTAACTTTATCATCACGCGAAAACAACGCGCATAGCAAATCTATTTTGATAAAAAAAACATTACCGAATAAAACCTATCGAGGAAAAAACAATAATAACAAGATCACTACTAATTATTATTTTTCACAAAATATTAGTTTATGAAAAATAATAGAGTAAATTATGGATTGCGTCCCTGTGGTTTGCAAACCTTTTTGAATTGAGTCCAAAGGTTCAGAAATTTTCATCTAGAGGTCTGAGGTTTGTATTTCTTTGCTATTTGAGTCCCTGGGCCTAACGGGGTTAAAATTTTCTGTTAACTCAAAGGGTATTATAGTACTTTTACACATCAGGTACCTGTTATGTAAATTAATAAAGTTATAAAAATACAGGGGTTATGTTAATAACTTACAAATGTAAAAGGACTATTCTGTAATTATCATTCACAAATACATACATAATACATACATATGTACTGGATAAGAAAAAAATAAAGAAGGAGAAAAGAGAAAGAAGGAAGGGGAACCGGTGAACCCCATCTCCGGTGATCTTCCACCATCTCCGGCGAACCCCCAACCCCTTCCGTTCGTACTCCGACCATGACTTCAAATTCGCGGCAACCTTCTTCTTTCGCTTCTGGTTCAAAATCGAGGGTCCCCGATCCATTTTGGGTGGCGAATAGTAGCTCTCAAGCGTCACCGGTGGCGGCGATGGCGGCAATGGCGTTGGTTTTCTGGACAGTTTCACCGTGAACCCCATCTAAATTCTGGTTCGAAATCAAAGCATTTCCTAATTCAATAATTAGATTCAGTTGTACTATCCAATGAAATTATGTGTGATTATCAGATCTAAATCGACGTTACACAATTCCTTATACACCTCCGCTGTTAACCTCTGAAAATGATACCGGAGAACCGCCATCGCAGTCTCACCTCTGGAAATGGCACCGATTTTGATTAATTTCACGGAATCCGACCACCATCACGTTACCAGTGACGACATCACATCATCACCCCGAAACCGTTCAGTCGCCTGAAACTACAAGGACGGTGGTCCCATCTCAAAGCCATAGCAGACTCGCCTCTTCGTAACGTCAAGCCGCCGCCTATAGGCACACGGTGGAACCCTAGCCTG
>JBCNJP010000010.1:4563626-4583929 GCA_039602395.1 Deinandra increscens subsp. villosa | reverse complement strand
ATAGGAAAACAAATTACAATGCAACAAAACAGGTTTCCTCGTGTTCGTCAAGGAATGGACGTTATTCCTTAGGGGGTTTATCGTGTGGCTCAATTTATTCACCAAGGTGTTCTTCTAGTCCAGAAGGTTTTCAATCCATGAGGTATAACCGTTCTGACCTTTATGATAATTTCTATTATCCAGATGATTTTGGCTATTATGATCACCAAGTTTCAAAGATAAATATCTGGAAAAAGAAATATTCTCTGCTGATATTCTGATGAATCCTTTTCATCGAAGGTTGTGTTATACATGTCATATGCGTGGACATAGAGCATCTGAATGTCCTACGGCTGCTAACAACAAACCATTTGTTGGTTCATCAATCAAATATGCTGATTTGACTGGCAAAGTCTTTAAAGAACCAAAACCAACAAATGGCGAGTCTTCTGTAAGTCAGAAGAAATTTAATAGACTAAGTTTTGTTGATAAGAACTTTTCAGGTTTATTAAATGTGTTCAAAAGTTCTAAAATTTGAAAGCCTGGAGTGGTTTTCCAAGAAAACGTTGATATTGTTAAAGATATTGGACTACCGAAAGCTATACGCTTTGTTTCTTTTGAAAACAAATGTCTTTTTCTAGTATCCGCAGGTACTTTAAGGAGACCTATTGGTGATTATGTGATTACTGATAGTGGAGTGTCTATGTTTTAACTTAAAATGACAGGATTATATGGTTCTACATCACTTTTACAAACTCAAATCTGTTTTTCATGATGCTTAAACTACATAAGATATCTGTGTTGTTTGATGATTCTTCATTCTTTACATTTTGTCTAGAGTTTAAGGGGGGTTTGATAGTTTAGGGAGAGAAAATTGGAAAATACAAAAATAGTGTCTTTGTTTGTGAAATGAAAAATTCAGAAATAGAGTTTTTTTATTTTAAGGGTAGAAAAAGTCATGGAAAATACAAAAACATAGAAAAATGAGAAACTGATCTGACAAAATTAGGAAAAAGCCATAAGACCACTGCTTGATGTGCTAGATAGGCTCGGCAAATCAGAAAGTGAAAAACAAGATATATACTAAATGCTTATGCTTGACCTAGTGGACAACATCTTGATGTCTATTTCAAGATATAGAATAAGAAATGTGAGAAAGAAAATGAGAAGTTATTGTGTAAACATGTGTTCATTTTGCCAAGATTTAAACTTGTTTAATTTTCTTTATTTTCTCAAATGATCGGATTATCTCTGTGTATACATGAGTATCGACCTGGATTGTTGTTCATTTGAGGTTCTACTTTATTTTCTTTGGTGTTTCGTATAATTACGTGTCAACAAGACCGACCTAATTGTTGTTGAATTATACAATTTTAACTTTTTTTGTCTTTCTTATTTTGTTAAATCTGAGGTCTTATCTGCATATCGAAAGATCGACCTTAAGGTAGAGGATTTAACGTTCTTATTTCTTTATGCATGGAACACAGTTGACAATATCATGAATACAATCATTATCTGTTAATCACAAGTGAAATCACAAGTGTGATACAAAACATAACTGAGTATGTCTGATAGTGTGGGGTACACTGGTCAAAGCAAATTAATCAATACCTTAACATATCAAGATGTTATGAGTATGATTATGCCTGAGTTTAAAATGGACATTTGCATTTTACATTTTCATTTCAGAAAATTCAAAAAGATTTTAGGTTTGTTTTGATATAAAGTTTGTAAAATCCAAAAAGATTTTGTTTCTTATTTGTTTTCGATCGATCGACACGTGATACAAAAAAATTTCAATATCAAAATATCTTGGTTCTCCAAAGGAGATTTTTACCCAAGATTAATTTAAATAATGGTAAAATGAGAAAGAAAACCGCACTTTGTCTTCTAAAGTTGCAGGTTATATTGACAAGACTCAAGCATGGAGAAAGGGGGAGATTATTATTATTACAACAAAGTGGATCTTGAAGATTGATAGATAATTCAAGGTTGGTCCAGCCATGCAAGCTCTACAACTGTTAATGGATTTCAAGTTGAAGATCTACTACATCAATGTTAAAGATCGATGATTTGAAGAAGTTGAACTTTAGAACATCTTAAAAGGGAGCCTGTTAAAGCATAAATAAGTGTCTTGTGTGCTGTATCTAGATAGGGCTATAGAGTATGTTAGATTGTTAACTAACCAAGCCACAAACCAATGGTTCGTGAGCAACAAACCATGGGTACGTTGATCAGCTGGTTCGTCGGGTAGTAGGAGCTTAGTATAAATAGCTTTGTATTGGTTAGTTGTCATGAACCATTCCAGAGAGTCTTCTTCAGTGTGTGTTTCTGAGTGTATACCAGAGAGAGTTTTGTTCTTGTGTCTTCAAGTGATTCAATACAAATCTAGCTTGTTTACATCTTGTTCTATACGAATTGATCATCTAAACCAGTAGTAAAATCTTCCAAGTTTCTTACATCTATTAATTAGGTCACACTAAGTCCACATGCATCCTATGATGTCCTTAACAAGGTAATCATCACCTAACAGTAAAACCTACAACATGTACAAAATAAGGGTAAACTATGAATATTTGGTGAGTAAACAAAGGTTTGATATATACTAATATAGATAAAAACATGTGAATCAATTAGTTAAGTGCAATAAGATATGATAAACAAGTAATGAACCAAAACCACGTAAGAGCGACGCACTTAATCCCTCGGAATTTAGGCTTTCAATCACCCGACGCCAAAACTAGGTAGGCCAGGCAGGTTGCCACATCAATAGATCCATTATTGTAACCCCGGCTCAGTGAGTTAATAAGATACGTCTATAGTTCGAGTAAGTTCGAGTCAGTTATAGAAACACATCCACCGCAATAATCCATACCAATTTAACATACCACAACACACATAATAGTCATAGAGTCGCATATAGGTTTAGAGAAAAATATACAGAGAACATTGGTTTGATAATGGTACATGTTGCATCACAAAACATTAAAAGAAAGGTGCTATGAATACTCACCTGATACAGGAGATATGACACAGACACGACGCCGCGCAACAAGATGGTTAGACCCCGAAGATGACCTTGATGATTAGATGAGATAGAGGAGATGAATAAGTAAATAATTACTTTAATTTCACGACACAATTGACTCGACAACTTGTTGGTGATTTGATGAAGTGATACGTACGTTAAGATAAGGGTTAATCCTAAAGCTAATGACTTGATCATGAAGTTCTAATTATACATATATCATCATGGAAGTAAAATAGGGTCAACATGATAGCTACATATACTATAAGATCCTTACATGTCAACATGCAACATCATTCATACAATTTTAACATGAGAAACCGTAATTTAACAACAAGTTACATGCGTGTCATAGATCTAATCATTTTATATCATGAAAGTCCCTATTTGATGATGGAGTTAATGGATCTAACATACGAAGGCATACATGGCATAGATCTAGTTATATTACATCATAAAACCCCAACTTGATGATAAGGTTAATAGATCATAACATAAAAATCCAAACTTGACGATCATATTCTTAGATTTGACCCTAAAGAGCATGCATTAATTGTAACATTTGCAAAATGCCCGATTGAGAAACCCGGTCCATTTTGAACTTTCACGATTTATCGATTTGCAAGTTATTGCGAATTGGAAAAAATTTTGGGTATTAATACCCTAATTAATGGATCTAAATTATTTATAATCAATTTTCGAAACCGAATACTTATTTCAATCAATTGGAATCAAATTGGATATCTCAAATTGAAAATAAAGCAATTTTTTAGTTTTTACGCGATTTCGGTACACGATCCGTTGTTTATCGGGAATCTCGGATTGGTCATCATTTATCAAATTCAACATTTTTATGAGTACAATAATCAATTATCATGTCACGAGTCATCACACACTTGATTGAGTCGCGAATCGTTGGTGAATTGCCCAAAATCGATGCGTACGTCAAAACCGACAAAAAAACGTGTTATGTTTTATTGACTGTTAATCATAATTCGATATATGGCATGTTTATATTAAATTTTATTGGCTTGAATGTGGCTGATGACATGGGAAATGAAAAATGGTGAAAAAAACGGGATTCAAAAACGACGAAAAACAAAGAAACTGGAGCGAAAACGGTGAAAAAGCAAAATTCTGGTCGGGAGACTTGTAGGCGTATCGCCTGGAACTCCCAGGTGCTCTAGGCGATACACCTAAAAGTGAAAAATCAGTAGAACCCCTAAAATTCGGGTATTTAAACAACATAGGCCTCATTTTTCCTCATTTTCAGCCCCCATCACCTCTAGAACGACCCTAAACCTCTGTAAAACACACTTTCAAACCCTAATCATCATTTTTAAGATTAAAGATTGAAAATCAAAGCTTGTTTCCTCCCTCTTCATCCATTTTCTTCATCTTTTCGGTTTACCGGTAAGCGATCTTCTTCCTCCTTTATGCTCAAGATCTGAGCTTTATGGGTTCTAGGGACTAGATCTAAACCCCAATTGTTGATATCTTATAGATCTAATCAATTTCCATGTAAACATTGAAACTTTATGGTTGATTTTGCATAGATCTATGTTCTTGATGGTTGGTATGTGTAAATCTTGGGTTTTGCTTTTCAAGACTTAATTTTTATGTTTGGAATTGATGAGATCTTGGTCATATATGCTACCTAAGTATGGATCTATGAAATTAGGCATCAAGATTACATTTTTATGCTTTGAAATGCTTAGATCTACTTCATGCATGCGATTTAGACGTAGATGTAGGAATTTGTCCATCAAGTTCACATTTTTATGTTTTCAAATGACTTGATCTACCTCATGCTTGGTATTTTGGACTAGATCTACAATTTGCACATTATCTAGGGTTAAAACCATGCGTTTGGACACTATGTATGGATTTGTATGCTCTAAATGACTAGATCTATATCATACTTCATATCCAATGTTGCAAAAATCACGATTAATCGGTGATTAATCAGCGATTAATCGCTTAGCGGTACCTCACCGTCTACGATTAATGGTTTAACGGTCAGCTGGTCAACGACGGTCAACATCGGTTCTTGACGGTCCTTGGCGGCCTTGACGGTTAGCCAACTTTAATAATTAAAAAAATGAAAAACTTAAAAAATTATTTTTTTTGACTTTAATATTGTAGTTTTTGATAATTGTGTTTGTTTTTTGGGATTATTAAACGTATTCGACTTTAATATTGTATTTTTTTTACTTAAACGTTTATATAAGTACTAGTTTATTACTTTTTAAGCTTATTTACTTATTTACTTATTAACTATAACTATACTAGGATATTGACATGTTGGAATATGTAAATGTTTCATATATATAGTGTAAGGTTCATTTGAGATTTTTTTTATTTTTATTTTGAGAACTAAAATATTTTCTAGGTTTTCCAATATTTAGGAGTTTTTCCAATGATCCTCTATATATATATTTATATTTGTAATAATTTAGGGTCTCCGATTAATCGCTGATTAATCACGATTAATCCGATTAATCGCTTAACACCAGTCGACCGTCGAGCTACCGCCAAGCGATTTCTGCAACCTTGTTCACATCTAATGTTAGATCTATGTTTATCATAATCAAATCAGCCCCTGCTTGTCATGAAATGTTTAGATACATGTCTCATATGATTAGACATGTTTATGTTCATGCCATATATGCTTAAAAATAACTAGACCCATGTCATGTACTAGTTTGCTAATGTTAAATGTTCAGGACCATGTTAGAATTAGCTATGTCTTTTACTTCATGATATATTTTGATTAGATCCAGGTTTGCATGATAAATCTTGGACTACCCTTCAGTAGATTGCTAAATTATGTGCATGTTGACTTCTATTTGACCATGTTGACTTATGTTTGACTAATGTTTGACCATGTTGACCTATGTTTAAGTTATGTTTAACCATGTTGACTTATGTTTGACTTTCACATAAATAGTCAAATTAGGACCTCTAACCTTACATTTAGTTTAGTATTGGACCCATATCGTACGTATCACTTTACCAAATCACCAACGAGTCGTCGAGTCGGTCGTGTCGTGAAATTAAGCTATTTAATTATTTAATTAATTATTTACTTATTCTTCCTCTACCTCGCTAGTCGTCAAGATTATCATCGGGTCTACCTTTCCTCTTTTCGTGGGGCCGTCCTTTCAATTTGTGTCTCCGCTTCAGGTGAGTATTCATAGCCCCGCTTTATTTTAAACGATTTGGGGTGCAATATGTATCATATTCAAAACCCTTACTCGATATTCTTTACTCAAAGACTACATGCGAACTCTATGTTTTTATCTGTGATCTAGTATGTGAACTTGTGTGATTATTTGTGCTATGTTGTGGTTGGACTCATACTCAAACTCATACTCATACTCGCGTGACATTAATTTAGTAAAAAGCCGGGGTTACGGTAATAGATCTATTGGCTTGACAAGCCCACTTGGCCTGCCTTGGCTTGGGCACCTTGTAATTGGAAACCTTGAGGTCAGGGTTGGCTCATGCAACTTATTTTGCTCTATCTTTTTCACTGGTTTGCTTTACACGATTACACGTAACTCATTGGTTCGACATGCTTTAATCTATGTAGTACACTAAATCTATGTTTACTCACCAACTATTCCTAGTTGACCTCTATTTTATACATGTTGCAGGTTATGCAGTTTGATGATGTTTTACCATGACTGATGACACCATAGGATCGCATGCGGACTTAGTGTGACCTAATTAGACAAGTTAATTTGTTTCATTGTTGTGGAATCATATCATGTTTTGTATTAATTACTTATATTATATGAAATGGGTTGATTAAGAGTATCGCAACATTAATTAGTGTTGTGTGCATCTGGACAATCATCGCGCCCCGACATCTTCCGCCGTCGGTTGGGGTGTGACAGATTGGTATCAGAGCCACGGCTATAGGGATCTAGGTTAGTAAAACTGGCTTGACCTAGACTTCTGCCTTAGTTGTCCTGCATGAGTGCCTCATGCATATCATGCCTCTATGAATTATATGTCCTATAAATTGCTTCTTAATTACGCATGTTTCATTTATTGCCCTTGTTGATTTACACACACTTGTACATGAAAAACTTGAAGCTTCCTAGCCTCTTTCCTTAGAAATGGTGCCTTAAGTATCATTTAGGATGTTGATTTTCGATTTTATGATCTCTTCAGACACGGGGCCTTAGTGATTGAGATGTAGTAACTGTAAGGGTGGAAGCACCGGTAGTTGGGGTCTCTAACTGAGAAAAGCGTTGCGTACAAATTTGAATTGACGGATCTGGACGCTTACCTGGGACGCCCTAATGAGAGTGCCGACACCTATTAGGCCAAAGCATGTCAAACACTAGGATCTTACTCTGATCAGTCACAGTTTGTAGTTTCCCACTCGGGAAATGAGGGCCATTCCGTATCTTTTTTAAAAATCATTCGATTTCGCGTTTTACGCGGTGTATATAAAGTTTTCAATAATCTATGATAATATGAGTTACACCATCTCACTATCACACACTTAACCTTTTATGACCTAAATGGATTTCAATCTAATTTCTCGTTTTATATGACGATGGTTCTACGGTTTTCTCCTATGATTCTCGGTTTTACGATTTATCGATTCAGTTGTCTCATGATTTTAAATCGGTCACTCACCTTGATGTACCCATTGTCTCATGATTGATTCTTTCTCTTTTCATTGCTTGGATCGTTGTACTCGTCGCCGCAACCGTCTAGTGGCTCGAGAGGTTGTACGTCAAGTGACGGCTGTCCTCCCTGATCTAATTCAGCAAGCTCATCAATGCCAATGCCCCCGATCTAGTGCAAGGAAACTCAGGCGTTGGGTCTTCCTCTACCAGATTCAGCAAAAGGAAGAGAAAGTCTAAATTGCTGCTAGGGAAACAACTCCTGTTGCTCCATTTGATGCTACTATCCCCGCACCCCTTTGTTGATCAAAGTGTCCACTTTGCACCAAAAGCTAAGAAGCCCTACTTGGGACTTCACCCTTTATGCAATCAGTTGCAACCATCATCACCCTACCCACCTTCCATGTGGGCAATGCACAAACTATGGCCTTCTCGGTCATCATGTGGGTATTTGCCGCTGATCCAGCTATCTCAGGAGCACCAGTTACCAGCCAGCTGAAGCTCAGCCTCAAATGTTTCAACCTGTGGTGCTCATGCCTGCTCAAGCCTTTGTTATTCACTAGACTACCTTTGTGTCCACCTATGATTGCTATTACTATGGTGCCCCCTGATCGTACTCCTCTGGCGCATCTGCTGTTAGCTACCGTTAACGCTGTCATCAACGACAATGCTGTCCGTGGATCCCATGCTGGATCTTCCCGCCTGGATGTTGTTTGATGAGTCTTATGTTGCTTCCTTGTAATCATTTAAAATCATTGACCATCTATGTAGCGACTTCCTTTATTCTGATATCGTTTGAAACTTTATTATTTTATTTCTTGATGCACTTATGTACTCGGATGTGTGTTGTCTCGTTTGGATTTCTGAATCGTTTGTTCCTTGTACCGCCCTTTTTGTTGTGTGTGCGCGGGGTGAACTCTCGTTGATGGGTTCGCGAGTTTACAGGTTGTGTGGTTACGGGATTACACGCATACATGCAAACAAGCGGGCACATAAGCGGGTTACGAGCCTAGGCGCATATGACTATTCTGTACTGTTAAAAACTTCAAGTTAACCGTTTTAAATGCTTTCATTTTAATGTCTCGTGTATCCCCTAGGTATGTGTAATGGGGAGTCTACCCATTTGGAAATTTATGAGTTTACAAGTCCACATGTTTACGGGATTACATGTGTATGAGTTTATGATTCTACGACCTTTCAAGTAGATAACCTTATACATGTACCGGTATTGAATCTATTTGTTCGAAGTTTGGTCTTTATAACCATTGAGTTACGCCTGCCTTGCGACCTAACTCGTTGATGTCCGTTCTTCAGCCTTGGTCACCGTTAGCATCATCAAATCCTTCCCCTCTCATCTTTGTGCACCCTCGATGTTATACTTCAGTTATCATTATGAATCTGTATGTTTTAAGGAAATCATTCGTATCTCGCCCGGACCTTCAAGTCCCGACAATCTGTGACGATAAACCAGCATGTGGGCTTTTGTCCACAATTACTTGCGTATGGAGCGAATGCATTTAGGACCCAAAATTGATGGAAGTTCATCACAATGAAATGGTAATCGGAGACATCCGAGGATACATCGGGTCTTTCTCCCGTTCACCAAATCGACTTTCATATTGCCTTTATGCTCATATGACTCCAGTTGCCAATCACCTTATCGTCTCTAACCCTCTGGAAACCGTTCGCCTCTGCGCGGCCGTTTCGTCCTTATGGGTTTTGTCTTATCCATTGTGTTAACGCTCCTAAATCTGTGCCCTTCATGCGTCTTAGCTCTCGTTTGTATCTGATTCGCGACAGTGTCTGGTTCTGAGCCCCATGTCTCAGTCGGCACTTCGCGGCCCTTTTCCTAATTCGTGATCGCTCTCATAAGCGATGTACGGATTTGCTCATTTCTCATCCTTGGTTTCTATAATGGGAACCTCATTCGTATTCGGACCAGGAACACCAGGGTGTTTCGGCTAGATTAGGTTCTTGAATTCGGCTCTTGATTTACTCAATGGTTGGTTTATGGAATCGAGTCATGCCGTTTCTACCCCAGATTTGCCTGGCATTGCTTTACCATTGACTCATGAGTCAAATTTTAGACTCAGTATTCTTCATTTCACGGATTCGATCCTTCGTTTCGACTCTTGTTTGTTGGATGACTTTTATGATTGTTTCGGTTGTGGTTCAGTCTTTTGTCACTCTATCATTATGTGACCATTTGTTGGTTCGTTAATCTATTTCATCGGGTGTATCATTTAATTCTAAATCTTTGACATCATCTGTAGGGTACTGTGGGTGGATGTGACCGGTAATCGCTATTAATCAAGTTACTGTTCATTACTAGATATGTTTATGTTATCAGATTTCTCGCATTTCAAGTTATGGTATTCGATTTATGCTATCAGGATTCTCGCATTTTAAGTTATGTTTTCGGTCCATGTTATTGAGTTCATGTATTTCGAACCATGATAGTCGAGTTACGTTATCAGACTCATGTACTTCGAGCCATGCTATTCGGTTCATGTTATCGGGCTCATGTATCTCGAGTCATGCTATTCGATTCATGCTATTGGGCTCATGCGTTTTGAGTCATGTTATTTGATTCATGTTATCGGGCTCATGTAATTCGAGTCATGCTATCCGGTTTATATCATCGGGTACATGAATTTCGAGTCATGTTGTTCGGTTCATGTTATCAATACATGTATTTCGAAGCATGTTGTTCGGTTCGTGTTATCGGTACATGCATTTCGAGACATGTCGTTTGGTTCATGTTATCGATACATGTATTTCGAGACGTGTTGTCCGATTTAGGTAATCGAATTCATGCGCCTCGAATCATGTAATTCAATTCATGTCATCGAATTCATACACCACGAATCATGCGGTTCATTCCAAGTCAAAGGAGTCGTGTTGTTCTGAAATGTACTGTTCGGATTACGCTAGTCATGACACCCGAGCGAGTGCTAACCAGCTCATGACATCCAATGCGTGGTTTTCCGTTTAGTTCGTGGTACTCGGTTTCCTTTGGTATCATTTGCTTTAAGCCCTTTTTGTGCTCATCACTTGAATTTTACGGTTGCGTATCGTTCATTCGAGTGTTGATCATTACTATACTCTTGCTAAATCAGAGACTCATACGCGCTACTACCGTACGATTGTGTGTGATGCTAGCTTAGCATAAGATCGATATGGTTTGTGGGGTATAGGTCTTAGGTTTTAGCGAGGGTTGATTCAGATTCTGTCCAGATATCGTGTCTCGTAAGGTAAACCGGATGTGGGTCGCTACCCATCTAGTTCACTAGAACTTGACGCTTTGTTTGGATAAGAAGTCTGAAGCTCCAAATCTTTGTTTATTATTATTATCGATATTGGTTTTGGCTTTAATCTATGTGATCTATGTGAATCTACGTGAATCTATGTGATTGAGTTGGGATACTTTGAAGAAATCCATGTTGCATCCATTACTCACCTGAGTCTCCTAAACCCCCGGTCTCGACCCTAAAGTAGGGGAGACTATGGTCCATTATCTTTGGTTAGTCTCTTGGTTGATTCTGGTTTGGTCGTTGTGTATTCCTCAGATCTATCACTCAGTTTCTGTTGATCGCCCTATGTTGTTGTATCAAGCTCGGTTGTCTGATATTTGTTGTGTAGAATAGGATGTTCTCCGAAGACAAACAGTACTCACTAAAGGTATTAACGATGTGGTGGGTTAGCTACGGTACACCCTATATATAAGCATCGGTAATTCCTTTAGGGTGCATTGGGAGTCGGACCGAGAATAGTGTGTGTTTGGTATATGTCTCTGATCATTGGTTAAATCACAATCCGTTCTCCTTAGTCGCCATTCCAAACCTAACCCTTGCGGTCAGGTAGAGTTTTGGTGCCGACGTAATTGATTCAGTAATCGAGAACATATTCCTAGCCTCGGTGAAATCTCTTATGTCGACTCTATGATTGGTTTCAACGTCAAAATGTGTTGGTTATTGGTAAAACTCTTTTTAACTATTCTTTTCTTTAAACAAAAATTATAAGTCTCTTCTAATTTCGGGACGAAATTCCCTAAATTAGGGAAGACTCTAACATTTGCAAAATGCCCGATTGAGAAACCCGACCCATTTTGAACTTTCGCGATTTATCAATTTGCAAGTTATTGCGAACTGGAAGAATTTTCGAGTACCTAATTAATGGATCTAAATGATTTATAATCAATTTTCGAAACCGAATACTTAATTTCAATCAATTGGAATCAAATTGGATATCTCAAATTGAAAATAAAGCAATTTCCGGTTTTTACGCGATTTCGGTACACGATCCGTTGTTTACCGGGAATCTCGGATTGGTCATCATTTATCAAATTCAACATTTTTATGAGTCTAATAATCAATTATCATGTCACGAGTCATCACACACTTGATTGAGTCGCGAATCGTTGGTGAATTGCCCAAAATCGATGCGTACGTCAAAACCGACCAAAAAACATGTTATGTTTGATTGACTGTTGATCATAATTCAATATATGGCATGTTTATATTCAATTTTATTGGCTTGAATGTGGTTGATGAGATGGGAAATGAAAAATGGTGAAAAACAAAAAAACGGGACTCAAAAACGACGAAAAACGAAGAAACTGGAGCGAAAACGGTGAAGCAGCAAAATTCTGGTCGGGAGACTTGTAGGCGTATCGCCTGGAACTCCCAGGTGCTCTAGGCGATACGCCTGGAAGTGAAAAATCAGCAGAACCCTAAAATTCGGGTATTTAAGCAACATAGGCCTCATTTCTCCTCATTTTCAGCCCCCATCACCTCTAGAACGGCCCTAAACCTCTGTAAAACACACTTTCAAACCCTAATCATCATTTTGAAGATTAAAGATTGAAGATCAAAGCTTGTTTCCTCCCTCTTCATCCCTTTTCTTCATCTTTTCGGTTTACCGGTAAGTGATCTTCTTCCTCCTTTATGCTCAAGATCTGAGCTTTATGGGTTCTAGGGACTAGATCTAAACCCCAATTGTTGATATCTTCTAGATCTAATCATTTTTCATGTAAAGATTGAAACTTTATGGTTGATTTTGCATAGATCTATGTTCTTGATGGTTGGTATGTGTAGATCTAGGGTTTTGCTTTTCAAGACTTAATTTTTATGTTTGGAATTGATGAGATCTTGGTCATATATGCTATCTAAGTATGGATCTATGAAATTAGGCATCAAGATTACATTTTTATGCTTTGAAATGCTTAGATCTACTTCATGCATGCGATTTAGACCTACGATCTAGGAATTTGTCCATCAAGTTCACATTTTTATGTTTTCAAATGACTTGATCTACCTCATGCTTGGTATTTTGGACTAGATCTACATGTTATGATCATCAAGTTGGTATTTTTATGACCTAAGAGGACTAGATCTACAATTTGCACATCATCTAGGGTTAAAACCATGCGTTTGGACATTATGTTTGGATTTGTATGCTCTAAATGACTAGATCTATATCATACTTCATATCTAATGTTAGATCTATGTTTATTATAATCAAATCAGCCCCCGCTTGTCATGAAATGTTTAGATACATGTCTCATATGATTAGACATGTTTATGATCATGCCATATATGCTTAAAAATAACTAGACCCATGTCATGTACTAGTTTGCTGATGTTAAATGGTTAGGACCATGTTAGAATTAGCTATGTCTTTATACTTCATGATATATTTTGATTAGATCCAGGTTTGCATGATAAATCTAGGACTACCCTTCAGTAGATTGCTAAATTATGTGCATATTGACTTATGTTGACTTTGACTTATGTTTGACCATGTTGACTTATGTTTAACTTATGTTTAACCATTTTGACTTATGTTTGACCATGTTTGACTTTCACATAAATAGTCAAATTAGGACCTTTAACCTTACATTTAGTTTAGGATTGGACCCATATCGTACGTATCACCTCACCAAATCACCAACGAGTCGTCGAGTCGGTCGTGTCGTGAAATTAAGCTATTTAATTATTTAATTAATTATTTACTTATTCTTCCTCTACCTCGCTAGTCGTCAAGATTATCATCGGGTCTACCTTTCCTCTTTTCGTGGGGTCGTCCTTTCAATTTGTGTCTCCGCTTCAGGTGAGTATTCATAGCCCCTCTTTATTTTAAATGATTTGGGGTGCAACATGTATCATATTCAAAACCCTTACTCGATATTCTTTACTCAAAGACTACATGCGAACTCTATGTTGTTATCTGTGATCTAGTATGTGAACTTGTGTGATTATTTGTGCTATGTTGTGGTTGGACTCATACTCATACTCATACTCATACTCGCATCACATTAACTATAAAAATCCGGGGTTACGGTAATAGATCTATTGGCTTGACAAGCCCACTTGGCCTGCCTTGGCTTGGGTGCCTTGTGATTGGAAACCTTGAGGTTAGGGTTGGCTCATGCAGCTTATTTGCTCTATCTCATTCACTGGTTTGCTTTACTCGATTACACGTAACTCATTGATTCGCATGCTTTAATCTATGTAGTACACTAAATCTATGTTTACTCACCAACTATTCGTAGTTGACCTTTATTTTATACATGTTGCAGGTTATGCAGTTTGACGATGTTTTACCATGACTGATGACACCATAGGATCGCATGCGGGATCGCATGCAGACTTAGTGTGACCTAATTAAACAAGTTAATTTGTTTCATTGTTGTGGAATCATATCATGTTTTGTATTAATTACTTATTTATATGAAATGGGTTGATTAAGAATATCGCAACATTAATTAGTGTTGTGTGCATCTGGACAATCATCGTGCCCCGACATCTTCCGCCGTCGGTTGGGGTGTGACATGCATAGCATAGATCTTTTCATTTCATAGCAAAAAATCCAAACTTGATAATCATATTCATTGATCTAATCCTAAAGAGCATGCATAACATAGAACTTGTCATTTCGTAGCATAAAAATCCAAACATGATGATCATATTCATAGATCTAACCCTAAAGAGCATGCATAGCATAGATCTCAACATTTTAAAACATATAAATCCAATCATGACATGGAAATCATTAGATCTAGCCATTAACATAATATAGGACTTAGATCTAACCTAGGTTCATCAAAAAGTCCAAATCTTGATCATGCAAGATAACAAGAACAAGAGGAAGAACTTACAAGAAAACCAAAAAAGTAAAGAAGAGGGATGATCCAAGCCTTGATCTTCAAGTTCTAAGCTTCCAAAATCAATGTGAGGTCAGAAAAGATGATGATCAGGGTTTTTTTGGCCGTTTTGGGAGTTTAGGAGTGGAGAAATGAGGAGCATTGAGGCTAATGATGCTTAAATAGGAAAAATTTAGGGTTTTGCTGAAAATGCTGAACGTCACACCCCGCCCGCACCACCACCTGTCAGATACGGGAGAGGCATTGGGGAAAACATGTTGTCGATATCAGATACGTGGAAGCAACAGAATGAACATATTTTATTTATAACACAATATACAGACAACCTATTTGCTTAATTTCACTTGACAAGAGTTAGACACTGCTAACTGTTACAGCATTACTACTTAGGGCCCGAGTGTCCAGAAGTTTAACCCATACTGCTAATCCGTTTGATCAACAACAATAATATTGTTGGTGAGCCGCACCGTACCTGTTATTCAACTTTTAAAGCTACTGGAACTACACATTATTGTAACATTGCAACTGTTCGTGCAAAACTTTGTGCCAATGGAATGACTAGAATATAACCAGTAAAATATATATATGTCATGGGGTACAACACATGCACCAAATGATTCTAGCATACTAGTCACGTAGTCATTTTTCACATTCCATGCTAAATTTTCCAATATGTAGCTAGTAAGCAATCAACTATAGCAGCACTAGTTCATAGTGGCCCAAACTATTAACATAACAAGGCAAGGTAAACGGACTCACTGTGTATATATGATAATCTTATGATAGATGCACGAAGAGGCACCATGTTATCAAAGATGTACCATCTCGAAGAATTTGATAACCTAAACAAGTATAGGTTTAATTTATTCAACACAGTAAGAATACTGGTTAGGCTCGGTTGTGCTTCGCGCCCTAAATGATACAATACGTTCATAGATTGAGGTCCCGATACGATTGGATGTCCCAATATAATCGTATGGCCTACAACCGGATACGATCGTATTTGCCTAATAATATCTATCAAAACAGATCGTGTTCGATACGGTGGTATGCCTATCGATATTAATACAACCGCATGACCTGTTTTAACAGATAAACGAATATGATTATAATACTCAAGTCACGAACGGTTATTGTTTAGTGAACTCCTTAGAATATTGCATAAAATCATAATACTTAAATACATAAATATAAATATATGTTTATATTTATAATACAACAATACTTTGGTTTTCAATAACCGTTCCTCACCTTTCGGGAACACGATATAAATAAAATGATACAATACGGGAAACACGGTATACCTCCGGTCGGTACGCAGACTCGAACCCGGTTAACCAAACAATGCTAAACATCTCCGAATTTAACGAGTGAGTAGTCCATTTCAATCAGAATTTCGCCACGAGTAATAATCCATGCATGGTTTTCTGGTTTGACCTCATTTGACCCACAAAAACCGTTGACCAGAATTGACGGGGTTTGACTCGGGTTGACTTTCGTTGACTTTTGTTTACCCAAGATCAAAATCAACTCAAAAACACTAACATCAATTCCCAAACAGTTTTAGAAACCCTCCTAAGCTTGTCTCCACCGACAGAGACCACCTAATGCCATCATATACGGCTGTTCGGCGGCTTTTAACCGCTACAGCCTCGAACCTGGTCATTAATCCATCTCCAAGCATCATTCAACAACATTACATCCCACAAAAGAATCAACTAAGCTACTGATTTGTTACAAGCAGTCATAATTAGGATTTTGAAATGAGGATAATAACTTCATTGACCAAAAACACCCAAGACAACCCGCAAACTTTATACTTGGTCCAAATTTGTCTAAGAATGGTACATGCAACAACAAATCGGGGGTTTAGAAGAGAGATATAGGCTGGAATTTGAAATTTACACAAGATCAAACCTCACCTCGTTCGATCGGAGTCTGGAGGTTGCAACACAAGGGTTACCGGACCTGTGTTGGCGGTCACCAACACCAACAGAATCTTCTGCCGCCGCGGATGGTTTTTGACAGGAAGAGAATACGGTCGCCGCCGTCGCCGGGCTAGGCCGTACCCGCTGCCGCCGTCTGAAGCCGCAGCAGCAACGCTACCGCCGCCGCTGTTCGTTGTGAATGGAGGGTCGCCAGGACAGGGCTGTCGAGAGTTTGTTGCCGCCGCCACCTAAGCGGCGGAACCCCTAGCATAAATAGCAGCAGTCGCCGGCACTGGTCACAGATCAGGGAGGAAGGGAGTCGGACAGGGAGAAAGAGAACAGCGAGATGGTTTAATGGAGGTCGCCGCCGCCCACCATGGTCGGAGACCGGCAGTGCTTCGCTGTTGCTGCCGGAATTTTGGTCGCCGGAAAACCGGCTGGGAAGCGAGGGTGGAGAGAGCTTCGGCTCTCTCTTTCTTTCTTTCTCTGCCTTTTAGGTTTCCAAAATGTGTGTGCATCTGATGTACTAAGGGAAGACATAAGTAGTGTACTACATAAATGGGTAGTACACTTTTTAAATAAACCAGTATTATACCGTAATACCCGATCACGTTAAATACCGAATGACTCGTTAATGAACCATGATAATCCCGTCATATCCAAAATATTATAAGAGTCTCGAAACTATCCTTGGAGTGTTTAAAATGTTAAAATATATATAATTTGATAAGTATTCGGTCAATGGGCGGTATAAAGCGCGTATCTGACGCAAATCCCGTTTATCTCCGTTTTACGGACCAAGTGTATCATCACGACTTTAATTCTCCGTAAGCTCTTAGAAAAAAATTATAACTTCACAGGTTCGGTAAAAGCATCTCAAATAATTATATAAGTCCTTTTCGGTTAATATCGCGTAGCCGTCCCGATTACCGATTTCACAGTTTCTCGCACTGATTCCTTTGGTTATCCTTTTTAACAGTCAGAACATCAATGATCAAGTATTTGGCATCTTCGGATACCCTAATCTCGTCTCAGTGACCTCTTTGTCACTACCGATGACATACGCATGTTAAGAGTTATTTAGCGTTTCTATACGTTCACTTCACTTGTAACCGTCTAAACAGACTTTCTAACAAATATTAACATCCTTGTTAATATTTCTGTCGTCATAACTCACCGAATCAACGTATTTATTATAATATCCAGTTATCTGGCACATTAATCAATTAAACAACGTAATTTCTCAATTTCATCCGAACTCAGTTTTTATTTATCAGTAACACCTTGTATTGCATAACGGATTATTATAATACTTTTAACCAATTCATCTGAATTGTCGGGTAAATGAATTGGGCCTTTAATGGGCCTCACTTCTCTTAATGGGCCTTTTGGGCCCAACTGGGCTTACCAAGTCCAGTTTATAAACGAAAAAATTTCACTCTGATTTTACCATAATTAACAAGGTGTTACAACTCTCCCCTACTTAAATGAATTTCGTCCTGAAATTTGCCTTACCTACCAGGACAGTGAGTAACCTAACGTTTGTGGATCACATCATGCAAGATGTTCTCTAAGGGACATCTATCCTTTTTAGTGCCACCACGTGGCCCGTGATGTCTTCCTATGATGTTACTACCTAGTGGACTTACATGCGGTTAATGTGGACTTACTATCACTTCATACTTGATACTTTGTTTTGACATTTTCACCTTGTGGTATTGGCTATCACTTGGTCTTGATATGGCGTCCCGTATATCGTATTATAATTGCAACAATGCAATACGATTACCATTCTAGTGATGTCGCCACCACACATTGCAATATTGTAAGTGACTTTATTCACCACATGGACTTAATCGCCACTCTGTAGTGTTACCAAAAGGAATTTCTCTGACATCAAACCATAGGAACCATCTGTCAATTCCCGCTCAGCATTCTTTTCCCATCACTCCTACTTGGGAAACATGCGAAATTGATCAGCCTCACCTCCGTAGGTTTACTGATAATCTGATCGAGGGACTGATTCTTATAGGTGCGACAAGTCACTATTTGGACGAATCATTCTGATTATCAGATTCTTCGAAGGAAATTTGCAGTATTTCATGTTAAGGAACCGACTCAAAACATATGCCCTATCACAGGGAATGTTGTGGCCCTATTGGAACACATCTGTCACACCCCCAAATTAACCACTAACGGGGTTTATACCGTTAAGGGGTGCGAGCAAACCAGGACCACAACCATTAGTTACAAATACTAAACGAATCAGAGTAAAGTCCAAACATTCATCATAAAACAGTTCAAGAGTTTGCAGCGGAAAGAAAAAACATGAGTATCTTAGCACTAACCACGTGCTTAAATTACAAAACATAAATTGTTGTTCAATTCCCAAAATTTAAGTTCAAAATGAAATAAATAACTTCGGGTGCCATGCCAACCTCCGGTGGATACTCCTCAGCGATCTGCAAAAGTGAAAACCACACAAGTGTCAACCTAACGGTTGGTGAGTTCACAGTGGGCATGTCATGCAGTGGCCCGGTCTCATAAGCGTATGTATCAACATATAAATAAGTAATAGTTTTGCAAAACAATTGCCAAGTGTTAAATTATCGAATATGCACTAGTTAAGTAAAGATTAAAGCGGTCAACCGATATCGCGGGTAGCTAATCCGGTTTCCATGCACTAAGGAAGTTCGTACCAAAGCTGACGTAACAGAGTTTGGCATTTGCCGATGGTTTATGCCTCCAACTGTGTTCCTCATGGGACCCACAACTAAAATAGGCTGATATTGAACTCCGTTCGGCCTCCAACCAGTTGGCTACACATTTGTGTACCGCGGAGTTTCGCTAGCTAGTTTCGCTCGAAACTGATGACACAGTTTCGCTAGCATAGATTCGCTCGAAGCTGGTTTGAACTTTCGTTCATAGAAGGCACAGTTTCGCTAGATAGTTTCGCTCGAAACTGATGACACAGTTTCGCTATCTAGTTTCGCATCGAAACTGGTTTGAACTTTCGTTCAGGAGTCTATGGTTGTTTCGCTCGGTAGTTTCGTTCGAGCAACACTTAGTTTCACAGGCAACACTATAGTTTCGCTGTATAGTGTCGCTGAATGAATATTCAAACAGTTTGCGAAACTACAGTTTCGCCTAACGAATGCACAGTTCGCTAGTCGCAGAAAACTCGTTTTTTTTGACAAAAAAATCAATCTGATGGCTTCCATACTTCATGTAAATCAGTGTCTAGCATGCATAAACATTTACCAACATTACACAAACAATTTTAACACCTTAAACATAGATTTTCACCATCAAATCTCCAAGAACACTTTTAAGCATAAAATGACCTAACTAGCATGGATCTTCATTATGGCATGATTTTACACGTAAAGTTGCAGACTTTAGGCTAGATCTAACATTCCTAAGCATCATATCAGAAGCATACACGATTCCATGAAGATTTGGTCATGCTTTAAAGTAAAACACATAAGAAATGCATGAAAAATGGTTTTGGGGACTCACGGTTTGGTTTCCAAGCTCGATGGATGATCTTCAAGGCT
>JBCNJP010000010.1:4528756-4563126 GCA_039602395.1 Deinandra increscens subsp. villosa | reverse complement strand
ACTACAAATTTTATCTACAAAATCTTATCATAAAGCAGAACCTAACCAATCATATGATTGAAATAAGGTTCGACTTTTTTAGTTACCTGGTCCAATTTGTATTGATGATGCTCTCAACCAAGCACATGAAATGAATGCACATTTTCATATTGTAAAGCAGGAAAGCAAATTCATACCATTTACAAAAGTTCTTGACATATACATCAGTTTTGCATTGAAATCTGCTTCCATCCTATCTAACCCAGGTCCAAAAGCTGTAATCCTTTTTTTTCTGTTCCCTAGTTATTGGATAATTTGGGCTTTTTCTGCCTTGGTTCTTCTGAACCTGCAACATGGATAATAATTGTATTTAGTAGCTGTGTTTTGTTTCATGTATCTTCTTAACGCTAAGAAAAGAGCTTCTCTTCAGCAAGTGTAGACTGTCTGGCTAAGAAAAGAGTTTCTGTTACCCCTAGAAGCCCTGCAATCTGATTTAGTACTATGTTTAGTTTAAAGAATTAAATTTTAAGTAATAATACATTATGTATGATTCAGCAAGGATGCAGATTTGCATCAAATGAAGTTTTAAAATAAATTTTGAAAAGTAACTAGAATGAATGTAGGCCTAATCAGATTTATACCATGTTCTATAACACACCAGTGCATCAAAAACTCATAATCACTTTCAAAAGTTATCAAACACAAAATGAAAAGGTCCAATTTAGGTGAAAGAGTTAAATAGTAAGCAGTGTTGTAGAAAGCGCTAGGCGGTATCTAGGCGGTCGAGTACCGCCTAGCATTTAATCGGGATTAATTAATTTGTAATTTTTTTAATTTATATATATAAATAATTAAATACACATTTATATAAAAATAATACTTTCAAATCCACATTAATACTTCATAATTTATAGAATTCAAAGTTGGTTATAACAAAACAAGTACTTATAAATCCATTTTTTTCGATTTTGACCGATTTTTTTTTTATTTTGACCGATTTTTACCGCCTAGCTATTCCACCGATTAATTGACCGCCTAGCTTAAAATTCCAAGAGAGAGTATCGCATAGCGATTAATCGCTGCCTAGGCCGATTTTTACAACATTGATAGTAAGACAACAAAACAATAGTATTATACGAAGGCTTTGAGCATCTGAGCATCTGAGAGGTGTGTATAAAATTGGGGAAAATGAGATAAGGTTTGTAAAAAGCGTGGCTAAAAGTATTTTGGGGGGAATGAAAATATAATAGGGAAAACTAAAATAGCTGAATATTAATTTTGAGAGGAAGATAAAATTATTGGAGAAAACTAAAGATGATTTGGGGGGACTTGACAAAAGCTAACCGCCAGGGTTTGCCCAAAACACCAGGATAGCCTCTCGTTCCGACAATTCCTCGTACTGATTTATTCGTTCCAGCAATGTCAATCACAAGCGAACCGCCCGGGTTTGCCCAAAACGCCAGGTTACGTCGCCAATCATTAGTCCCCGTGATCTGTGTCAAATGATTGGGTGGGGTTACAAAAGCTAATCGTGGCGGTTTGCCCTAACCACCAGGTTAAGTTCGGTGAATTTTAAAAAAGTTAAGGTGTCCAAAGAAAAGGGCTTAATATAAGTGACTATATCTAATAGCGTTTAGCCACATCAATAAAAGAAACACCGTGACAATTGGTCACATTTGGCCACACTTTTTAAAGTGTGACTAAAGGTTCTAAATATATGGGTTTTTTGGTAACGTGAATTAAAAGACAGTGGTCATTGGTCACATTTGGCCACACTTTTTTTTTGCGTGACTAGTAAATGTCACACTTGTTTGTAAAAGTGTGACTAATGGTTTTGAGAATTGGTGTTTTTCGTCACACGAACAAAAAATGTGTGGCTAAAAGGCCCGAAAAATTATATATTTCGTCACACCTAGAAAAAATATGTGGCTAAAGCTAGTGTGAATTACCTTTAGCCACGTTTTTTTAAACAGTGGCTATGCATTTTCGAAAAAACAGTGGCTAAAGGTCATTTTTGACGTAGTGTAAATTAATTTTTTTAACGGCGCTTTCGGTAAAACTAAACTCTTCTAGCAACAAGCTAGAAGAGCCAAAAAAGGAACACTTGCATTCATTGGCGAATGTTAGAGTATACCCGGGGGGGGGGGGGGGGGACTGCCCTTGCGTTTTTTAGTATAGGATACCTATTTTCATGATTTTTATGTAAAAAAAATATATGTATTTAGTATCGCCCCCTCGAAAACATTTTATATGTATTGAGTATCGCCCCCTCGGTAGAATTGATAAGCCTCGCCCCTGCGGGGTTTTTCTTTCAAGCTTCGTCATTGCTTACATTAAAAGATTATAAGTACACTAATCTTTCCAATCGATTGAATACACACTGGTAGATCCAATATTAGTGTAGTCACCATTTATAAATGCTTCAGTCTAATGGAAACATACATAAAAAAGTTTGGTTCAGGTCGAGTCTGTCATATAATACTAATACGACACAATAATAAAAAAAAACACCATGATTAGAATATAAAAACACATAATATATATGCAATAGTCTTTATGAATTAAAAATGTATTCTATATTTGTTCCCTACGAGTTTTCATCTTTTGAAAACGTTACATTACATCTTCGACCTAATCTCTTGATAAAGAACTCGTTCTCAATGTAACAAATGCAAGAATCGTCGTTCATGTATCCATCACCCATTCGATTACACAAATTCTTCTTCACAAGACATGTTTCATAGAAGATGTAAATGCTAGAATTATGAGGCTTGCAATATTAAATGTTATTTATAGTGTTGGGCTTGTAATGATTAGTAAAATGTCATGTGGGCTAGATTGTAATTGGGTTTAGATATTGGGCCCAGTCCGGTTTAGAGGGATTAGGGTTAAGTTTGTTATAAAAGCAAACTTAATCCCTCATATCAAGGGTTCACGGTTTTGACAGAGAGTGAAGGAGATTGCGTGGAGCTATGAAAGCTAGAGAGAATTCATTGTACCAGACGAATCAGTGATTCGTGTGCAACAGTTAAGGTGTAATCAATTAATAATCTTTATTTGATTGTTCTTATTCACTTTTATTCAATTTCTCATCTCCGTTCTTGGGTTGATTTCGATCCTTACAATTGGTATCAGAGCCAAGAAACATCGTTTCGAGGCTCTCACGATATTAATTCAAGTTTTTCTATTGTTTTTTAGGTAGTTTTGACAATTTTCGGTTGTGTCTGGGTGTGGTTCTTGGTTGACGGCTGTGAATAACATTTTAGGGTTCATAAAATTTTGATGTTTGATCTATTTTTTTTTATCTGCTTATTTGGAATGATTTATCGAAAAAAAACATTACTGAATCCATTTTCGTTTGTCAAAGTTCCTTAAAAAAAAGAGAAAAAAAAGGAAATCCGATTTCTTGGTCATTTTTGGATAAGGTTCTCTGCAATCAATTGTGTATTCAAAATTGATTTACACAATATTTGCAAAATCAAGATCACCGTCAACGGAATTAAAGGCGGATCGAATATTTCCGGATTACGATCGAAATCGATTTCTCGTTTACTAAGTCTTCTCGGAAAAAAAAAACGAATTGTGTGAGAATTTTTTTAAATTCAAGGAAACATTCTTAAATTAAAATCGAATTTTCAGTTCGATCGAAATCGGTTTTTTTTCGATCCAAATCGAATTCTCAGCATAATTTTTTTACAGTAACTTGAAGTTTGATTTATTTAAAGAATTGCTATGGGAATTGATTAGAATTAGTGGTCCACATTGACTGGTTTTTGAAGTGATAAACGGTCATTCAATTCAAGTTGGTGTAAATTAATTTTAACGAGGTGTTGGTCGTTAAATTTTTCTGCACCTTGTGGAGTAATTCGTTTTTTTTTTTTAACTTTCAAATTTTCTGTTCCAAGTGTTTCAAGGTGTTACTAACGTTTTTGTTTGTGAGTTTCTTTTGATTGTTGTGCAGGTTACAAGTGTTGCAGGAGCCAGAAGCCCGTGTTCTATAAGCTATTCGATCGAAATCTATGGCTTTGACACTTATTTCGATCGAAATTTTTGGCTTTTCGACCCTTTTGGATACTTTTCGATCGACTTCTTGATCGAAGAGTACTTCCCGGTTCCCCCTTTTCGATCGGAAAGTCCCCTTTGTGACTTTTCGATCAGCTCGCCTTTCGATCGAAAGTCCCTTCATGACTTTTCGATCAGCTCGTCTTTTGATCAGAAAGTTCCTTCGTGACTTTTCAATCAGCGTGCACTTTTCGATCAAGTCGAATTTCTGCCCAATCGAGAAGCACACTTTTCGATTGACCTTTTCGATCGAAACCCATCTTTCCGATAGTGAACCTGCTTTCCGATCTAGTTGAGACTTTTCGATTCACCCCTTTTCAATCCGATCAAGTCTTTTAGTTCGAATTTTCTCTAGTCGTTCAATCAAAGAAGATCATGGCACACATTCTGCCAGGTACCACTCCATGTACCAACAACAATGAGATATGTTGTAATCCCAAGTGTGAGGCTAAAGAATGGAAACGTAAATTCACAAATGAAACAGTAAATCATGAATCAAGTGCTAGAGATCTCAGGGAGTATAAAATAAGGCCAGGAATATTTAGAGAGAAACTAGAAGCTGCAAGTTAGACATTAAAAATCTTCAAACTCAAGTTAGTGATAAAAGCACATATCTTAGGATTGCTAACTCTAAAGTTGAAGAGTTAACCAAAGAGGTAGAGGAACTAAGAACCAAACTTGACACTTCCCAATCTACCCTTGAGAAACATCAAGTTATACAAAAGAAAATGATGGACTCTCATCATGCTTTATTCAAATCAGAAGAGCGACTTGAGCAAGTAAAAGAAACATCCAGCCTCGGGGATGGAAATTTTCCTCCCCCATTACAACATCAATACATCAAACTGCCCCAAACTGCCGATGAATTGTTGAAAGAGTCCCTGAATGAAGCAACCACGGTATATGGGCCTCAACCAGTGCATAAAGATGAAAAGACAGCCATAGAAGCAACCCAGTCAAATTGTGTGAATAACACTAATGTCATTACTAAGTGTGCAGGTTTAAGTTCCAGTAAAGTGAAGAGAGCTGATGAAAAAAAGGTGGTTCCTTATCCAAAGATCGAGACTCCTTATTCCAAAGTTGTGGATGAGGTAAAGCGGGAAACGAGTGGTGATGACTACAAGGCCCAAGGTAAGATATTCATGAAAACAGGGTCTATGTTCATTCCGATTGAAGGAGAAGAGCGACCCTCATTCACCACTAAGTTCAAAGGCTTGGGTTATGATGGTGGTTTATCATCTGACATTAAGAGTATAAGGCCTAAAATTACAATCAAGCCTCCAACTTCTGTTCCTATCAATATTGAAAGGTCCAAAACTACAATCAAGTCTCCAAACTCATCAGTGGGCTCATGCAGTGACAACACAACTTTCTCTAAGAAGGCAGAGGGTCCAAAAGTTCAAATTTTTGGTTCTGCTCAGTTTTCCACAAACCAGAAAAGATTTAACGGAAATTCATCAAGGTCAGAAAGATTTGACAACTAGAGACCTGGAGACTTTCCGAACATGCAACCAAATCTCAATACCTCTCCATCAAAGCCATACAACTCAAATGGCCTCACATCTGATTTCTACCAGAAGAAGAAGACATGTTATATCTGTGGAGTTCATGATCACATTGCTAGAAGCTGCTTGCATCGTCCCTTTGAACCCTATTACCCGCTGAGTCATAAGGCATCCTCTCCTTCTAAGCCGATGAAGATGCAACCACCAAAGGCAATGAAGACTATTAATCCTAAGGTTAAACCTTCTGATGGAAATTGGGGAGCTGCCAAAGAGCACAAAAAGCTCTTAAATCAAAAATATATTTTTCCAAATTATGAACGTTTTCATTAAAAGGTGAAGAAACCGATTTCAAAACAACACAATGTTGAAAAACCTAAAGTTACCCCTCTAAAGGTAACTAAAAATTTTCTGAAAAAGAAACCTGAAATGAAAAAGGTTGAAAAACCTAAAGTCACTACTCCAAAAGTGACTGAAACAACTAATAAATCACCTCAAATTTGGAAACCTAAATCAATGGCAGCCACAACTCCAATTCCTGATATCACAAAGGGGATGTTCTTAAAAGAAATTTCTTTCACCGATTCTTCGGGTATACCCAGAACCATAATGGCCTGGGTACTTATGGCTAACTGATTTTTCACCTTGTGAAGGAACAGTCAAGGAGGACTTTCATTAACCTTATTTGTTTGTGATAGTGATTGTTCCAGGCACATGATAGGAGGCATCTCGCTACTACATGATATGAAGATTTCAATGGTGGGTATGTTTCCTTGTGAGAGGTAAAACTAAAAAAAATCAGCAAGGTACTATTTAAATTGTTTGCTTCTTGATTAGCTTCATATGATATGTCTTTGCTTCTAACAAAAACCCAGTTCTGGAAAATTTTCAAATGATAAACTTTGAAGGTTAGCTTAGCCAATTTTTGTCTTATAGTATGTTAGTTTAAAAAAAATTTATTAAAAAAGGAAGAATAGAAAAGATGAAATAGTTGACCCCTTGTCTTAAAAATTGTGCTTATTAATTTTTAATCTTTTGTTTGTTTTCTTGAGAAGGTGGGAAGTGAAATAAATTTCCGTTTTGGAGATGGCTGACACGCGTAAGGCAAATGTGAAAGACATGATTCATGGTGATATGCTGCTAGGCTCAACTCTTTGATCTGAAAAGGTATGCATTACACATTTAAAGATAACGTATGGCAGTTTGTTGGGTAACAACACTTATGTTAATTTCATTTCTATTTGACTGCACGTTCAAGTTCCCGATACACACGCTTGTCTTCAAGAGTGTGAAATTGAGCTCAAAAAGTCTGTGTCCCCTCTGTTTTGCTAAGCAAAGACCTGGGGATGCTTCGCATGTATGTAAGGCTCTCCTCTGCTTTGCATAAGCAATGACCTGGAGTTGTCCATACATACGTGCTTCTAGATCACAAAAAAAAATTAAATAAATAAATAAAATGCATGTATACACCCAAAAGATGCCAATGTGCACAACTAAAAGAGACCCTCAAGAGTCCAAAACCCTTAGCCTTTGTCACTGATGAGAGCATTATTAAAAATGTTTCAAAAATTCAGTTGATTTTATATATTATACCAAAAAATCTATGTGATTTATTCTTTCTCTTCTCAACCAAGTCTCGAGCTCAGTTTCAAACTTCTGGTTCAGGTTGTGAAAATATGTGGTAGGGAATTTATATGCTTGATAGTGTGTAATAAATGTACCTAGGATTTGTTGATACCCAATTGTTGTTCATAATTAATGCACCTTAAAAGATAATAAAGTGACAAACAGCCTGACTAAGAAAAGGGTTTGAGTTTAAAGTGTATCAGTATATTGGTAATCACCTGAACGTGTTCGAGTAACAGAAGCTGAAAAGGATTCCTCGGTCAGATTCATACAGTTTGATCCCAAATAAAATCTTCTCGTTTAGAAATTTGGTATGTTTGTTTTATTTTTATTATTATTATTTTGAGTTATCTTAAGTTTTTATTGTTTAGTTTCAACCATGGCCAGGTTAATATAAAGATTTTAATATGTGTTTGTGGGTTTTTATGCAAGAAAGTATGTCCCTCCTCAAAATCTCAGGGGGAGATGATGTGAAGAGTCCTCGGGTTCAGGGGAAGTATTTATGGGAAACCCGTAACCTATGTTAGGGTTTCTGGTTAAATAATGCTAACCCGATAACCAGTCATCATTGTCTGGTTAGTGTCTGTGTTCCATGTTGTGCTTTACAAGTTAAGTCAGAAAAAGACAACTCATGGACAAGAAAGTGAAGGACTCAGTTGATCAAATCATTGATGATGCTACTGATATAGTTGAAGAACCAGCCGGAAAATGACTTACCCTACTATAGAATGTGATGCTTAGGGGAAGTTTGTTCGTTCAAGTGAAGCTCCCAAAGTTCAAGAAGACACTGTTCATAATTTACGGGGAAGCTAAGTACAGCCAGTTCAAGAACTACAATCAAGATTGCCAAGATAGAGGTTTTCAAAATGTCAAGACAGTTACCAATGATTCAGCAAGGACCCAAGATCATTAAAGAAGAAGCAAGTGCATGAGAATCCTCCTCCCATTACATGTCCGTCATTTGAATTCCAAGCTGATGCTGATGAGAGAATGCTCCTAAAAGTCTCTCGTTGCTGCCCACTGAAGATTGCTAAAGGAAGGGTCTTCACCAACACAAGTTCAAGCCAAAAGAAGATTGCAAAGTTGAAGATTGAAAGTCAAAGACATTTAATATCAAAAGCCTAGGGGAAGATTGTAGATGCTAGAATTATGAGGCTTGCAATATTAAATGTTATTTATAGTGCTGGGCTTGTAATAGTTAGTAAAATGTCATGTGGGCTAGATTGTAATCGGGTTTAGATATCGGGCCCGGTCCGGTTTAGAAGGATTAGGTTTAAGTTTTTTATAAAAGCAAACTTAATCCCTCATATCAAGGGTTCACGATTTTGACAGAGAGTGAAGGAGATTGCGTGGAGCTAGGAAAGCCAGAGAGAATTCATTGTACTAGACGAATCAGTGATTCGTGTGCAACGGTTAAGGTGTACTCATTTAATAATCTTTATTTGATTGTTCTTATTCACTTTTATTCAATTTCTCATCTCCGTTCTTGAATCCAACGATTACTTGGATTCCGCACTCATAATAGTTGTAGGATATCGTGTTTGGGTTGATTTCCATCCTTACAGAAGAAAACCTTCTTTCAATACTTGTCATTGCAACGTGGAACTAGTGATAACTTCAGTAAACGATAGACCAATGGATAGTCGATGTGTCTTCTTGATTCCACTATTTTTTTGGCAAGATCACTTACCCCATTCATGTTGAGAAACCTCGTATCGTCTTTCACATTAACAATGTAGTTACCGAGTTCATACCTAAGCTTGTCTTTTTCATCAAAATCAAAATCATTAGGATACATGACCGCCAACTTTAGCAAGTTTTGTATATTTAAGGTGTGCTAAAGTTACGACATGGGCTCAAAGAACTAATAAATGAAAGCAACTATGTGGTTACCTCGTTAAACCGGTTTCCAAGCTCTTGAATATGCATGTCGATAATCGTGTTGAAAATATTAACCTCGTAGTGATAACGGTTGGTGATGTTAGTCTTCCTTCTTTGATGTTTTGGGTCAACATACTTGCCTTCCATGTTAACCGTTTTAGTCTCATACTTGCCACAAAAATATATGACATTTTCTAAAAGTTAATCAAAATCATCAAGTCGATATGTTTGTAACTCTTTATTGGTTGATTTAACCATCCCAACTGCATTTAATATATCTCGATCATTTCTTTGAAAAGCATCACACAATTTGTTAACAACCCCCAAAGTATTCTTCATCAAATGCAAATAATATATAAAATTAAAAGTTTTCATGTATACTTGAACTCCATATGCTTGAATTTTGCTAGTACCATCGTATCCTGAAGTTTCTACATATTCAAGCACTTCAATAATAATATGATAAAAAACAAACAAACGGAGATGTGTTTTTTTCATAAGAACCTCAACGTGTATCTCCAGCTCTTACAAGTGATAGTTCTTGATTATTTCCACATCCAGTTTCAACTCCCAAATCCAAGTCCAATTGTGCTCTTTGTCCTTCTCTGGACAAATCTATTCGTTTGCAAGATGTTCCAACTAAAAACATATTTTTGTTCCACCATCACCTCCCGATTTTCCGATAATGAAGGTGAATATGTTGGTCTTGCACCCTACCTAGCATCTCACGGTATATCCCATTTCATGACACCACCTCATACACCGAGCAAAATTGAGTCGCCGAACGACGCCATCGACATGTGGTCGAAACAACTCTAGTTCTTCACTTGCATGGCCAAACCCGACTATTTTGTCGCCACTTACGTGGCGCGTGTATCGCCTACACAGAAGGTCCCTCCAAGCGATACGCTTGGAGGGTTATTTTCTGCAAACCCTAAGATTTCCATATAAATTCAATGTTAAGGATTTGTTTCGGGACTTCTTCCGCTGCAACCAATTTTGGGAGCATCAAGGACGATTTTTGTGTGAGAGAGGTCAAGGAACAAGGAGAGATCGCAGGAATCAACCGTTCAACTACAAGCATTCGATTTCGGTTTTCTTTATCTTTTTTTTCTCACCCAGTTACTTCGTGCAACCATATTCATTACTAAATTCTGGATTTTTATTATTGTTTCTGACATGAACATGATTGTTAGCTAAGTAGTTAGTATCTCCTAGACCATTATGATGAATAATTGACACTTTTAGTATTATTCGGTTTATGAAAATTTGATTGATGTTTTGACATTCTTTAAACTCCACTAGTTATCGCAATTGGATGCATATGTGTATATGATTTAGGTTTTCAATTGATATTCTATGCTTGTCAATCTGCGGATGTCATATCCGAGTAAAGCTGTTAGTGTCCTAAAAACCAAATCATTCAAATTTCCAATTATTCACTAAGTCCTAGGTTGAGTACTCTTGTTACATAGTGTCCTTAGGGTTCAATCATGGTGTTCTGTAGCTATATTGTCTCCGATAGGTACACTTGCCTAGTGGGTTCGGTTTAATTTAGTTGCCTAGGTAAAGCTCGTTGTGTCTAGGTCTAGGTCTAGGTATAGGTTTTAGTAACCATTCCGTTCACATCAGTTATGTCACATCCTGGTCAAGGAGGGGTGCGAACGGATGGAATCATAGTCATGGGTACAAGGAACATCATCTAGTTCATTAATCATTAATAATAAAATTACATATTGATTGGTTGTAGCGGAGAAGCAGTGGCGATATGCGTAAGTTTTACAATATAAACAAAGTCTTAATTTTAGAATTAATCAAATATAAATTAACATAGAAAAGGGATTACGACTCCGAGATTTGCAGGCCCGCTATTTAAGGTTCGCCCCATTTGCATGCCTGGTTAGATTCATTTACCTGAGAAATACATGATTTTAAAGAAAGGTCAACATATTGTTGGCGAGTTCACAGGTTTTAAGACTCTACAAATAATATGTAAATAGTTTTACATACAAGATATTAAAGGGGATTATCGTCTTTTTTGTATGATCTCACATGAACCTTGATTTCAAACATTAACCATGACCCACTCATGGTATCTCGCCAAAGAAATATCGTAAATAACATAATAACTGGCATGTACTTACTGATGAGTCAAGGGTGTCATGACTGGAGCTACCAGTCGTAAGCAGGGTTGTCAACCCAAATAGATCTATTCACTAGCTATCGCTTCGTACAGAACTAATTGAAATCAATTGATAGTGGGATTTGGTTTACATGACGTTATATAGTGAAATGCACACAAGTTGGGGCAGTAACAGAACATGTAACCATACGTTTAACAGTAAATCCATAATATCAAGTAAAATATTTGTTTGATCATGATTTCTCCCCCATAGTAATAAAACAGTTAAAAGGAAAGCTGTCGTGCAACTCACCTGATTAAAGGAAGTGGTGAAATGTGTTGGATAAATGCAAGCAAATAGTGCCCTAATATATAAATAGATCATGTGCATAAGGGTCCGGTTCATTCGAGTAACACTTCGTCACCCAAGTGATTACCGGTCAAATCTTGTTTTAATAATCCCGTTCGTGTTTGTTTAGAAAACCTGATAAAATATTTACATTCAATTTGTAAAAAGAATTATCGAAATTTTTGAATAGAAACTTAACTAAAATATTAGCAATCAAGTCTTGAATATTGGTTCAAATAACAATACATATCGGTACTTTTATTGTTCGATCGCGTGAGTATATTTTAATTAAATTCTCAAATTACAACAAGTTATTAAGTTAACTTTTATTACAACTTTAGTTATAATTTATAGTCGAATAGGTAGTTTAAACTTGTAAGAAATAATTATGTCTAATTATTTCATGTTATAGTGTCAGATTCATATAACTATGTATGTTGGTGAAAAATAAATAACAATGCTTATTTATTTATGTAATTATACGTATATGTTTTTAGTTAAAGTTTTATAATTGTTGCCTAATAATTATAAACAACCAATTTAATGAGTTTTAGAAATTTCCATGTTTTAAGAATTCTTTTGCTTAATCCTAAGTTAGATAAGTGATTATCTAGAATTTTATCACATCGTACAATGCTACGTTTATTGTTACATCTTTTTAAAATGCGTATGATCTAAACATTTATTTCTAGTCAAAATATTTAATATTATTAATATCGAGATGTTTACCACCCCGCGCGTTGTTGCGGGGTTGAATTTCTATACTTAACGAAAGTCAAAAAGTTAAGTGGTCTAAAACGTAAAAGTTAAAAAGTCTCGTGGTGAAAGTATAAAACTATAAGAGTATACTAAAAGCGAAAGTAGAAAAGTTAAAAGTTTCGTGGCAAAAGTAGAAGACAAAAAAACTTAAAACAAAAATAAAAGCTTTAAAAATAGGTTAAAAAGTTAAGGAGTATAAAACGTAAAAGTCTAAAAGTCTCGTGGTGAAAGTATAAAACTATAAAAATATACTAAGTTAAGGGGTATAAAATGTAAAAGTCTAAAAGTCTCGTGGTGAAAGTATAAAACTATAAAAGTATACTGAAAACGAAAGTAGAAAAGTTTAAAGTTTCATGCCAAAGTAGAAGACAACAAAACTTAAAACAAAAAAAAATGCTTTAAAAGTTTAAGGGTACAAAACGTAAGAGTATGAAACATATGTGGCCAAACTATGAAAATCAAAAGATTACTATTTCGTTAAAAAAAAAAACTGTAAAAGTTTAAGGGGTAGAAAGCGTCAAAGACCCAAAGTCTTGTGGCCAAACTATAAGAAATAAAAAATATACTATTCAACTTCCAAATTTGATTGTTATATATATAAATAGAAATCGTTTCAAATATTTGTGGACCAAACTGTTAAATCTTTTGTTGAAAGATTTGTAGTTACCCGGTTTTACCGGTAACGACGTTTTAACCGGTTTTATTTATATAAAATGCTTTTTGGTCCTTCAAAACACTTTAAATAAACGTTTATAAGTTTTTTTAGGAATTTTAAGATCTAAAAGTTAGTTTGGTCAGTTTCGTCTTAATCTTGCAAAAATTAACATTTCTCATTGCGTATAACCCCGATTTGACCCCGGTTTTCTGCCCACGCAACGTTTTTCCATTTTGGTCACTTTGGTTTATTAAAAACACTTAAAACTTTTTAAAAATTTCATCCAAATGGTCTGGACCAACAGCTGTGATTTATATATATATATATATATATATATATATATATATATATACTAGCCGTGTGCCCGCGCGTTGCGGCGGCAACAGTTTATAGCGTGTTATTTGTCTTCTGTTTACGTGTTCGCACCATTCGCACGCTAAGGGCTGTTCGCATTTGATCTTCCTCCTATATATATATATATATATATATATATATATATATATATATATATAGTGGGGTACCCGCGCGTTACAGTGGGCGACAGTTTATAGCGTGTTATTTATCTTCTGTTCATGGTTCGACGACAACGACAATTTACATCACAATATTCGTTTCCGTAAGGATAAATTCAAAATGCAAGGAACACATTCAAAACTACCAGTACTTACATCCAAAAAACAAGTCCTTTCCTTATAATAATCTAGTGATGTGAAAAGAAATTTTGATCAGCATATAAAAATCTGGCATCTTACTTATTATTATTTACTTTTCTTTTTTCTTTTTGTTTTTTTGCAATTTGGCCTTATTTTTAATAAACTACTCAAAAGGTTTTATGCATTTAAAATCCTTTGACCCGTTATATTTTAGTTAAACTTTTAACCTAACCCAAAGTTAACCAGTTAAGAAATTAGCTCAAAAGGGTAAAAAGTTTCTCATGGCCTGAAAGGGAATGAGAGTTAGGGTTCTGACAGTAGCTTCTAATATCTAGTAAAGTTACACAGTAGCTTCTAATATCTAGTAAAGTTACACAGTTGCTTAACATCTCAATATGCCAAAGTCAATAACATAAATTAAAGTTGTGCATATATCCAACAATATGAAGCAAACAATAACAACAAAAAATCTACTCAAAATCCGCCATAGACCGGATCAAAATGATCCATTAAGCTGCTATAAAGAAGCTAAAAAGTTGATGCTAATTCAACCATAAACATCGTCTATAAGAGCCATAAATCTATTGCTAAATCAACCAAAAATCTGCTATTAATTCAGCCAAAAACCATGCTCCAAAACATCCATAAAATAGTTATAAACATTGAAAATAACAAAAATTAACAACCATAAACCAAAAACCAACCAGCAGGAAACAACCTGCAGTAGCACCAGACAGCTACAGAAACGCTTTAGAACATCCTCCAAAAACCATCTAAACAACTCCAAAATAGCTTCCAAACAGCCTTCCAAGGTTCAAATATCTATAACAGATGAATCTTTCCTAGATTGTCTAAAATCTGTGATCAAATAAAACAAAATTACAAAGTTAATTTCTAGATTGCCTTAAATATGAAGTCTTTATATATAAGTTAATTTCCAAGGCTCAGTATCATAATATAAAACTTTGTAAAAAATCATAGAAAATCACCCTATTCTAAGCAGTAAATGAACAAGATATGATGTTATTTGGTGTCCCAAAATAGCCTAAATCCTTACATGTAAGAAGATAAGAGAAGCCCTAAAGGTAATGCAACCATATGATTAAAATACACATCATCACTTATCTTTTTTTAGTCAAACTCAGAGTGTACATCACCATTTACATAATCATAGTTTTTTATGTCAATCACACACCACATTAGTTATAAAAAAACATGTATAAATGTGCATTGCCATATATAATATTCTGAGTAGTTCAGCTCAAAGTCAAAAGTTATAAAGTAATATTGTATATGTGATAACATTATGTATATGTGCGAATACAATGATTATTTCTTTATTTTACTGCTTAAAGTCAACTGCATTTATATATCATTTGGTACGTGTGCTAATGAAGAGCAATTACACATTACAAAACATAAAAAGCTAAACAAACATATATAAGAATTCAAAATGATCAAATAATTTACTCAATCTTCCAAAACAACACAGATTCAATCCAAAAGCAGAGCGAAAAAAAAAACCCAAAACTAAAAGGCCAATTTAGACCAGGCCTCAAAATGTACCTCACTTATTCTCCAATGCCAGCCAATTAGCATGTGACATACAAACAAATAACAAAAAAAAATAGGGGCAAATACTCTTGCTTGGTGCATGATTAATAGAAGAGCTTAACTACCAGTTAAATATATAGATTACTGGTGAATAAAGATGGATGTAACAAAATCTTCTACGCCAAAAACAATTGTATGAACATTTCACATGCAAATAATGGCTAATGTAGAAGCAGGTAAGCAGCAAGGAAGAGGCTGATGTGGTAGCAGGGGGGAATAATATGTGATTATTTCTTGGGACAAAAATAAAGGTTGGAGGCTTGGTAGCTGATCCATGGAAGTGGGTCTAAGGCTCAAGGGTCATCATCAGAAAAGTATTGGAAAGGAGATACAAAGGTTTAAAAAGAAAACACATAATTAAGAGATTCATTTGTGTGCAGATTCATCTCTGGTCCAGAGAGCTTGTTTGTTTTTTGGTGGTCTATTGTGGAGGTTTAAAGGTGTTGCCCTTTGCTTGTCTTGCCTGCATTGTTATTGTGTTATTGAGTTTTTGGCTGCATTTTCAAATATACAACTACAGTCTTAAAAATCTACCAAAGATTTAAAGGTCTATCAAACTCACAGAGCGTACAAAAAAAACAATCCCAATCTTACAACTAAACTCACATTTGCATAGTACATATCAATTTAACATTCAAAAAGCCATTTAAAACACACTACAACAAAACTGTAAGAGCCTGGACCTAAAATAAACAAAATGTATGAGAAATAAGTATAATGAATAATTTATAGTTAAGAATAATTTCATTATTGTGTTAATAATCAGATGCATAGTGAATTTATTTTCTATGATGTTATGCAAACCACATCATTCTATATGCACAGATCCAATGTCATTTTAAATTAACTCAATTTCAATTACGAAACATTGAAATTAAACTTACTATAAGCTAACATCATGTTTTCTCGGCCACACCTAAAAACAAATATTGTTCCACCATCGCTTGAATAATGCCTGCATAAGTAAGAATTTACACATAAATATGTAAATATGTTAAAGACTCTGTTAACTTTGAAAACCATCAGAATCATGGCTCTAATAAGTGATAACAAAGATTATAGTCATAACCTGCACAGTTTTTACTCCAATCGAGTGTCAAAGCGTGAAGAAAGGCGTCTATGAACAATACAGCTATGCCTTCTTCCATACCGACCAAACAGTTGCTGCCTTAATTCCCTGACAAAAAAGAAAGAACAATCAGAAGAATGCCCTATTTGAATCAAAATAGACAAAAAGCAACCTCATTTCTTGATTATTTGTTCAAACATCGAAGACTTCTCATCCAAATCTAATTATCTGGCCATGTCTAAAAAATCTAATTATCTGGCCATGTCTAAAAGGTTGTTTTGTTTTTTATATAATTTATCCATATAAAATAATATAAAATGTAAGAACTAAAAGCTAGTCATAGTTAAGAACACTACTAACAATGATCATAATTGTAAAAATGAAGAAGAAATCCAACACCTTTTTCAAAAGGAAAATAGCCAGCTTATACCTATCTTTAGATGCCAAAATTAGGCTTCTGTTGAGGGATTGCTTTCACATATCCCTTAAAGTATCTACCACTCTGTGGAGTGAAAAACTCGTCAATAGGCTAAATTTCTGCACTTCAAATCGTTCGACCTGCAAAATAAGAAGAAAGAAGATAGACGAATATCTGTTATGTGAGCACACTCACTAAAAGCAATCCCAGGTTACTCAGTTTAGATTTCACATTGGCATTCATATAAAAGGATCAATCGATGAACACAAAACAACCAACATGCTTTTATCATTACTGATCTTCTTTGCAAAAAAATAGAAGTAGACCAAATCTTCAAAATATGGTTAAAAGAAGCTAACCTTTGAAAACATGGTTGACAAATCATCTAAATCTGATAGAGAGCCAACCCCTAACTCCCTGAATAATGTAAACACAGAACCAGATTAAACCAAGATCAATTTGATATGTATTGTCAATATAACAGTAGGATACCAGATGTTCTTCTAAGCATACTATAACGATATTAATCAGAAAGATATGATACTTACAAAGATGAAGAACTAAACGAAGCAGACATCTTGTAACCCACTCTTGACACAACAAAAGCCTTAAAAGGCCCTGCAAAATAGCCAAAAAGATCAGCCATGTCAAAAAAATAACAACAATCCTACATTTTACACCAGAATATGTAAATATAAACTTCAAAATCATATTTGCATTCAGATACAAACATTTCAGATAGCACTATATATTAGCATTCTTATCTGTGGTATATTTGCGTACCAGACAGTGAAGACGATCCATCCCATCTAATAATAATCGTACATTAGGATCACTTGCATTCTGCAACAAGAAGTTGCCAAAAGAAAGCTTGTTGTTACATGAGGTGGTCACAAAAATAAAGTAAAAGCATATATCATGAGGTATGATCTCATTCCCCTTTCAGCAAACCTGTTCAATCTGTATAAAAAATAACAAACATTAATACTCAATTAAATTAATCAAATCTGAATCTGAAGAAGGTGCAGGTGTATAAATGATAGCAATCTTCACCTGATAGCAGTTTTTTGCAACCTAACCTGAACCAGTCTTGACGCTAATCAAATATGACAAATTTTTTAAGTCATCCCCCGTCATGACCAGGTATCTAACCCAACTGTATCTAACCCATTGTATATAAATGAAAGGTAGTAACCACATGAATCTAAACACAACAAAAAACAATGCAAGGATGAAATTTCATGTTTCAAGAATGTGTCCGGCCCATTTTCTTTGTAGCAAGAAAGGGAACTTAATCACAAAGCTTGTAATTCCATATTCATATGTCAAAGTTAAACATACCCATCCCATCAAAGATTGTAATTACAGATTCATCAGTCAAACTTAAACATAAGAACACAAAAATCCCTAAAAATAAATTAACCCTAATCACAAAACTTTAGGGTTCGGGAAAAAAAAATACCTAGCTTTATCTCGAAACACCAACTCTTTGTAAGAAATTACAATGCTTACGAAATCCCCTGAAAACATGTCGGGTAAACAGCATATCATTCTTGTAGAAAAACAAAGGAACGAAATGAAGAATATAAGCAGATATGTAGAAATTGCGAAGATGATAGGGCACATCGGGAATACGGTGACCAAATGAAGTGAAGAAGGGAAACTAACCAGTCAATTTGTTCATCTTTTTCGTCAATCTGAAGCAAACCCGCAAACAGAGAGAGATGATAGACACCGAGTGAAGAGGAGATATGGTTGTTCTCTGGTTTTTCTCTCAAGGACGATGTGAAGCGAGCATCTGGTTTGTGAAATAGCGTGATATGGAGATGAGGATAAGGCTTGGGGAAGTTGTAGAAACATCCGATTGACGTGAATCTAGAGAAGAAGATGAATACATTGACGTGAATCGGCGTGGCTGGAGATATGCTTTCGTTGAATCAGTGGTAACAGTGAAACACCACTGTTTTAGTGGTAATCAAGAAGATAGAAGGCACGAAAATGGATTGGAAGTTGACAATTAGGGTTTACCTTGCAAATGAAACAACGAACACGGAGCTAAGATTTTTGAAGGCGATCCCATGCCTTCTCCCGATAAAGCAATCGCATGCGGCCATTCCTTCTCTCGATATAGCGATCTTCACGCCTGCTCCCACGCGTGCTATGATTAACTTCCAATTTGAATACTTTCGTGAATCGAGGGGATAGCAGCCCAATAAAATTGAATATCAGTATCTTGCCCAATCGAGTGCTAAAGATGAAGCGGCCATCAAGAGTAAAAGGGCTTGGATTGCTATTTTACAAAAATACCCTTGTTCTTTATGCTTTTAAATTGTGGAGTTGCTTTACATGTGATGCTTAAAACACTTGTACATTTTGCATAATTTATTGTACGCGTCTTAAGGATTCAGCATTTTTCATGACGAAAATGCCCTTTAGGGCAATATGTATTATATATAGTAATAGATATATATATTGTCCAAATATGATAAAAAGAATATAACTAAAGATCTTTATTAATGTCTTAATTCCTCAATGTTTAGGCCATGCTTTTATTACACCACAATTAAGGTCATTAACTTCATTTTTCAAATATGAGCTCATGAAGACAATGTCTAAAGGTGTCATCTTGTTTCCATTACCCATATTTTGGTAGGGATTAAGCCTCAATGGCAAGAAAACATGTTTAGATAATGTTTTTTTTTTAAAAAAAAACAAGTAACAACTTCATAGCCTTCTTTCATTTTAGTTATTAGAAATGTAGAAGATGAGGAGATTACATCAAGACTTTTGGTGGTTTTTGGGTGTTTATTTCTAGAGGAAAAGCATGAGAATAGAGATGAAAAACTTACAATGAGAAGGGGTGTTTGGGGTTGCCGCTGGAAGGAAGAAAGAGGGCAGCAACAGTGGCACTAGGTGGTGGCAGTGTGGCGGTGCTGTGGTGGTGTGGTGGTGGCTGAAATGGCAGCAAAATGGAGGTTGGGGGGGGGGGGGTGTCTTCGCTGGAAAAATGAAGAGAGGAAAATGAAAGTTTAAAGGCTTGGAATGGGATGGAGAAGTGGGGGTGATGGTCAACCGATTTAAGGAAGAAGAAGGAGTTTTTGGTTGTTGTTTATTTGTTTAATCTCCTAGGTAAAGACCAAATCTTTGAATGCCAACTCAGCAAGTGATGTGATTAGCATCTTATTATAGACTTATGTGTTTTAGCCTAGGATCTAGCTTGTGATTAAAAAAAACCACACTAAATATATTTTGTAGGTTAACCAAGTTGGTTGATGACCTTTATATATTTTCTTTTTATAAGTTCTTCAAGAACGTGAATTTGATCTACTAAGACCTCAAGTAAATTAGTGATGGGTTTATGGTCTAACTTTTATAAATACTCGAAGAAAATAGATGTTATAAAAATATAGCTACAAAGGTGGTGAAGTTTGTGTCATGAAAGATGATGGGTTAATCTCACTTTTATAAAAACTCCACACACATGCAGTGAGTTTGGGTTGTAAAAAAAATAAATAAAATAAAACATTTGAGATGGGTTTGGCACTTGGGACGTGATCCACAAAGAAGAAGAAAAGGGGATGGGCCGAGTTTGGTTTGGGCCGAAGAAAAGGAAAAAAGGGTTGGGCCCATTTGGGCTGTGGATCGGGCCGGGGGTTCGAGTCGGGTCATCAGGTAGTCAGGTCGGGTAAGTTGGTTAAGTCACGGGTTTAGAAAATGTGATTTCGGGCTTGTTGGGCCGAACCAGGCCCAAACGAGGTTACGGGTTCGGTTTTGACTTATCGTTTAGCGAAATAGTTTTATTCGATCGAGCCTTGACAATTGTTGCGTTTTAATATGTTTAAGTTGAATAAAACTGATATATTGAGTCGTTCGTTTCATTTACGTAATGTTTTTATAGAATAAGGTTTTTATTATGTGATTGTTAACAAAAATAGTTTTGTTTGTTCGCGTGGTTTCTAAGCTTGATTATTTAAAACTAAGTTGTTTTATATAATCAACACTTAATAGTCTGATGTGTCGTTGAAATTATTTTTGACACCGGCTTTAATATAAAAAGTACATTATTATAGTTGTTTTCTGATTATTAAAATTCCACAATTTATTTCATGGAATTTACCATAAGTTACGGGTATATGTTTCCATATAGAAACGCGGGAAATATTTCCATGTAGTTTATCGCTCGAAATTTGTAATTAACAGATAGCTTGAAGAATTTATCGAAGGTTTTCTCTTGAAGAACAACTCATAGCTAGTTTTTTCTTTCACCATAAATACTCGATTCAGCACATAGCAAGCAGTATTTACTACTTCTACCCAAAACCTAATTGGTAGCTTGTAATCTACTAGATCTTACAGCTTCAATGAGTGTTCTATTCTTTCTTTCAGCAACACCTTCTGCTGAGGTGTTCGTGTAGCACTAAATTCTTGAATGATGCCTATAGCTTCACAAAATCTTGATAACTCATAATTTTAAAATTCCGTCCCATTATCACTTTTGATTGTCTTTAAATTCTGTCCCATTATCACAATCTTTTGAGGAAATTCTCTAGAAATATTAACTTCCTCAATACTTATTAAATCATTTGACCCACAAGATGATGCAAGATGTTCAGATTTATCAATTTTTATCAACATGAGTTTCATTTGATGTAGTGGATATGTTATCACCTTTTTTATAAGCTTAAATTTTCAACTTTTTTTTTATCATTGAGTCTATTTTTCTTGGAGTAGGATCTTAGGTATGTTCAAAACCACCACTTACAATTTAATTGGTTGATATGGAACAACATTTACCGATAAAGCACCATTTCTCAAATTTGTGGTAGAAGAAATTCACTTAGTTGCTGTTTCATTTCCCTTTTGATATCTAATTCCTGCTCGACTTTAAAAAAAATCATCATTCTTACCCTTGTATGATTCCTCTTCTAAACTTGAATTTGTCAAAGAACATTGAGCAAATCTAATTTCAGAAGTGGATGCCACATCATTTTGAGGGTGAAATGCCGGCATTTGAACATAATAATCACGAGATGGAATGCACGAATAAGTTTTTTCTAGGTAAGGGACCAATTCCATTTCGACATTTCTCATATCGTTGATCATTTTAAGCAATTTTTTATTTTTACTGATGACATGTTCCACTTTCTTAATTTTGACTCAGCTGATACAAGTGCATGTTTTGCTGCTTCAAGTTTTTCATTCAACTCATCAATTAGACGATCTTTTGCGGCTATACATCTTTTTAATTCAATTTTTTTCACCATTGTAAGATCAAGTGTTGATTTAAAGCACATTTCATTTTTCTTGAAAGATTCAAGTGTGTTGTTTAAAATTTCATTTTTGTTGATGAGTGAAACATTTGCTTCTCTGCATCGATAGAACTTGCAGCACAAAGAATGAAGTAGAGTGTTGAGTCTACCTCATTGGAATAAGCTGCAGTAACTTGAGCATAGAATTCACACTCAATTTTCTTCTTATCAACAGCCATCAAAGCGTTGTCTTCATCAATGTTCATGTATGAATCATTTATTTTATCATTAGATAATTCAGTTCTTTGTTTCTTTGATGATTTAACATTTACCACAGATTCTTTAGTCTTTAAGTTCATTTCAGATTTAATTTCATTCTTCTCAATTTTAGCACTTATTTTAGTGTTCTTGGAGTTAATTTTAGAATTTATAGTCATATGGTCCAAACTCTTTAAGAAATAAACAAGGGAATCTTCTGAAAGTGCACTCATGTTGGATGATTCATTCACTTTGTTTGCCATTGCTAATGGAAACCTAAAACACAAGATTCAAAGATTAAATTTCACAAAAAGATAAAGTTCTCAGATAATGGTTTAACTTATCGGACATATACTTGTCACAATAACTTTAGTTTTTGTGAAAAAATACAATTTTCCAAAAGACTTTTTTCGCAAAAGATTTGCGAAAAATCGAAACGAAATGTTTTTTGATAATTTTCTCGTAAGATTACCTTTCGGTAAAAGATTCAGCGAAAAGTTTAAACACAATGTTTCAAAGCAGTATTGAGACACCAAAAACTCAGTTTAAATCAAATTGATCCAAATTTCCTGAAAACGATAACATCTAACATGATTAGCACATAAATGAATCAACACAAAGTAAGAAAGCATGCAAATACGAATCGCATCGTGTAAAATAAAAAAAAACTGTAAAAATTCTCGTAACACTTCACCGATTGATGAAATTAACCACAAATACAATTGAATCGAGCACCAAGAGCTCAGATACCACTTTGTAAGTCCGTTTAACCGATCTTCTGCACTCAATCGAACTTTAGTCGATCACAGTTAAGTTAAAACTGAGCTCAAACCACTGGATTGTTATGTAAATAACACTCGAAATAGTGAAATAGGTTGATGAACATAGGAGAATCGATCGAATTGTAGAACAAACTCCTCAAATGTATTTAATGATTAAACCGAATACAAAACACCTATGCTCGTGTCTAGAATCAGACAGAGCTTCGCTACAAATTCCAGATGTTTGCCGAAACTAACGTGATCAAGCCTATATGTAGACATAATGTGCGAAAAAGTTTTTCACACCTTTCACACATTATGGACATTTCGCAGAATTTACCTTATACATTTCGCAGACTAGTTCTGCAAAATGTCTACACTTTCTCGCAGTTTACAAACAAACAGAAACGACAATACAATCTTATGTAAAAACCTAAATTTTGGTCTGATAGGGCTTGACCTGGCCTGAGAAAATCCGAGAGGATAGAATTGATCTCTATCCTCTTTAATAACTAAACTAGACAAATGGATTTATAAGTTATAGTTAAGTTGTAGATGGGTACTTTATAAACATACCAGCGGATTGACCTTGCAAACGTAGAACATTTAATTAAACGGCGTACAACCTAAACATGCACCTTAATTTGTTAAACAGTTAAATACAACTACACATAAATGTTTTCACTATTTCGTGTTTCTTTATGTAGAGTTACTACCCCTAGAGCGATATATACCCTAGAGCGATATATAGTTAAAACTTGAAACTACATGGAACAAAACGGTTACTTGCAAACAAAAGAAGAAAAAGTTTCAAGCAAAGGGTTGGGATAAATCAAAGGGCATGGATCGGAACAAGAAATAAGATTGGGGTAAGAAGCAACAAGGGAAAGGCGAGACTTCCAAGGACCGAAAAGGAAAGCAAGGTGACAATTGTGGAAAAAAAGGCCATATGGCAGAAGATTGTAGACAACCAAAGGTTGAAGGAAACTCGACTACAACGGAGGAAGAAGAAACATGGGATGCCGAAGGGCTAATGGCACAAGTGGTTGACGAAAGTGGGTCTAAAACCGATGAAACAATGTCAAATAAAGTAGGAGAGTGGGTCGTTGATTCCGGGTGCTCAAACCACATGACTAGGGATAAAGAAAAGTTGAAGAAGGCACAACGCTATGTAGGAAACTCGGTGGTAGTTATAGCCGATGGTTTGAGACATCAAATAGCTAACACGGGAAATATAAGCTTCCCGGCGGATCAACAAGATTTATGGCATGCTCGTCTCGGCCATGTTGGGTATGATCGGCTAGAGATTATGATGAAGAGAAGTTTGGTTCGAGGTTTACCCACGTTTGAAGTCAACAAAGAAGTTGTGTGTGCGGGATGTCAATTCGGTAAAGCACATCAACAATCGTATACGGCGTCAAGTTTCAAATCATATACTCCGTTAGAGTTGGTATATTCGGATGTTGTAGGCCTCGTAAAACAACTATCGATGAATGGTCTAAAATATATGGTAACATTTATCGATGATTTTTCTCGATACACGTGGGTCGATTTCATGAAAGAAAAATCCGAAGTTTTTGAGAAGTTCAAAATATTTAAAGAAGAAGCCGAGACGTTCACCGGGAATAAAATAAAGTGTTTAAGATCGGACAACGGTGACACTCGTCAAAAAATATTAGACGACAATTTACATGTCCCAACACACCGCAACAAAACGGCGTGGCCGAGAGGAAGAACCGGCACCTTGGCGAAACATGTAGAAGCATGCTACATGCCAAGAATGTTCCCGGACGTTTTTGGGCCGAAGCTATGAGGACCGGAGCTCATGTAATAAATAGGCTCCCGTCTCAAAGTCAAGATCTCGAATCACCCTATGAAAAATTACTCAAAGTGAAGCCGAATGTAAACCACTTTCGAGTATTTGGGTGCGTATGTTATGTGTTCATACCGGGTCAATCAAGACATAAATTAGAGAAGAAAGCCATCCGGTGTTTTTCGTTGGTTGTGATCCAACTACAAATAATTGTTACGTGTCAAGAAACGTTGTGTTCGATGAAAACTCGTGGTGGTGGTCCGAAAATAAAGAAACGCTACCTGATACGGAAGAGATAAAAGAAAAATTGGAATCTACAAAAATTAATACGACCTTAAATAATGAAGATGACGCTGAAGGTTTAGAAAATCAAAAATTCGTTGGAGGACCATGAAATTAATTTATCAGGTGCTCATACTATTAAATCGTCTATACGAATTAACTGTAGTGACCAGAATGGGCCAAGCCCAATTCAAAACCAAGCTACTAGCACAGTTCGCATCAACGACTCAATTCGAAATAGTAACCGGCCATGGCAAACAGGTAGTAGTAGTTCAGCCCAGTACACGACCCAAAACAGTTCTGATGCAGGGCGCAGGCATTCAACTCGACCACATAAACCAAATCCTAAATATGTGGTAAATCTTGTCGAAGTCGAATCCGATGTAATCGAGCCCGACACCTTCGAAGAAGCAATTAAAGAAGAAGAATGGTACTTTGCTATGGAGGAAGAAATCGAGGCAATGAAACACAACGAAACTTGGGTTCTAGTACCCAAATCCGAAGGTGTAAAACCGGTGTCATGCAAGTGGATATACAAAGTTAAAAGAAAGACCAACGGTACAGTGGATCGGTTTAAAGCAAGTAGCCCGGGGTTTTTCACAACAACTTGGCATTGATTATGAGGACACGTTTAGTCTCGTAGCCAAGTTAGCATCGGTTCGTGTGATTTTGGCTATAGCGGTGAACAAAGGATGGAACCTATACCAAATGGACGTAAAGAACGTTTTTCTTTACGACGATCTTGATCATACAATACACATGGAGCAACCGAAAGGATTTGTAAGTGAAAAATATCCTAATTATGTAAGCAAACTATAAAAATCCATATACGGCTTGAACAATCTCCTAGGGCATGGTTTGGAAAAATGGGAGAGTTTTTGCAACATAACGACTTCCTAATGTCAAAGGCCGATGCAAGCATGTTTGTTAAATCAAACGGAACAAAGATGTAACACCCCCAAATTTCACAGATACATGATATATATAGTAAATACGTGTTTATATTATAAATATGTGAGCTTAATTGATAAATGTGGTAAAACTATAGTTTAGATAAGTTGCATGTGTTATAAATACGTGTTTAATGGCCTATATGATGAAATATGCATAAACAGAAGTGTTAAACGGAAAAGAAAGTAAAATATAAGATGGATAGGTGTTTATATGAATAACATGATGATACATGAATCATTTAGTGGATATATATGTGTAAATACGTGTCTTAATAGTTAGCGGGAAAGTTGAAGGACTAAAAGTGTAATTTATGCAAAGATATAAACATATACAGATATTATACGTATCTATAATTATTATAAGTATCTCGAGGCTTAGAATATAGTAAAGATATATCCTAACATGATTCATAAAATGCAATGATAAGTATTGTAAAGTTTGAGGGGCTAAAACGTAATTTAGCAAACAATAAAGAAAATATATATTAATGTATATATATGTTATCGTACGAATCCCGAGCCTTAGAAACCTTATAAATTGTTAGAAATACGTCCCATGATGTTTTGGTACATAAAATGATAAAAGGATATAAGTTTAGGGGCTATAAATGCATTAAACCAAAGTACAAGGACTAAATATGTTAAAATCCAAATTCTGGCCGGAATACCCTGGCTCGCGTATCGCGAGCCACATCCACAAGCCATGCGCGATACGCGAGGCTTACCAGATCAGCAGAAGAGATTCCAGGTTCGTTTTTAGCCGCTTATTTCGAACTTGGAGCTCAAGATTGCTGATCCAAATGTCGATTTCGACTTAAGAGTCACCATATAACGTGTAAGGACCATGAGACGCATCAAATAGTATAAATAGGGGCCTCAGATCCTCAGAAAAGCTCGCAAATTCACTAATCTTCAACCCAAAAACCGTAAAAACGCACCAGAACTTTGTCGGAGCAATACGAGCAATCGGAGAAGAGTTAGAAGCTGAATTTCTGCAGTCGAGCCTTATTTTGTATGCTTAACAATAACCTTGTTTAGTTTTTGTTAATATTATGTCTAAGTATGATTTCTAAAAATGTGTTAAAATTAGGGTTCTTGAGCTTGTTTTGTCAAAATTGAATAATCGGGTGGGAATTAGGGTCTGAAATTTTGTAGGTAGTCCTAATTTAATTTGTTTTAAGAAAGCTCTAAGTTTATTTCACAATTGGAAAAGTTTTGGTTAAGGTTTTGAGCAAACGGTTTTGAATTAAGTTTTGATATTTTAAAGTATATTATAAAATGTTATAATGGATAATACCTTAAGTTGGTTTGAAAAGAAAATGAGTTGTGATAAAGAAACGAGAAATATATGAAATTAGGGTTTTGAATTATGATTATTTAATATAAAATAATCCGAAAGGTATGGGTACTTGATTTTTGCTATGGAACTATGTATATATATATATATATATATATATATATATATATATAGGGGTGTTCAAAAATATCCGAGTCCGAATCCGTATCCGAATTATCCGAAATTCCGTATCCGAATTATCCGAAAATTTCGGATATCCGGAATTTCGGATATCCGAAATTCGGATATCCGAAAATTCGGACTTAGACTTGGACAAGAATTTACAAAATTTTCGGAAGTTTCGGATACCCGGTATCCGAAAATTTAAAATAATTAAAATAAATTTTATATTAAAAAATAAGGAATTATTGAATAATTGGACTATGTTTATTTGTTTTGTCGTTTTTTAGGTCGAACTTATGTTTATTTGTATTTGAAGACTTGGAATATGTTTATTTGTTTTGTCGTTTTGTCGTTTTTTTGGTTAAATTGTGGGTTTTTTTTTTTAAAAAAAAACTGGATTTTCGGATATCCGTTTTAACTATCCGAGTCCAGTCCGAAATTTCGGATATCCGAAATTTCGGATATCTGAAATTTCGGACTTGGACTTGGACAACGAAAACTGTTATCCGAAATTTTCGGATACCCGAAATTCGGATATCCGAAATTCCGGGTATCCGGTTTTGAACACCCCTATATATATATATATATATATATATATATATATATATATATATATATATATAATAAGTAATGTTTGTGAAAACGTGTTTGATTGTGATGTTATGTATGACCTTGTTATGTGTTATACTTGATAAATGTTTGTGAAAAGGGATTTTTGCAGGTCCAAAGGTTTTAACCTCACGAACGAGGTAACGTTTTTAAAATGTAGAACTCACCAGCGTAAGCTGACCTTTTCCCAAAACCATATGTATGTCAGGTATAAGTGAGACGTCTGGGAGCAAGTGCGGAGCCCTCGTGATAAGAGATTGATCTGGCAAGCTATAGAAGAAGCTGATGAGCGTGCTGGCTAGTTGTAGATAAATAAAGACGAATATAGTTAGTCACTATATAGATAGATTGTAAATTATATCAGTTACTTTACGTACTTGGCTTTATTATAAATAAAAGTTTTAAATTTTCCGCTGCTTATCTCTGTTGTGCCACGTGTTCATGAGTAAATCCAATGAGTGGCCCCTCCTGGTGCCAAGTCTGAGAGTGGGTGTCACAAGTTGGTATCAGAGCCTTGGTTTAAGAGATTTAGGTACAAGCGCGGTATCTAAACTTAAACTAGGACTCTAGGTAGAGTAAATTGAGATAAGAATATAGATGCCAACCAGGATATCTTGTGCCCGTAAGGATGAATATGCGTAAGGAATATAATAGGTGGGACTTACGGTATGTGAATATGGAAAATACACGATTGCAATTAGCTACTGCAATTTGGCATTTTTCATGTAAATAGACCATAAGTACTAACCGTTGTGTGGCCAAGTGCAAGGAGATGAAGAATGTTTAGAAATGTAATATAGAAATCGGTTTGAGTTGCTGATGAAGATAGAGAGGCGAGATGTGGACATTAGGAAATTGTGTGCTAGAAGTAACTGGGTTTTGAACGCATCATAAATATATACTTGTATCGGGTCCTGCATTTATATACTTATCATGAATTCAAAATTTAGAAACTCTACGTCACACAAGTTCTGAAATGTCATCCATCTTAATTTAGGATCTGGAAATGGCTGCGAGAGGCGATCGTGCGAATGCAGAGAATAACGCCGGAGCTAATGCGTTCACTAAGGAGCAGAGAGCGACTATGGATGCAGAGATGAAACGCTTAATGCAGATGAAACTACCTGATATATTAGTTCAAGTTCAAGGAACTGCGAGAGTTGGTGCTAGTGGAGCCTGTGGAGCTGGTGGAGCTGTAGGAATAGGTGCCGGAGCAACACAACCTAGAATAGGATGTTCGTTTAAATCATTTAGCGGTTGTCGACCTCCTTTGTTCGACGGCAATCAAGATGCGTTAGCTACTTTCCAGTGGATTCATGAGATGGAAGCAGTCATAGATATTAGTGAGTGTAGTGAGGCCCAAGCCGTGAAGTATGATGCCCACCCGTTTGTCTCAAAAGCACTGCACTGGTTGGGGATGATCAAACAAACGGAAGAAGAAGGAGCTATTGCTGCAATGAAGTGGGACGATCTGAAGAAGTTAGTTTTAGAAGATTTATGCCCTAAATGTGAGCTTGAGCAACTGGAGAAGAGTTTTCTGACGTTAGAAGCTGGAAACATGACACACCGGGAATACACTTCAAAGTTCAACGCGATGGCGAGACTGCTACCTACCTTAGTCACTCCTGAAGCTGAGAGGGTGAAGCGTTACGTGCAGGGACGAGTAAAGTTAGGTTATTGATCAAGGAAACTGAACCAAAGACATTCAAGGCGACAGTGAATTTGAGTTCCAATATCTACAGCGAGATGTTTGGTGCAAACGGTAGACCAAAAGGAGCTAAGAGGAAGGATTCGAAAGCTAAAGCAAGTTCGAGGAAGGACAACAGGAATCATCACAAGAAGGCGAAGCATAATTCAAAAGACGACAAGCCGAGGTGCCACAAATGCAATAAGACTCATTCTGGAGAATGCAGGTTGGGAACATCTAAGTGTTATACATGCGGCAAAGAAGGTCACTTCTCGGGCAATTGCCTAGAGCGTAATAAGTGTTATGAATGCGGGGAAGCGGGACACCTTAGGATGAACTGTCCTAAGTTGGTGTTGAATCCTACCCCACTTCGATCCATCCCGGGGAATACTACGAGTCCGAGAGCGGCTCCTGCGAGGGCATATGGTATGTTGGAGATGATAGAAGGAGATCCTCAGATCTCGTCAGGTAATTCGAGTTTTAGATCCCTTATCGAATAGAAGGAGATGCTACCCCACATAACTGTTATTCGTTATGTGGGTCGTTACTTTCTTATTGCTATATGCTTTAGACATTAGAAACGGACACTAGGAAGATTAGAAAGGACGTACGTTTAGGGAGTTTTAGATCCCTTATCGAATAGCAAATCGAAAGCGTGTGACAATTCCAACAAGGAATTTTAGTTAGAAAAGGTAACTGCATTATCACGGATTCCGTAAACAAGCTACCATAGACAGCTTAGGGTTATGTTTTCCTTAGGGTAGATGCAGAGACGCGAAAGTAAATGATACCTAGTCATGAATGGTTATGTTATGCAGATGAGTTGCAAAGTTGAGAATGAAAGTTTAAGATGGAATTGGAATAGGTTTCGAGGACGAAACCTTATTTAAGGAGGGTAGAGTTGTAACACCCCAAATTTCACAGATACATGATATATATAGTAAATACATGTTTATATTATAAATATGTGAGCTTAATTGATAAATATGGTAAGACTATACTTTAGATAAGTTGCATGTGTTAGAAATACGTGTTTGATGGCCTATATGATGAAATATGCATAAACGAAAGTGTTAAACGGAAAAGAAAGTAAAATATAAGATGGATAAGTGTTTATATGAATAACATGATGATACATGAATCATTTAATGGATATATATATATATATATATATATATATATATATATATATGTGTGTGTGTGTGTGTGTGTGTGTAAATACGTGTCTTAATAGTTAATGGGAAAGTAGAAGGACTAAAAGTGTAATTTATGCAAAGATATAAACGTATACGGATATTATACGTATCTATAATTATTATAAGTATCCCGAGGCTTAGAATATAATAAAGATATATCCTAACATGATTCATAACATGGTATGCTAAGTATTGTAAAGTTTGAGGGGATATATAAATGTATATATATGTTATCGTACGAATCCCGTGCCTTAGAAACCTTATAAAATTGTTAGAAATATGTCCCATGATGTTTTGGTACATAAAATGATAAAAGGATAGAAGTTTAGGGGCTATAAATGCATTAAACCAAAGCACAAGGACTAAATACGCGAGCCACATCCAGAAGCCCTACGCGATACGCGAGGCTTACTATATCAACAGAAGAGATTCTAGGTTCGTTTTTAGCCACGTATTTCGAACTTGCAGCTCAAGATTGCTGATCCAGATGTCGATTTCAACTTAAGAGTCACCATATAACGTGTAAGGACCATGAGACGCATCAAATAGTATAAATAGGGGCCTCAGATCACTGATCTTCAACCCAAAAACCCTAAAATCGCACCAGAACTTCATTGAAGCAATACGAGCAATTGAAGAAGAGTTAGAAGATGAATCTCTGCAATCGAGCCTTATTTTGTATGCTTAACAATAACCTCTTTTAGTTTTTGTTAATATTATGTCTAAGTATGATTTCTAAAAATGGGTTAAAATTAGGGTTCTTGAGCTTGTTTTGTCAAAATTAAATAATCGGGTGGGAATTAGGGTCTGAAATTTTGTAGGTATTCCTAACTTAATGTGTTTCAAGAAATACCTAAGTTTATTTCACAATTGGAAAATGTTTGGTTAAGTTTTTGTTAATGGGTTAAAATTAGGGTTTTCGTAACGTTGTTCTGCCCAAATTGAGCAAACGGTTTTGAATTAAGCTAGATATTTTAAAGTATATTATAAAATCTTATAATGGATAATACCCTAAGTTGGTTTGAAAAGGAAAATGATTTTTGATAAAGAAACGGGAAATATATGAAATTAGGGTTTTTGAATTATGATTATTTAATATAAAATAATCCCGAAGGTATGGGTACTTAATTTTTGGTATGATACTGAGGTTAGAAGACCCTACTATGTACCGACAAATAGTAGGAAGTTTGATATATTTGAGTTTGACCCGACCCGACATCGCGTTTGAGGTAGGAGTACTTAGTCGATACATGCAAAATCCAAGGAAACCTAATCTTGATGCTATTCATAGAGTGCTAAGATACATAAAAGGAACACTTGGTCTTGGTATTCGTTACACCCAAGGTGAGAAGCTTGAATTGGTTGGATATGTGATGCGGATTACGCCGGTGATGTAAGCACAAGGCGTTCGAATACCGGGTATGTTTTCAAGTTGGGTCAAGGAGCAATCTCATGGTGTAGTAAACGTTAACCCACAGTGTCATTGTCGACAACCGAGGCGGAGTATCGAGCGGCAGTTATGACGGCTCAAGAGTTATCTTGGCTATTACTCTTATTAGAAGACTTGAAGGTTGAAGTTGGTAAAAATGTTGTTATCTATTGTGATAACATGTCCTCTATTCACTTGGCAAACAATCCGACGTTTCATGCTCATTCAAAGCATATTGAAGTTCAATATCATTATATACGTGAGAAGGTGCTAGAAGGTCAAGTTGATTTGAAGTATGTGGACACACATAACCAAGTAGCGGACGTGTTTACCAAAAGTTTACCAAGTGTAAAGCTTAAAGAGTTTAGAAGAGCCATGAACATGAACGTGGTTAACATGAAAGTGTTAGATCTTCGATTGCTTGGATATTCCAGAAAGCGTGTTATCACTTTCGGATTGAATATTTCGAGGGTTCACTCGTAAATATCAATCGGATACGATCTGGAAACGACCCATGAATATTTCGAATTTTTGAATGAGAAATCGAACCAGAGAATCTTTAGAAGATGAAGTGATCGATCAGTTTTCAACAACAGGAGCGTATATACAGTTTTTCGATAACTGCATATACCCAATTTACACTACCAGTCCCTCAAGTTTTAATAAAGAGATTTTTCGGCCGAAAATAATTTTTCGGCCGCCCCTTGGACCCCGCTATCGGGGGCTGCCGCCCCCGAACCCCCGCTAACTCCATCGATACGAGTGTGCACTACCCCGCACCACCGAACCCGATCAATATAAGCTAGAGGACAAATCGATCCATAGTTAACCCAATTACACTAAAATACTAACAGAAAGTGGTTAACATTAAAGGGAGTGTTAAATAAATCAATGTTACCCTAGGAATATAAGAGTGGTACGAAGATCTTAAGGGGTGGTTATGCGGGAGATCATAAAATAGAGGCTCAGTTTTGTCAATTTATTAAAGTTGTTTTTATTTGAGCCGATCAAATAAACTTGCTGTGCAAGTTGTGAGTCATTATAAATATGGGTAGCAAACCCATAATGAACTGTATCCAATTTCCAAGTTTCAATTAAAGAGTCAGTTTACGTTTTATTGTTTCCGTCGAATTCACGGCAATAATTCCAGTTCATAGTTTTGCTTCTGTTCACGATTAAAAGGATTACGGCAATAGTTCGAGTGTACGTTCCGGTTTGGTGTGTTTGTTTGTGTTTCGGTTCCATGATTCCGCTTTGATTAAAACTCTTCAGAAACTACATGGAACAAAACTGTTACTTGCAAACTTGTTTTTGATAAACTTCTTATAATATACATATACATATACCAATATACATCTGAACACGAAATATTGAACCATTAAACCAATCATACACCCAACATACATATATAAGCAAACATCGATCAAGAAATGAATAAGATCAAATTAAGACATGATAAATCATGTGACAAATGGAATGGAAATTCAATCTAGCTCTTAAACCATCCAAGGAGTTTCTTGGGCGCTTCGCCGATAGCCCGGCACTTGGCCGCTATCTCTTCCGTCTTGAGAATCTCTTCTTTACGTTTGGCTTCAGTGGCGGCCCTCTTTTCTTCTGCTCTTTTGTGGATGAGAACGGCCTTGTTCTTCATCTTTTCTACATATTTAGCCTTCTTTATCTCCAGATCCTCCTGTTCAATTAACCAGTTTCAAAGTCTAATAATTAAGGTTCGATTTTCAAATGTCTTCTCGGGTTTAAGTTTTGTTTATGTAAAAAGAAATAAAGATATGATAGCTAATATAATGTGTTTTATCATCGTTAACTATCCATCAATTCTGGTCCTAGCTAGTTGATACATAATTGATTCTGGAGTTAACTAACTCATGCTTTGGCATGGATAGATGTAACACCCTAGGCAAATATCACATCCACCATGGACAAAAGAGATTCTTGGTTTATAAGGAATCTCCTGCTTCATATACCAG
>JBCNJP010000010.1:4512753-4528256 GCA_039602395.1 Deinandra increscens subsp. villosa | reverse complement strand
AGGTTTATAAGGTGGGAACCTTACCAACTATTGTTTCCTTTAGTAGGACACATCCCTTGGACCCTGAGGGGTGCGAAGCACCCCTAACTCGCACTCGCACACGCGCGCGCGCGTGGCGTGGGCGTATGAGGCGCAATGTGGCGCTTTGATGGCGCACTTTGCACTTCGCATCGCCGCGAGCCGCTTGAGAGCCGCCTTATTGTTTTTGGGTTCAACCGGAAGAGTGTTCCGGTTGAAGTCCAAGCGGAACTGGGTTCAACCGGAAAAAAATGAGCTTGAAGTTCAAGTGTAAAAGGAGCTCCGCTTGGAGTTCAAGCGGAAGTTGAACCGGAAGATCAGTTCTTCCGGAAACAGCTGTTACGCGGAGATTCCTCCGGATTGACAGCTGTAAACGCGTTTTGAGCTAATTAAGGTAATTCCGCGTTAATTAGAAATCAATTTGCATTAAAGACGTTTAATGCAAAGTTTGACTACGAATTAACTTTTGAGTGCTCAACAAGAATTCCCACCACTATAAATACAGCCTCATTAGTTGAGGCAAAACACACCAGAATTCACAGAATTCTTATTCTCTCTTCTTCCTCTTCTCTCACTCTCTCAATCTTCATCTTGTTCGTCAAGACTTCAAGAACTCGAAGGTAAACTTCAAGCTTAGAGTTATCCCGGCCGTACAATACGGTTCAGGCGATTGTACCCTGGGAAACAAAACGGATCTTCGGTAGACCCGGAATTTGTTTTAAGGGACCCGGGTTTTGACCCGAATCCTTCGCCAAAAACTTTGTTTTTCTTCCTTTGATTTCTGCTTTCAAGATTTTAATACAACATTTTATCTTTCTGTCTCCATCTCCAAAATCTTAAAACCTTCTAAAACTTTATTTCATTTTATCAAACTTATTAAACTTTAATCACTGTTCTCATTCGTCCATTTGTTTCATTTCTTGTAACTGTAATTTCTTTATTTCTTGTAATTGTAAAGTAATTCATTTCTTTCCTTGTATCGTAATTTCCTTTATTTCCTTGTAATCGTATTGATAGGAGTAGAATCTCTTTCATTGTATTGTAATAGATTAGATTTATTTTCTTTTGTTGTAATCGTACTCAATAAAATATTTATTTTATTTTAATTTTACGAACGGTTTTCCTACATTTTTTTTTGTTAGTTTATGAATCCTCTCGTGATAATAGTATTGTGTGTTTATTATTATTAGCTTACGGTGGTTCATTTCTTACATTGGTTCATAAGCGGACAACTGAGCATAATTTTTGTTAGTTTATGAATCCTCTCGTGCAGGACAACTGGGCATAATTTTTGTGCCGCATTCATAAACAAGGAACCTCAAAATGCAATTAGTTTTGCCTATTGTTTCTTCAACAAAATTATGTCAAGTATGCAATCTCAACAACTTTAATCACAACATTCAAACTCTCTACAACATGAACAACTATTGACTAATTCAACAATGACATGAAAATTACTAATTCATACGCAGATCACAATAAAGATAATCCAAACCAGAACGATGTAATCACTCACACCCATGGTAACATTCAATCTACTCACCGGTTAGGTTGAATAATGGGTCAAAACTAAGTTTTTCAATCTATACACACATGTTTTTTAGCATTATACATATTGATGGAATCATCACATGTGTTGCTTACAATAAATGAAGATCTCATTATTTGCCAAATATAAGCAGGCATCTCTCCATAAATGTTGCAGTTCTCAATACACTGTACACCAGAAGAAAAAAACATCAAATTGTATGGTAGCTATCGCACAATCCATAATTAGATGTGGAAAAGTGGAAAGTTCATCTATTATTCAAATATTATTCAAATATTATTCAAATAAATGAGTATTATTAGCCCTGTAACAATACAATTAGGATATAAATAATTTGAAGGTAATAAACTACTTGACGTGTGTCCAGTTAAAATATGAGATGTAATATGTTTGACTTTCTAAGCAAACCATGAAAAACAAGTTGAGATATAAGAAGTAACAACATTTACTTTAGGAGTCAAAATGAGTTGCTTTTGAACTACAAAATTGACATCAAATAATTCATCTATTATTCAAATAAATGATTAGGATGAGGTTCAAATGAGAAGTTTGTTTTGGGTAAGAAGGATAAGAAGGAATTTTAGCCATTGGATCTTGATCTAGTAAAAAAGGAAGGAGTGGTATTTTAGTCTTAGCCACTTTTGTTGACTTTTTATCTACTTCCCTCATTTTCTTTAAACATTCATAACTTTCACATACGACATTATTTTTTAAAAAAAATTGCACCATAAAAACTAGCATTTTTTTATCTTTAAAACGCATATAGTGTTGCTATATAAAAAATGAATTTTTTTTACTCTTTCGAATTTTGACACAATGTTCAGGTCATTGTGTCATTGTGTCAAAATGTTCAGATCATTGTGTCATTGTGTCGTCGTGTCAAAAGTATATATAGTGTTGCTATATATAAAATTAAATACTCTTTCGGTTTTTAGCATCATATGAAACAATGATCTGAACATTTTAACACATCATTGTGTCATTGTGTCAAACTATTCAGATCATTGTGTCATTGTGTCGTCGTGTCAAAAGTATATATAGTGTTGCTATATATAAAATTAAACACTCTTTCAATTTTTGGCATCATATGAAACAATGATCTGAACATTTTAACACATCATTGTGTCATTGTGTCAAAATGTTCAGATCATTGTGTCATTGTGTCGTCGTGTCAAAAGTATATATAGTGTTGCTATATATAAAATTAAATACTCTTTCGGTTTTTAACATCATATGAAACAATGATCTGAACATTTTGACACAATATGACACAATGATCTGAACAATTTTGACAGAATGATCTAATCATTTTGACACAATGACACAATAATCTGAACATTTTGATACGATCGAAAGAGTAATTATTTTTAGTTTTATATATAACAACACTGTACGCGTTTTAAAGATAAAAAAACGCTCGTTTTTATGGTGTAATTTTTTTTTAAAAATAATGTTGTATCTAAGAGTTATGAAGGTTTAAAAAATTGGGGGGAATTTGATAAAAAGTCAAAAATACCCTTTTATCTATTGTTTTCTTTAGTTTTTCTCTTTAATTCTACCCAGAAAATTTTTGAGCCATAGATCTTCATTTAATTGAAGATCTAATGGTCATGATTCCTTCTTATCCTTTTTATTCAAACTAAACTTCTCACAATAACCTCACACTAAATGATTATTAGTAACCACTGTAGTAAAACCGTTAGGAAACAAATAACTTGAACATAAATTATGTGCATCAAGTTGAGATATAAGAAGTAACAACATTGACTTTCTAAAGTCAAAGCTGCACGAATTACCTAGAATGCAAGAGCAGGCCTTCCGGGTTCCTGTAGTCTTCCTATTAGGTGAATTAGCCAACGTATTGTTCATTAAACCCGGTGAATCAACCCTGTATGCAAAAAAAACACCAAAATCAAAAAGTAATGCCCTTTAAGCTGTAAAAACGTAAAGAAACAGAACCTCGACCAACATTAAAACCATGTTTGCAAATTTACATTCATTGTAGCACCAATAGAGAAGTTACCTCATTTTTGTTTTTAGCACTTGGATGGTCATTCTCACAAACATTTCAGTAGTTTTACCTTTTTCTTATAGTTTCCTGAAAAACATTGATATTGAAACAACCCGATCAATTTAACGATGACAGTTACAAGATATGGAGATCAAGACAACAATGACAATGACAATCACATGAATCTTCTGAATGTTAGATGAATTAATTACCTCAAACTGAACTTAGAACTTTATTAGGATTGTAATTCCCGTACCTCGTAGCATGAGATAACAACATCAGACACATCATTTTCCAGCACAAATCGAAGATGAACAACAGCAAAATCCTAGTCCTGACAGCCCATCCATGAGCACACCAAAGCACTAATGGGGGGAGATCAAACAAATAACAGCAGCAATTGTTGACAAACTTCCTCCTATAATAAGACATGTCCTAGCCCTCATCAATGACAACCCAAACACAAAAGTTAGTTCATATCTCACCCAATCTGCACTCACCACTCAACAAAGAAATGAAACTATGCATATAAATAAAATTTTAAAGTTGAAAATTTTAAAATGTTTATGGAGTCGAATAAACTATCTCAATTTTCTTTCTTGCATATAGTATGCCAACAATAAAATACCTCAGACTGATCCTGATGTATCGCCAGTAAAAAAAAAGAGGCCCGTAGGACAGACTTGGATTGTTATGATATCGTGTTTTGAAAATACCCTACCCAATTCAGCAAACCTATACAAAAGAAGGAAAAAAAGTATTTCAAAATTTAATTATAGCCAGTGAGCAGGCGCAAAAAGCTAAACAAGCATAGCATACAAAAGGACTTACGAAGGCAAATCATATAAGCAAACACCATTGTCTTTGCATGAACATCGCAAGATCTGCTTTTGTTCAACATCATGCATCCCACAAAATGCAACAATAAGACCAGCTTGATCATTTAAGGCATCTAAATCAACCTTACCAACCTAAAAAGAGTTATTATCCGGTTTTTCCTGCAGTGACAAAATATACCTTTGGATTAGTAAAGCATATATCATCAGAATTAACAAAAGTTGCTTCTTAGAACCAAGTATAGACAAAAAAAGAATGTAAACCTTAGTCTTTTAAAAGGGTTGTCACCTCTTCAGCTAGACCAGTAATAAACAGGGATGGAATGCATCAAAATTTCCTCTTTAACAATGCAGCTGCAAGGTAAAAAAAAAGATCCAAAAAATGCATAAATAAAAACCTAAAATCTAGAGTCAAAACCAATAGATATATGTATGAAGACGTGAACAATAATCTGCCATATTAATTTAAAAGGAAGAGTTTTAGATATTTCTCGGTGTACACAGAGGTAACTTGTTCCATAAACATATCCTCTAATAATCTGCAATCCTGCACCATGTTCCATAAACATATCCTCTAATAAAACCATTGTGTAGAATGGGAGGAAAAAAGACAAAAGATTACTGTTAATACACTACGCCCAAATTAGGATTTAATTTTAAGAAATTCCATAAGTAAACATCAAGAAATGTAGCAAAAAGAACATTCATCCTCACGGAGTTCAAGAACAACCACAAAACTCAAAGCATGACTCTTCCTTTCATCTATGCGTTTCCTAAATCACCTCACGAATGTGAATCATAACAACTAACTGGACACTTCCAAAGCGTGCATCAATTTTAACAAATAATTTGACAATTAAATCAACTGATATTATTGATAATTCATAAAAAGTACGGCATAAATTAGGGTTTCGTACCTTAGGTGGAGTTGTGAACATCCGATTTGTTTGTCTCTTCTATCTGGAATCATGATCTGGAGTATCTTTAGCAACAAGTAAAAGACTACATCTACAAAAAACGATATTCGTAATTCCAAGCCGCATCGAATTCAGAGGAAGAGAAAACGTTGATTTCAGTAAACGATTCACCTTAGCGAAATCAGGGTTTCGTACCTTAGATTTTCTTCTTGTTGCCCATGGCAGGTGAGGGTAGTAGAAACCCTGAGGAAAACCCTACTAACGATTTGAGAAAAGGAATCGATTTGAGAAAAGGATGAAATCGATTGAGAAAAGGAACCACTGTCAAAGCCTTTACCGATTTGTATCAAGAAAGAGTGTAGATCTAAAAGCAAGAAAGAGAGAGCAGATATTCAAGATTCAAAATTCAAATTTCGCATCTTTGGTTCGTGTACTGTAAAAGCAAGAAAGAGAGCAGGTAAAGTACAAACATCCCATTTATTTAGCACATGGTTCAAAAGGAATTGATTTGGACTGGTTATGGTTCATGTGGAACCAGCTATGCTAAAGTTTGTTGTATATCATGCTTATTTGTTTGTACATCTTAAGTTTAAGAGAATTTTAAGAGTTTAGAAAGAGATACTTTATAAAGTAGTAAAGATATATATATAACTAAAAAGAACTAATTTGAGCCACAAGTTTATTTACATGTATCCCCCCTCCCATGAATTGTAGTGGTCCCCCCCCCCCCCCCTTCCCTGAAATTTATGGTTGAGATTTACTTCTCAAAAGTTCTCAAAACAAAAAGTTCTCATTTGAACCTAACCATTATATATATATATATATATATATATATATATATATATATATAGAGGGTAAAGTTATTCTAAAAAAACACTTTCACCTAAAAAGGCTAGGAAGTAATCACATGCTGACACGTGGACAAAAACACACTAACAAATTGTATCCAATGTGTTAGTGTGTCAGCATATTTTACTTTTTATGCAGTGTGTTATGTCCACATGTCGGCACGTGGTTGTTTCCTAGCCTTCTTAGGTGAAATGGTTCTTTTAGCTGGAAAACCACTCCGAGTTGAGAAAACTTTGAAAACTCTTCAAAAACGGGGTAAAAAAGTTTTTTTTCCCTTCAATTTTTTATGATAATTCTTTACGTTATAGGCTATCCATAGATTGGAAAAAAAATAAAAAAAACGCCTCGGGGATTTTTTTTTTTAAATCTAACAAGTTTTGTTGTTACATATGTAACAAACATACGTACAGAGTGTTACATATGTAACAAGACCGTTTTTTGAGATTTTTTAAAAAAATATCCCCGAGGCGTTTTTTTGATTTTTTTTTCCATCTATCGATAGCCTATAATGTAAAGAATCACCATAAAAATTTAAGGGGAAAAAAAACTTTTTGACCCCGTTTTTGAAGAGTTTTCAAAGTTTTCTCAACTCGGGAGAGTTTTCATTTTACCCTTCCTCTCTCTCTCTATATATATATAGGTGAAAGTTCAAAAACAAATGGATATTTCTATGTGAAGTGATGTTAGCCTTTGATATGATAAATGAGTGGTCCAGATCTGGGTAGATCTAATCCAGATGCCAAACAAAAAAATTAAGCGTGTAGATAACCTAGAGGGGTAAAATAGGTATAACCTACAAAAAAGTTTCCCCATCTTTTTTAAACGTCTATAACTTTTTCATATGACATCGGTTTAAAAAAAATACACCATAAAATCGAGCATTTAATTCTCTTTAATTCGAGTATAGTATTGCTATACTTTTTTTGAAGTTAATTTTTTTTTTAGAACTTGACTATGCGTCCAGGTGACGTTTGCGTAATTATGTAATAAAGCATTGCGTGATTATTGTATTTGGTGGCAAAATGTTGACAATTGCCTTTTCGACACCATTTTGCTACCAAAACATATTTAGTGACAAAATAGTGACAATTGTTTATGAAATAAAGCTTGCGTGATTATGTATAACTAACTTGCGTGATTATGACATGTACATTTTTTCTCAACATATTTGGTTGCAAAATAGTGACAATTTTATGAAATAAAGCTTACGTGATTATATATAACTTGCGTGATTATAACCTGTACATTTTTTCACAACATATTTTTTGACAAAATGGTGATAATTGCTTATGAAATAAACATATTTGGTGGCAAAATAGTGACAATTACTTTTTTGACACCATTTTTGCTACCAAACATAGTTGGTGGCAAAAGTTTTTTTTAAGTTTGTAAAGCTTGCGTGATTATAATATAACTTGCTTGATTATGACTTGCGTGTACAGAGGCTTTTTTCACAACATATTTAGTGGTAAAATGGTGAGAATTCCCCTTTTGACATCATTTTTTCTACGCCAACACATATTTGGTGGCAAAATTGTGATAATTGCCCTTTTGCTACCATTTTGCTACCAAAACATATTTGGTGACAAAACTTTTTTTTTAAGTTCCTCTTCGTAAAACTTGCGTGATTATGTAATATAACTTGCGTGATTATGACTTGTGTGTACAAATGTTTTTTTCACAACATATTTTGATGGCAAAATGGTGACAATTGTCCTTTTAACACAATTTTTCTACCAAAAACATATTTGGTGGCAAAATTGTAACAATTGCTCTTTCGACACCATTTTTTTAAGTTTGTCTATGTGCTCTCGTATTCTAGATGAGTTACCTTTTTCCTTGGTAGAGCATGAAGGCTTTTAGAATCTTATGGAGACCGTATGTCCAAATTTTAAAGTTCCAAGTCGGCATACAATTGCAAGAGATTGTGGGGAAATTTTTCTACAAGAGAAAGCAGTATTGAAATCTTTCTTTGGGAATAGTAAGACAAGGGTTTGTCTTACTACTGATACATGGACCTCCATTCAGAGGGTAAACTACATGTGCATCACAGCACACTTTATTGATGACAATTGGGTCTATGACAAGAGAATCATAAACTCCAAACCTATTTATTCCCATAAAGGAGACATGATTAGAAGGACTTTACAAAAGTGCTTGGAGGAGTGGGATATTACTAATGTCCTAACCATTACAACTGACAACGCTTCTTCCAATGACATGGCAATTACATTCCTAAGAGGTACTTTTGAAAAGCAATTACTTGTTACATTTACCATTTACATTACATATTCTAATTTCATTTATGTTTCATATCTTTAAGGTAATTTGCAAAACCTAATTCTTGAAGGGCGTTACTTACACGTCCATTACATGGCCCATGTTATTAATCTGATTGTGAAGGATGGTCTAAGTAGTAGAGAAAGTGCCATCGAGCGTATCCGAAATCCCATTCGGTACATAAGAATATCACCGAAGAGGTTGCAGCAATTTCGGGAGTGTGCACAAAAATGTAAGATTACTACCAAAGCTTTTGTTATGTTTAGATTGCCCAACGAGATGGAATTCAACATATGAGATGCTTAGTAGGGCTGAGAAGTTTGAGGCTGCATTTAAGAAATATGATTTGGATGAACCAAAATTTAGAGAATACTTGGACAATGAGATCCCAAGCCTCTTAGATTGGGAGGCTGCTAGAGAGATATCTGATATTTTAGAGCTTTTTAAGAAAAATACCACATATGCATCTGCATCAACATATGTGAATATGCACCAGTATTTCAGAGAGGTAATGGCAATTGTAAAAAAGATTAAGGAGATGCAGAAGTCTAATTTTTACATCCATAAACAAATGGGTAATTTGATGGAGGATAAATTTAACAAGTATTAGGGAGAAGACAAATTTGAAAACAAGTTGCTTTACTTTGCAACTATATTGGACCCAAGGCAGAAATCAAGAATGATCCATGTTGTTTGCAAGGAAATATTAATGGCGGATAAAAAGGCTCACGAAAAGGAAAAAGACATTGAAGATAAGGTGAAAGTTATTGTGAATAACATCACACATGCAATGGAGGCAGTCTTTCGCGAGTACGAGTTAGACAATGAGATGGAGATTGGATCAACTTCGTCAAAGCTTGAAAAAAGTAGCCAAGTTCCATTGGACGGGGAAGATGAATTTGTGGCTAAGTTCAAGTGTGGAGGATCATCATCATATAAAGTTAAGTCTGAACTCGAAAAGTATCTAGAAGATGATGAAGAAGAATGGGATAACGGCTTTGATATATTGAAATGGTGGAAATCGTCTTCGTCTAGATACCCGATTGTATCGCGAATGGCAAAAGGTATGATTAGTTTAATATTTATTCAATATTTATGTAATTCTACATATCAACTTAAATTGTGGATTTTTTTTTGTTTTTTAGATATACTGGCTATTCCAATCTCTAGTGTTGCTTCGGAATCGGCTTTCAGTACAGGTGGAAGAGTTATAGATGCTTACAGGAGTTCATTGTCCCCTCCGGTTGTTGAGGCTTTAATATGCACACAAGACTGGATCCGTAAGTCCAAGAAAGGTATTAAGGAGGCTGAAGATCTGACAGATTTTGACGATCTTGGAAAAGGTAAATAATACTATACTAGTTGTGTTTTTTTAGTTCATTTATATTACCTTCTTTCATCATCATCTTTTTTTTTTTTTTGTAGATTTATGTGAGATGTTAGAACCAAGTAAAGCGAACTGAGCTGAAATATGGGCTAGAAAAGGGCTTGAAGTGGGTTGAAAAAATGAATGTAAAAGTGAGCTAAGTGGGCTAGAGTTCGGTCTCGGGATATCCTAAATCCCGACCGAACCCGAGGAAGACAAAACCGAATACCGAATATTGTTTACGGTCGGGATATGGTCCGAATCTTATGCAATTTCGGGATTCAGGTCGAGGTCAGGAATCAGGACGGGAATGTTGGTTTCCCGACTTTGATCACCCAGGGTGATTATGACTTGTGTGTAGATAGGTTTTTTCACAACATATTTAGTGGTAAAATGGTGACCATTGTCGTTTTGACACTATTTTGCTAACAAAACATATTTGGTAGAAAAATAGTGACAATTGCCCTTTTGACACCATTTTGCTACAAAAAACACGGTGACAAGATCTTGCGTGATTATCAAACGTGGGCGGACAATTTTACCCCCCCCTCCCCTCGTTCGCACGCTTCGCACGCAAAATGCCCTTTATACAATAACTTTCCCATATATATATATATATAGGGGATGGAATGAATATTAACCATCTCTTAGAGAATTAACCAAATAACCAACAATGGATGGCTTGATCAAAATAATAGGTTGATCCAAGGGCTCTAATGAAATCTGCCTTTTTAAATTATGTTTTGTTTTTTATTAAATTGAAAAGGGCAAATTTGACATTTAACAAACCCACATAAGACCTCCCTTCATTTAAAAAAGTCCATAACTTTTTTATACATTGTCGGATTTTTATAAAAATTGCACCATTAAACTCGTCGCATTTTTATCTTTAATTCAAGTATAGTCTCGACGTTTTTTATTATCGTTTTCTCAGACGTGCGTTGTAGCACTAGTGTTACAACTACTAACATTACTGTCATAACTATTAACATACATTCATAACCAGTAGCATCGATGTTTCTACTTAGGTACAACTGGATATGCATGTATTACAACCTACCAATGCATCAATATGCTTATGAAATGCATCAACATGCATATATTACAAACTATAAATGCATCAATATCTCAAATGTATCATGTAGCACTAGTGTTACAACCACTAACATCATTGTTTCTACTTAGATACAAATACATATACATGAATTACAACCTACAAAATGCATCAATATGTATAGAAACATTGATGCTATAAAGTGATGTGACGATCAGTAAAACACCGGTGCTATCAAGATTCAACAAAAAAAATAAATGTACAACTAAATATACACATATTACAAGTTGAAAAGGCACCAAATATACAACTAAAATTGTATATATCACAATCTACAAAACTTGTATAAAAAACATAGTCAAAACCCTTTAATTTTTTTTGCAAAAACTTCTTAATCTTCGTGGAAGAAAGATCACCTATAAAATAACCATCCATTACACTCTCCAGAAAAGAAAAAAAAACATCCAAAATAGATAAGAAAAAACATTTATAATTGAATCAACACAAATGAAGAAATCTATATAAGAATACAATAGATGAACATCTTGATATGCTGGTAGGTTCATTTAGAAAAAGAAAATCATTGTGTGCTTCGAATTCAAAATTATTCGATATTCCACAGATGGTGTGTCATCGCCTTGATAATACACATAAACTATTCGGAGATCACAAAATTCTCGATTAATACACACAAAAAAAAAATTCAAAGATCGTATACCGTCAAGAAAAATATTCGGAGAAAAATATTTAGGGATCACAAAACTCCGTCAGATCTGGATCTGACTCCGCCACTGCCCGCCTCCGACATCGGCAACCGAAACAACAACTCTCAAGAACAAAACGCAGAACCACCAGATCACCGACCGGTCCCCGTTCCAGTGGCGACGCCGCTGCCGCTTGGGTCGTCGCTTCTGCTTGGACATCGGCCGACGCCGCTTCTGCGTCTGCTTGGGCCGACATTAGAATGTGGGAGGAGTTAGTAGAACCGAGAGGGTTTTTTCATGGTGGCAGCGGGATGGTTTTTTCCGTTTGAAAGAGACAAAGTGTGAGAGTTGGTAGGAAGGAAAGGGTTTTTTTCATGGTGGCATCAGAAAAAGAAAGTGAGGAGCTCGCCGGAGAAATGTGAGAAAGCTTGGGTTTTTAAGAAAGAGACAAAGTCTGTATTTTTACCTTCTTACCCTTTAAACAATTTCAGCCACATATCACAATCTTTAATATTGGCCATTGGATCAAAAAGCTAAAGTCACAAGATGAGGTTAATTGGTTATTGCTTTAAGAAGTGGTTAATAATGGTTCCCATTCCTATATATATATATAGTGAAAAGTTCATTGTAGACACCCTCATAAGTGTAGACATGTAGACACCCTATTTCACCATTAGATCTCTTGATCTAGTGGTTGTGATAATTTCATTTTTTTCTTTTTTTCCTTTTTCTAATTGTTCAGAGCATTTCACATGTGAAAAAGAGCTATTTCACATGTGAAAGTGTCTACAATGAACCTCACCCTATATATATATATATATATATATATATATATATATATATATATATATATATAATATATGTATACTGGTTTCTTTTTAGTCTTAAATACTTTAACCTTGTGAATTATTATGCCTTTTTGTTACTTTATATTCTACTTCTAACAAATTATAGTGTGATGCTTGTATATTTGTGTGTTTTCTACGGTGAAAGAAAAGATTTAAAAATTAGATTAATTTTCTAAGTCGATGATGCCTCTAATAAAAGCCTCTTTATCTCATAGGATTTTAATAAATATGTGTAGCAATATAATGATGATTAGAGAGTTGAATTAATAAAAGATAGAAAGAAAAAAAAAGAGAAAGCAACTTAAAGTACCATGATTGCTTTTATATCAAATGAAAAAAAACCAACGGCTCTTGATTCTTTGTAAAAACTCTTTAACTTAGAAAAGAATATTCAATAAAGCAAAAGAAGAAAAGAGTTGTTAAGTCGTGAAAGAAAGGTTGTGCCAGCTCAGTTCATATTACAATATACAAATCCAACAATCTATAAAACTATCACACTCTTTGTCATCTCCAACCTACACTTTGAATCTTTCATCTCTTTCCATAAATCATAATCGTCCAGAATACTCCTAAATTCAACAACATATGGCGATAGAAGAAGCCAAAAAGGAGGAAGTAGAACCCGAGTGCCAGCCCGAGCCTCCTGTCGCCCACGAGAAGGAGGAAGAGAAGGCCATCGTCCCAGTCGAACCTCTGGCTCATGAAGAAAAACCGGTTGATGATGATACTAAAGCTCTTGCCATCGTGGAAAGTAATTTAATCTATAATCTATTTATTTTTGTATTGATTTGTTAAAATTATACACAGGAGCCTTTAACTTTTGGAGATTTATGTCTTTGATAAATATTGACAGAATCAACAGAAGTTTGTGAGGAGAAACCTAAAGAGGGTTCTATCAGCAGAGGTAGTTTAAGCTATTTAAATTATAATTAACGTTTTCATAACTGGACCAGTCATCTGTTTAGTTGTTTTACCGGTTCATTTCACTGGTTTATCTTTATGTTAATCATCAAAATGACCAACTTTAAGCAGTTATTTTTTAGCAATGATCCTTGACTAGGGTTAGAAGTGATGATGTTTTCACTTGAAGGCTATGGCTAGCCCACTATTGTACAGGTAGGCGGGGGAAGTTGGGCCGAAAAGGCTATAGGGCCGGACTAAGACGACCGACATATAGTGACCGCGGCCGTGGCCTCTTAGTCGCCCTTGTAGGAGGTGTCGGCGCCTTAGTTTAGACTCGGCGCCTTTTGAGCCTTGATTTTTAATGCTTTCCTTTTTATTGTTTTGCCGGCTAGGGATGCCTTCTTAGCCGACATCCCTTACGTGACGTGTTTTAATTGGACAAGGTTATTTTTATGGGGTCTAAAAGTCAAAGGCTATTTTGCGATTAGATGTTGGTCTAACAAAACTAGTTATGTAGGTTGTTCTCAGAGTCCAGTTCAGTTGTGACATGTGATTTTAGTTAGAGATGATTTGAATTTTAAAAATCTTGACAATTAAAGACGACTAAATTGGTTGTCTATTTAGATGATGTTCTTGCGAAGGTAGCGGCCGAGAAGAAAGAGGCACTAGTTAAAGCGTGGGAAGAAAGTGAGAAGTCTAAAGCCGAGAACAAGTAAGAAAACGGTTAGATTCTCGTGAGATGAAAATAAGTTCCGGGTCATGGATTTTTTTTAATAAAAAATTGTTGTCAAATGATTAAACAGGGCTCAACAGAAGATATCTTCCATTCAAGCATGGGAAAACAGCAAAAAAGCCGAGCTAGAAGCCGTGTTGAAAAAGATCGAGGTAACACATCTGAACTCGGGTCGAGTTAAATTTTAATAAATTTAATTACCATCAATATCGTTCGCTTTGCCTCTAGTAGTGAAAATGATTGGTCCCACAATACTAAAGCACGTACTCATTAATTGTGAATATTCTGATTGATTTAAAAAACAAACAAAAAACTGCGAATTAAGTTCTCCTCTTATCCACAGCCGACCAATGCACCCAAAATGCGTTGCTGATATATGAGGCAGGAGATTCCTATAAACCAAGAATCTCTTTTGTCCATAATGAATGTAAGATTTGCCTAGGGTGTTACATCTATACATGCCAAAGCATGAGTTAGTCAACTCCTGAATCAATTCTGTATCAACTAGCTAGGACCTGAATTGAAATGCTTTTTAATTAAGCCCATAAAACATCATGCATGAATAGTTTACGATGATAAAACACATTATATTAGCTATCATATCTTTATTTCTTTTTACATAAACAAAACTTAAACCCGATAAGACATTTGAAAATCGAAACTTAATTATTAGACTTTGAAACTGGTTAATTGAACAGGAGGATCTGGAGATAAAGAAGGCTAAATATGTAGAAAAGATGAAGAACAAGGCCGTTCTCATCCACAAACGAGCAGAAGAAAAGAGGGCCGCCACTGAAGCCAAATGCAAAGAAGAGATTCTCAAGACGGAAGAGATAGCGGCCAAGTGCCGGGCTATCGGCGAAGCGCCCAAGAAACTCCTTGGATGGTTTAAGAGCTAGATTGAATTTCCATTCCATTTGTCACATGATTTATCATTTCTTAATTTGATCTTATTCATTTCTTGATCGATGTTTGCTTATATATGTATGGTGGGTGTATGATTGGTTTAATGGTTCAATATTTCGTGTGCATATGTATATTGGTATATGTATATGTATATTATAAGAAGTTTATCAAAAACAAGTTTGCAAGTAACAGTTTTGTTCCATGTAGTTTCTGAAGAGTTTTAATCAAGCGGAATCGTGGAATCGAAACACAAACAAACACACCAAACCGGAACGTACACTCGAACTATTGCCGTAATCCTTTTAATCGTGAACAGAAGCAAAACTATGAACTGGAATTATTGCCGTGAATTCGACGGAAACAATAAAACGTAAACTGACTCTTTAATTGAAACTTGGAAATTGTATATATATACAAAGGAGAAAACAACTTATGCTTCTGTGCCATTCGGATCCGGATCCGGAAATCTGGATCTACCCATGTTTAACCCAGGTGTGTTTTACACGCCTTGCTCTCTCTCTTTCTCTTA
>JBCNJP010000010.1:4496061-4512253 GCA_039602395.1 Deinandra increscens subsp. villosa | reverse complement strand
CACGTACTATTTATAGTTACTTAGTCATAAGGCAGCGGACCACCAGCAGACCATCTGGTCCGCCGTATCAACTGGTCCGGCGGATCATGTGATCCGGCCAGATGACTAACTAACTCACACAGAAGCTCTTGACTAGATACAATACACGAGACACAACGTTAGCATAGGAATATGCTCTAACAATAAGAAATGTATTGAATCGATTTTTTTTAATGAATAGATCTGATAGCAACTTCGAATATGGAATTCAAAGAGATCAAATAAGAAATGATACTCTGAATCATAGAACTTTAATGAAATATACGATCAACCAACATTTATCGAATTTGAAAAAGAGTTAGAAGAGATGGTTCGATCGTTTTATTTTTTTCTCTCGAACCGAGAGATCCATTAATCAGGATCCTGATGCATATAGATACAAATTATATATTTTATACTAAAAGTGCTTGGATACAGAGAGCTTTATTTGAGACGACACGTTGACTTTAAATATGGGATGTAATACAGATATTAAGTGCATTAACATGAACAATTCAAGATTAAAGAAATGGAATATAACATCTTGAATTTATGAGAGATGTGTTTATACAAAAGTTATATAACCCTTATGAATCTATATTTTATCTATTTTATTCACTTTTTCAGATATTTTCCTAGATTACCGCAGCAACGCGCGGTCGATCTCTAGTTAAATAAATAATGGAAGGATGGTTCTCCATTCCTTTTCTCTTTGGTCGTACACCATGGGAAAAAAATGATTTATCCATCTTAGGTCCCGTTTGCAAATGTCTTCATCTCCTGACTCGGTTAGGAGAAAAATTCTCTTACTCCATCAGTTGATTTTTAGTCTTGGGTCAGACTCTTTTACTCGATTACAAGGCTGTTTAGACTCTAACAAGCAGGCTGACCACTTACCGGGTCAACAGTCAGCTCTGACTGGACCCAGTAAGTGGTTATCAAATAGGCCCTTAGTTTAATCTAATATATGTATTTGATGGAGTGTTGGATAAAAAGGAGTATGTTCGATTGCTCCCCAACCTTTCCATCATTTTTCTTTATTTATTGGCACCCACATGAGTGATAAAAAAGGCTCGAAGGGCAGCCCCTGTTTTGTGAATTTAAAAACTCAAGTTATGATTTTGGACAACCATGATTACGGTTACTCTCCAGTGTTTTTAAGCAGAAACTTTGATGCCAAAAACAAGACAAATATCTAAATTCAACTTGGTGGAGTTTTGGTGTGGGGTTTCTTGAGTTATGTACTTTCATTAGTAAGGAGTTCAAGATGGTTATTTTGGATTCTAATTAGTTCATCTTAACAAAGGGTTTCATGACTAGCATCTTCATGGATCGAAGATCATTGCTTGGTGTAGAACTGTAGATATCTTTAGAGAAGAAATGATTGGTTCTTCAATCCAACTACATCAATGGTCTATCACTTCGCTTCAAAGGTTGTGGTTTGTAACTTTTTATAGTTTTGTTTTAATTTCAAGTTACTCACATATGGATCCTTGATAGGTTTGTTTCTAAAAGTATTATAGATCAACATGTAAAAGACGCTTCCGTTGCTAAACGATTTTCAAAATGACACGTTAAAAACCCAATAATTGTTGTCATGGCCTCTTATGTGAGTTCTTGAAATTTTTGAACATATAATTTGGTTTTAAAGTTACAAAACCAAAAGTATATTATTCTTCAAGTAAGAAAAATAATATATATGATAACAACACATTTTAATTATATATTTTCTATCACCTTGCATCTAAATGCAAGGAGGAAGAAAAAGTTGCTAAAAATGTTAAGATAATATTTTATATTTTGTGTTAAATGCAAAGTAAGCCATGACCCTTGTGTTTGATTGTGTTGGAATTCAAGGTGGTTGTAGGAATTATTTATTCATATGGGTATGTAATAATTTATTTTAAAAGTCTTGTATTTGTTATTTTGGGTTGTATAAGTATGTAGACTAGTTTGTATAATTTTTTTTTTTTCAAAAATGTAACAAGATCAAGAGGAACCACATGACAGAATTCAACTTGGAGGGCATGTTACTTCGAACCGGGTGTTGGAACAAGTGGGAGCTCAAGATCAAGCTTTTGGATATTTGTTTGTCGATGGACCTTATAGTTATTTTGTTTACGCTAAAATGTAATAGTCTCTAGAGTAATGCAGACCGTCACAAATTCAACACCACATGGTTTGGAGCCATCCATTTCGAAAATCATAATATTCCTCCGAATAATCATTCATCCTTGAAATATTACGAGAAGACAAAAATACATAACAAAATTAAGAGAAATAAAAGAAAAAGTGAAAAAAAAGGTAGGCAGGAAAATAGGATTTTCTCAAAATCCTTATGCGTCCCGACAACGGCGCCAAAACTTAACGTGTGGATGTTGGTATAAAAAATATATGACAATTATGGGTTATATAACACCATTATTATGCAAGTTTTAAATTTATGAAACATGATAACAAACTATCACCAAACACCACACATTAGGGCAAGTGCACCCATTGTTAGTGTAATATAGTGATGCTAAGATACCGAGGTCGTCCAACGACACACGTGTCAGGGATTTTTGATACTAAACTTTCATTAACGTCTAACCAAAACCAAAAGTTGATAAATTTAATAAATAAAGATAAAATAAGTTTTAGTTAATTTCAATCAAAGATAATATCACTTGGGAGGACTCGTCATTTTGTTTCTTCAGAAAGTATTTTCTTATAAACCCTAACAGCAATTACAAAGAAGTGGCAGATGAACGTGCAACCAGCTGCGCCGCAACCCCCTTTTGGATAGCAAAACCAATCCTACTGAAGACAAAGTTTTGAGCCTTAGGGGACGACAAATTACTATGCACGACCCGTTGAACCCTATGTAGGAATTCGACCGCCTCCGGGGCAAGGAACCCAAATGTATCAAAAGCAAAGGGGATAAGCACATGTTTTATTTTTCGAGACATGCTTTCTCATTTTTAGCAACTTTGCCCGATTCCGCCTTTAATGCAGCTTGCCCCGCAACAAACCCATTATCCCTAAGCCCAACAAGAGGTGACACGCCATTAAGGTCCACATATGCGTGTTTCCCCCCTGCCCAGGTAAACACAAGAACATCAGCTGGCCGTAAAGTAGACCTCCTTTCAAGCAGATCCATCAAGAAGTTCACGGGAGCCTCCTTTTTAGCAGAGATCCCCGCACAATTAAGAGCCTTAAACAGAACATCCCTAACCCAATCACGTCTGTATTTAAATCCTGGCAATTCCTTACAATGAACCGCATGCTCGCCAAAAGTATCCAAACAAACCTTGCGGAAAACAGGGCAAGGCTCATCGTTAGGAAACATAGGGATCATGAGCATGTACTTAAGGACGCCCCGGTACTCCACAGCTGACATATGTTGGCCCAAACCTTCAATGGGGATTACTGTTAGGAAATCCTGGGCTCGATAAGCTCAAAGACATGCGAACGCAGGTTTTTGGCGAGGGGATAGGGCAAATTTCACTTCCAAACTCTGGGCAATCTTGCTAAAAAGGACACTCACCAAACTATTATGAGTTTTAGAGGGGCGGTGTCCTTACTAGAAAAACCGCCAAGATCAAAATCAGGAAGTGAAGTGCGTAAGCGACCCAACACACACTCATAATCAGAGTCCAACCCATTAATACCACACTCCCGAAGAATATGGTCATGCAAACTCCAAGATTGGGCCCTCGAGGCCAAAAATGGAATTAGTAACCTTTTTATTCATAAACGTTTCCAAAAGATTGTTATACTAAGGTAGAAATGACCCCCTCTCAGTGTATTCCTAATCATACGTTCCTACCGTTATTCACCAGCATGGATGACTCCCAAGAGGACCGTTCTGTTAAGTAAATAAATATAGTGTGTAACCAATGCCATTTTGTCGTAGGACCTTATGGTCAAAGTATCGTTACGCTCGGATACGTTGTCATGAACCAGCAAGGGAACAACCCACACACCAAATTATTGTATTGAGTAAAAACCTTTATAAGGAGTTAGGGTTCGTTTCATCCCTAGTACTGCTCTCGTGCATACGCGGTCTGTCGTAATCAAAACCAAGTCCACAAACGTACCGCTCTCGACCATACGAAGTGGCAAAATATTACCAACCCAGAATCCCAAACCATTACCTTTGACCGATCTCACGCGAATAATGCATCACTTTCCATGGGTTAAGGTTTCATCTTTATATGTTGCCTCAACTCCTAGTCGAGTGTCATCCAACGACTAATGTGCTTTGGAAGGCACAAATGTTTCATGGCACAAGGTAAGTTTTATTTTTAAAGACCAATAATAAACTTTCAGCATAAAGAGTTATGGCTCTAATAATTTGCTTTAAAGAAGTTGAAAAGTTCATAGATAAACATTAACAAATTTTATTTAAGTTGAATGCTTACAATCTTGATTAGAAAAAAACCAAAGCTTGAAAATAATGGCTCAAACAGAAAATTACACTAAAAAACTAAAAGAGAAGATAAGAATTGAGCAAAGAACAATGGAGGAGCACACTGGTATTTATAGGCCCAAACTATACAGACGACAGACGGGTCGTACCTTGTAATGAATCAGTAGAAATCTTCGTCTGATTAAGCACGGGTCATGCCGGTCAGGGCATGGATGATGCCTGTCATGATGGAACGGGTCATGCTAGTCAGGGCATAGGTCGTGCTTGTTAGTGGGAAAAGTCACCTTTGACCAATAATAAACTCTCTATAATGGGACTTATCTCGGGAACACCCATCTTGCGAGGACATGTTAAGCTATAACCTCACACTACAAAGCCCTGGGAGGATCTTAGTACTGGTTATTTGATCAAATCAATGAGAAAAGAATGTAAATAATCAAGCTTTGTGTTGAGATCACTTAGACTCTTTACAATACTCAGGAATCAGAAGATCTCCAACTCACAGTGATGTGTTACAAACACATCATATATTTCCCTATAAATTGTATGCCATTTGAGTCAGTTTTAGTCTAATTTGAGTCATTTTATGTGTTATTAGTCAGTTTTGGTTATTTGAGTCTTTATTATGTTTTTATTATGTTTTTGTAGGTGTTTTATTCATTGCCGCAACCATGTGAGAGTTAGAGGAAATTATACAAGAAATAAATGAAGAATCGCTGAAATAGTGGCAGCAAGAGTATCGCCTATAGAAAAGGATCCCCCAAGCGATACCCTTGGGGCGGTTAAAGTCAAAGGTGGTCAGCCGGTACAATGCCTGACTATTTTTCTTGACTTGGCAACGCGCGTATCGCCTGAAGCTCAGGAACCCTCCAAGCGATACGCTACGCTTGGAGGGGATTAATCCGCAAACCCTAATTTTTTTTTATATAAATTCCACTTTAAGGGTTCAATTCGGGACATATGTCATTCTAGCCAACTAGGGAAAAATTTTAGAAGAGTTCCTGAGCTAGATAAAGACTGGGATCAAGGAGAATATTGGAGAGTCAAGCAATCAACACAAATCACTATTCGGGTTCTTCGATTTCTCATTGTTCTTATCAATTGTTTAGACTTTGACTATGATGTGTGTGCAAAGTTTGAATCTTTTCTGTGATTTTGACATACTCATGGTGGTAGGCTAAGTAATTGCTACCGCCTAAACCAATTAGATGATTAATCAATGTTTGTGACTTTATTTGACTTTTGACAACTTGTTTAATGTTTGTAATTCTTTAAATTCCATTAATTAATATGATTGTATGCATATGTGTGTTGCTTAACATGTCCATAATAGTTAATTGATGCATGATTTTCCTTCGAATGTCTTTCGATTTAGGTATATTATCTAAAGTTACTAGCTTTAGGGTTAGTGGCGATAGAGTAATTTAGGACAAGTCTTAAACTATTGTGTTAATTGATGATTATCGATTTATTTGCAATATCCTGCCTTTGCTAGACATTTCGAGAGGTGATGAATTTTTCGGGTAGCCGGGTTAGTTAGTGGATTATGATAACATTGCATCTGGAGAGGGATGCCCTAGTAAATTAGTTAAGTTGCTATTCCATGTCATTCATAGTAGTTAGTGTTAGATCCTGCTATCCTAAGGTGTCCTAGATTGTTTCGAAGGTGGTTAGGATTAGTTGAAGTGGGACGGACTCAAAAGGTGAACCCTTGTTCGAGCGTTAGAATTATCAGTTAGGAACAATCCGAGAGGTGACCTAACCGCCATCAGAGTTGTCATCGCTAGGTAAGGTTGTAGGCGTTGATTAATTCTAGGTCTAGGTGGTATCTTTCTCTGATATCTGAAGTTTGCTCATTGTCAGTTGCTAGTTAGTTAAAGTAGTTAATTTAGTTAAATAAACCTTAAAAACCAAATTCAATCAATTTCAATTTCCTTTCCATTTCCCAACGTTAGAGTCGTGTTACATAGTGTCTCTAGGGTTCGAACTTCGGTCTTCCATAAGCTATACTGCCACCGATAGGTGCACTTACCTTTAGGTTTGGTTTAGTTTAGTTTAGGAGTTTCGGTAAAACTAGGTGTGTCTAGGTCTAGGATTAAGTCTAGGTTAATTTAGTCATTTTTAGGTATAGTTCTGAACACATCACACAATTATCACTTAGACGCTAACTCTCAAATCTATCTGAAATTCTAACACACATTGCTTATTTATAGTCCATGCTGTCTAATGAACTGGCAGAGCAATGAACCTATGGTTCGTTCCTAACGAAGCAATAGTTAGCTGCTTGATTCGTTGGCAGCTTACAACACACCTCACTAAATCTTGACAACTAACATGATCTATCTAGATACAACACACTAGACACATTGTTTACGCTCTAACAGACCCCCTTAACGTGTGATGTATCTGCTACTATCTTCTTCAAATCTTTAAGTATCCGATCTTTAACAGTACAGTATTAGATCCTTAATCTTGAAAATCGATATTAGTTGTAGAGCTTGCACGGTTGGAACATGGCCATATCACTGAACCACTTGAGAAAAATTCTTCATTTTCTCCCCCTTTCACCATGTTTGTGAGTCAACATTTTAACCTGCGACTTTAGAAGACAGAAACGCGGTTTTCCATTTTTAGGCCAACAATAAGTTAATCTTGGACAAAAATTTCCTTCGGAGAACCAAGATGGTTTGAAAATCAAAATTGAAATTTGTGTATCTTGTGTCAATCGACTGAAAACAAATAAGAAATAAAATATTTTTGGCTTTTACAAAGTTTATGCTAACACACACCATTTTTTTTTGGATTTTCTAAAGTGAAAACAAAATAAAATGCAATATTGATTTTTTTTTAATTTGCGAGAAAGATCACGACGCGAGACCATATTAGTCATAACGCATCTAGGACATTTCAGTTTCAGCCTTAATCAGCATGCAAGCCAAGATTTAGAAATATAATATTTATGTTTATTTAACATGAACTAATCATATTTACTGTTTTCAGATATGCTTAAGGTAATATTATCATGCACTGACAATTTGGCCTCAAATCTATCATATATACCGGCAAATCATCATGTTTTATCATATATACGAAATTTTAATAGAGACTTAATCATCCTTGATGAGTCATGCAAAAACAAAGCAAAACCTCAAACACTTAGCAATTAGGCCGGTCTTGTGGACACGCAGAGAAAACCCAAATATTTGAGAAAATAAAGAAAATTAAAACAACTTGAAGTGTTCAAGACTTTCACTCTCAGGTCGACCTTGTGAGTACGCAGATAGAGTTCAAAGTTTGAACGAAAACCCAATGACTCCCTAGCAGGTCGATCTTTTGATACGTAGAGATAGTCCAGTCATTTGGTCATATTACTTAAAGAAAACAAAACAAGTTGAAATCTTTCAAAGTGAAAACATGCATTCATCAGGATATCTGTTATTCTATTTTTATAACAGAATCATCACACAACATTCATCAAGAAGCGAATCACCAAATTTATCAGGCAAGCTTTATGTTTATATCCTATTTGCAGATATCAGATTAGTCATGCACATTCACAGATCATGCAAGAACTTACAGCCTTTAGACTTAATATATCCATGGAAGATAAACGTAGATGCTGATGTACTATTGTTTCTCGCTTTGTCAGATCAATATCTCAATTTTTGAATTTTTCCATACTCAATTTCTCCCCCTAAAATTCAACAAACTCTATTTTTTGAAATTTCAAAATCCCCCCCCCCCCCCTAAATATGCACGAAAGAAAATGAATAACAAAAACAAAAACAAAAATGATCGATCAACACTTGACATCACTTTAAAAATGATGCTTTTGAAAATCAATTTATTAGAGATAAGAACATTGTAATTTAAATTAAATCACCCACAAGTATTCCACTGTTAACAATCTTTCAGTTACTAACAGCTCTTCTTGAAATACATGCAAACACTGGAAAACAATAAATCCTTAAAACCCCGACCCTCAGCCACAGTTGTAGGTTGTCAAGTATTTTCAACAAAATCATTGTTGGCCATAGAGACAACCTTAGGGCTCCATTCCATTTTCGGTTTTGAATTTTCTAATGAACCATTCTCGACTGATGAATGACAGTCAGAACTAATACCCAAATGCTCAGAGTCAAATTTCTTTTTTCAGAAAATGTTACTATTGGGTAGTGGTTCATTAAAAATATACCTTCTGGATTACCAAATTTTGTATTTTTGACATATGATGATGATTTGTTAACATTCATAGGACATTTTTAGCAAAAATGTCCTATTTATATGACAAATATAACAACGTTGGCGATCAGTAATCAGAATAGAAATTGGATTACCATATTGATCAGTCGAACCATCAACATAAATGATTGGAATTACAGGTTTATGTTTCTTTGGTCTTGTAGGTTTCTGAAAACGTTTTTCAAATGGAGAGTAATAAAAACCCAAATCATCTCCATAACCTAAGAAATTATCATGACGCTAAAACCTTTTTGACATAGCAGAATGAAATGAACCTGAACTTTTACCGCTTTTTGGTGTAGCATCATATATGTAAGAAGACTCTTCAGTAGAAACCTTATCATGTGCAGATAAAAGAGAAACTACCTTTTTTCAAACATGAGGCTTCTTACTTGATAACACCTTCTATTGTACCTTGTTCTCAACTTTGAGCACTTTCTTGTTAATATTTTTTATTTGAACTGCTTTGTTTTCAAATCCTAAGCCACCATTTTCTGTTTGAATTTATCTTGCACAGAACTTGGTATCTCATGACCTTGTTTGAAAAGTTTAGAAAATTCAACTTGATTCCTTTGAGATCATTCTTCTTGGAAAGTAAAGTTTCATCAATGTCAATTGGTAAAAAAAATTGTTCATATTTGCCCTGCCATCTTTTCTTGATTCAAGAATGTAGACTTTGGAGCAAATTTAGATTCTTTACTAAAATCTAACTTTTCTTCAGTTTTCTTCTTAGACTTTGACTTTGTTTTTTTTTTCTCAACTTGGATCAGCAATTTTGAATAATCATGTTGTTCAATACCAGATGTCACTACCAGTGTTTTAAAACTCGGCCTAGGCGGCATGTTACTGAAGAGCTTTTAGGCAACTCGCCTGAGCAACTCGTGGGCGGTCAAACTCGGTCAACCTCGGTGCTAGGCGGACAACTCGGCCAACTCGGCCTAGGCGGTCAAACTCGGTCAACTCAATTTTAATTTTTTATAATTTTTTTTTAAAAAATAACTAATTGAAAAAAAAAGAAAAAAGTAATTTTAATTTATTTTTTTTAATTGAAAGAAAACCCTAAATCTTCTTCGTCATTCACTTCACAGTCCTACGTCTCATGTATGGAACGAGTTCATCGCAACTCCGGACTCCCAAACCCTATCGTCGTTCGTCGTTCTTTGTCCGCCGTCTACAGTTCGTCGTCGAAAAGCAATCGAGTTCATCGCATGATGTGTGTGAAAGTGTATATAAAAATATGGTCTTACACTATCAGGTTTTAAATTTATAAAAATGGTTATCCACCTTGGGACTACACACACACGTAGGTAAGTATACCTGCCATGTATAGTATAGTGTTGATAAATACCGGAATGTCGAACCTCAAGGAAACGTTTTATGCAAAACAGTTGATCTTTAGTTAAGCCGGTTTATTTTTTTGTATTTGAAAATATGAATTAGAAATGTGAATGTGTTTAAGAGAACAGATTGAAGATTGGTTCACACCCCAACCGACGACGGAATATGTCAGGGCGAGACGACTGTCCAGATGCACATGACAACTAGTAATAGTTACCAAATACTTAAACATGCCATTTTCATATATAAACAAATATTCGTACAATAATTTAAATATAAACATCAAGCATTGATTTAGTGTCTTTATCTAGGTCCGCAATCCTATCGTGATCAGTAAAATAATCCAAGTAGTCATCATGCAACATGTATAAAATAGAGAGTGTCAACTACAAAAGTAGTTGGTGAGTAATCATAGAGTTATGTATATGAAAAGTCAGTGATTTATGCCATTAAGTATTTATTCATATGATATATTATAAAAGACTACACTAAAGAATAAAGACTATCCAAAAGAATAAAGACTATCCATTCAATACTCATAGATATAGATATTGTGTAACCAAACCTAGACAATAAGGGAGCAATTACCTATTTGAAGACATGATTATATCTCAATATCCTAGGTGGGTTGTCAACCAATAGATCTGTATCTATCATTGTTACCATGGCACGATGGTTATTGGTACACAAAAGAATAAAGACTAACCATTCATGATTTAAGATTTACGATTCCCACACTTTAGATATTAGACATAGATACACATAATAAAGAACACACATAATATCATTTAATCACAGTGATTTCGAATAAGAAATAAAGATTTAGGATTTAGATATATGATATACATGTTGCACCCTAAAATGAGAAAGTGGTTATTAATACTCACTACTCTAGTCATCATTTGATTAAGGGAATCACCCTTCTAATAATAACAAGAGTTTATATCACATAATATCCCACAGTAATAAAAGGGGGTATGAGTACTCACCTGATGAGTAGAACTGGTAACGAGAGATAGCACCGAAAGTGAAATGTGATAGGCCTTGAGATTATCCTAATAAAATGAGTAGGCTATTTGAATACAAGGAATCCAAATGACTAATGTTTTGAGTTCATAGGGTTCTTGAATAGCGTTCTTGTTTATTTATAAAAAATTTTATTAGTGATAATATGAAGACGCGCTTTCCTATAAGCAAACGCTCACTCCGGGAATCCCCAGGTAAGTGCGCCAGGTCCTAGTTGGGATTTATGCGACACCCTTACCTATGCCAGAAAACCCAGTGTACAGGCGTTCACCCTTCCAGTCCGCACGAGTTCTAAATAGTTTTTGATAAATTAATAGTTTATAACTGGATGTATATGTTTATGATCTTTATTAGATATATATATATTATATATATATATATATACTTTATTTAAACTTCAAGTGTATATATATATATATTAGTTTAAGTTTAAAAGTTTCAATATATATATTCATATATATATGTTTTTAAATATATAAATATATAAGTATATTTGTAAAATACATATATTTATATAAAACTTTAATGGTATTTATAAAAGAATGATAAAATTATATACATGATCATATAACACCATATACTAATGTTTGATTATATAATTATATTGGTTTTTAACGACTATTTGTATTTATCAAATTTTCGAATAATATCAAACGCGCTCGAAAAATGATAAAAATTTAAGGTTTTAATCTTGATATTATATAAAGATATCCCCTAAAGTTTGAAATCCCAACTCATAACCGTTTGTTAAATTTGGGCATTATAACGTCGTATAATACCGTTTTTTACTCGAAAAAAAGAAATGTTCTCAAATCATGAAATTGACTTAGGGGTTTCTTAAGTTATGTTATTTTGTAGTCCTATACCAAAAATCAGAAGCTAATTCATTACAGATTGGTCGAATTAAGCCAAATATACTCAAGAACCCTAGATTTTATGCATTTCTAGAACATAAATCAAACGAGTATATGAACTGAAATTGATAGAGGGCTTTTGTTCTACGTACCAAATAATGTTAAACTGGAGAAAATGAGCTTCCAACAGCTCCTGGATTGCAACATGAAGACAGCCTAGAAACACGTTTGCACATTTTGGGGCGTACCGCCCAGAAGTAAGACATTTGGGGTGTACCGCCCAAAGTGATTTTGGCAGATTTACACTTTTAGTCCCTGAAGTTTCATTTTATGCAGTTTTGGTCCCTAAACTTTGATAAATTGACACTTTTAACCCCCAAAATTATAAAAATTACTTTTATATAATTTCTAACTTTGGGATATGAAATATCATATTTTTATAATTTTCTAGACTTCTGGTTAACACCGAATTTCGCGTGAAAGATCAGATTTTCTTTATTTTGCATTTTAACCTCAAACTTTTCGTGAAACCTTACATTTATTTACTCGTGTGTATAATTGTTATTCCCCACAAGCACTATATATGTTTGGTTTGTTCAAGTTTTCTGGTCTAATGGAAATACAAATAATTAATATAGAATTCCGGAATCGGGTCGGATTTAAATGAATATGGATTGACCGTGTTGTCACAGTCTCCCCTACTTTAGGAAATTTTGTCCCGAAATTTTGTAGAGAACTGTGATAAGGAAATATAGAAGATTCTATAAAAAATAGAGGTGTACTTTCGATTAATGAATCTATTATATTACGAAGCTTGATTGATACATGAAAGATTTACCAGAAGTAGGAATATATTTCAACTAGAGTCAAGTTTAGATAATGATATAGATTTTGACATGGAATTACTAGGGTCAACTCTTGATAGTTTGATATAACTAATTTTGAGATTACATACGCGGAATGAGTATCAAGAAACGAGATTCAGGATATTGATTTGGATTTACAAGATTTTCCGATCTATACCAGAAACATTAATTATTGTCTCCCCTATTTTAGGAAGTTTCCTAAATAGGAAGAGATAGAATGAAATATGAGGGGAATTATGCAACATGTATTCTTTTGAATATAGAAATGATAACTTGAAAATCAATGAAATAGTCTTTATACAAGGTTTCGGATTTTCCTTAATAAGAGGATGTGTACATTTCAGGGGGTTCTAGATGTGTCGCGACTCACACCTAGTCCTTCTGTCACGTGGCACAAAGTCTATAAAAATCCAGAACAATTCCTTGTCAAAACTCATGACCTTATGTCTATGACCAAAACAACTGTATGGTGTAGCTAGCATCACACACAATTGATGGCTATACTACGAATAAGTCTTAGCTTTGCTAGAATAATGATGATTGGAGTAAAACACAAACGATGAATGATTAATACACATAGTTATGAAATTACGAAGGTGATAAAGGATTATAGGGTTTGGGTAATAAAAAACCAAGTGTCTTGGGTTTATTGATTTCAAACCTAAAACAAACCAACACCAAACTGATATATCAAATACCATGATCTGATTGGATTACCACGTATCAGCCATATAGATCGAGCAATATAAATTTGAATACCATGACTTAACATGGATCAAACCACAAGCTTCGAGTATAGGAGCTAATAACATGAAATTGAGCAATAAGATTGAAGTTCCTAAGTCGACAACTGAATTAACTAGTGTCGTATTTAGGAAATAATTCATAGGAAATAAATTTTGCATAGGACATGAATTGTAAGGGAATAATTTGTGGCTTGTGTATTAAATCATCACCTGACGGACTATTTTGAAGGCCTATGTGATAGAATAGGTGAAAATTAGTTGGGTTATGGGTATATTGGGTCATTGGCCCAATTTAGACATGTTTGGGCTCATTTAGAATGAGTTTAGGTGGAGTTTTATGGGCTTATGTTGTCCAATACGGGAATTTTATGTTAATTAGGGTTACCAAAGATAGATTAGCTTGTTTTCCAAGCTAATCTCCCCCTATATAAGGAAGATGTAACAACTAGTTTAGGGTTGCAGATTTTAGGGTGTTGGGAGAGGGTGTCCACGAAATTCTCAGAGGAGAATTTCGAGATTTGAGTAGTGCAACAAAGGTTTTCTAATCAAGTGTTCATCAATCGGTTTGTGTTTTATATTGTTTTTCATTGCTTATTTACTTTATTAATCGATTGTTCTTGAATCACCAATCAAACCGGATTCCGCACGGTCTTGATTGGATTAGATATCGCGTGAGGACCGTTTTCGGGACTTACAATTGGTATCAGAGCCAAGAAACGCAAGTTTCGAGGCTCTCGCGATATCAGATTCAGGCTTTTGGTAACTAACGGTTTGAGTGTTTTTGTGATTTTCAGCATTTAGCACAAGTCAGACGTCTTTTGCAGGTTTAGAATAAAAAACAGAAGCTTTCGAGACCCTATTTTCGTGAGTTGAAGACTTTTCGATCCATTCAAGACTTTTTGATCAGACATTCTGATCGAAAACCCAACCCTCATACCCTCATCTGTTTCTCACCTTTGATCGAGAAAGACCCTTAGTGTCTTTTTGATCAGTCGTCCCTCAGTCGAAAAGTCCCATATTGAGACTTTTCGATTAGCTGATCATAATCGAGAAGTCCCATCTTGCAACTTCTCGATCAGAAATTTCAATCGAAAAGTACCCAGTGACTTTTCGATCGTCGGCACATCGCAATCGGAAAGTCCCATTCGAGACTTTTTGATCAAATCCCCTTTTCGATCCAACCCTGTGCGATCGAAAACCCTTTTTGATCCAACCCTGTTTGATCGGAAACCCCTTTTCGATCCAAACCTTTTGCGACCGGATAGTACTTTTCGACCCAACCGAAAACCCTTCCAATGGCTTTTGACATGGCTAATCATTCTTCTGCTACTCTGGAAATGGATGCCCAAATCGGTACCACAACAAGACCACCAAGATTGACCTTAGGAAAAGACTTCATGAGATGGAAGTACAGGTTCGTCAACTATGCTAACTACAATGATCCCAAGATTATGAGATCAATTGAAGCTGGAGATTATGTTCCAAAGACTCAAGGTACTGGTGAACCTGATGTGATAAAAGAGAAGCATGAATGGTCAGACACCGATTGGGACAAGGTGGAAAAGGATAGGAAGGCTCTTGCTGCATTAACTATGGCACTCTCACCTAAGGTTGCCGAAGCCTTCAAGGAGTACAAGTCTGCTAAAACTTTGTGGGATGCTCTAGTTGATGCATATGAAGGAAACTCAGATATGAGGGAGTCAAGGAAAGAGAACCTTAGAGAGCAATTTAATGACTTCAACTACGTACATGGTGAAAATATAGAAACTCAATTGCAAAGGTTCATCAAGATCGTCACAGCAATGAAAGAAGCTGATGTGACATACACTCAAAAGGAAGTCAACAAGAAGCTGATTAGTTCTTTGCCCCCCAACTGGGATAGCACAGTGGAGGTAATGGAAGGAGTCCTGGACTTGAACACAGCAACCCTTAGCTCACTCATGTCTACAATTCGAGCTTATGAAGAAAAGAAACTCAAGAGGGCAAGAAAACAGGGAGTTGGAGCAACTGCCAAACAAGTGAATCAAGCCTTTATATCGCAGCCCAGTGTTCCAGTGACTCAAACGGTTGATCTGACATCAAGCCCACTAGCTTTTATTTCTCAAGCTGGTTCCAGTTCTTCAAATGCCTCTAACTTGGTTACATTGGATGTTAACACCTTAGCTAAAGATTCTTGTTTTGTCTTGGGAGTAGGAACAATGAGTTGTTATCAAGCTTTGGTTGCAGGTACTTTACTTCCAAATGACCTGTTGTAGGTCCGAAAACAACAACCGTTCACGATATTCTATCAATCACGAGTGCGGAATCCATGTGATTGATTGATTCAAGATAAGGGATGAAGAGAACACAAGAATACGATGATTAAAACAATAAATACTTGATCTTTGCACACAAGATGAACTTGCTGGGTACAAGATAAGAAATCGTAAACTCTGTCTCTCGGGTTTACGATCGTGAACAACTAGAATGAGCAACCCCCTTAAATGGTGAACCCAATGGGGTTTATATAGCCACCCCATTGGGTTTACTATTGGGCCCCTATTGATCTTAAACCCAAGCCCAAGCCCATATCTAATAGTAAACTAGTCCACTAATCTAATTAAACCCTCTAAGCCCAGCCCAACTTATTTAATATTACAAGCCTCATAATCTAGCCTCTACAATCTTCCCCTAGGCTTGTGATATTAA
>JBCNJP010000010.1:4462849-4495561 GCA_039602395.1 Deinandra increscens subsp. villosa | reverse complement strand
GAACCAAACAACATCATATGACAAAAATGTCTTATTCGGTCAGATTAAGCCAAAAATAAGCTGAACCAAACATGACCTAAGTGTCTTGGTAAGTGAAAAAGTAGGAGAGAGATAACAATAATGAGTGTCTTGGAATTGAAAAAAATGTAGGAGAGAGAAAAGAGATAGAAGATTACTATAATGCCCTTTTGGGTATTAAAACCTATATAAAAAAGGTAAAAGAAAAAGAGAAGATTCTCTTTCAACCACAACCATTGATCATGAAGATCTATGGCTCTAAGAGGGGTTTTAAGGTATTCACAACTCAAAAGAGTTTTCATTATATCCATTCCCTATATATATACATATATATATATATATATTTTAAAAGTACATGCATTTAAAAGAAACCGAATACAAGTGGACAATCATCCCGGCGGGCAATGGAGGCGGGCAACAAGCTGTGCCGCCAACCCCCTTCTGAATAGCAAAGCTGAGCCTCGTGAAAACAACATCCTTAGCACCAGAGGTCACCGCAATACCATGCATGACCCTTTGAACTCTACTCAAAGTTTCCACAGCCTCAGAAGCGAGGAACCCAAAGGTGTCAAAAGCAAAAAGAACAAACACATGTTGATTTTCGATGCACGCTTTCTCGTGCTTGTTCACTTTCCCCATCGTAGCCTTAGAAGCCGACAGATGAGAGGTGCCCCGTTTGTCGCAAGGCGTGTTTAGATCCGTTTAGGGAGCATTGATGTCCATTGCAAAGAATTCCCGAGGTTTAAATATCGACACGATTTGGTTAGGGATGTTCTATTTGACATATTCAAGCGCGTGGGGATTTTGGCGAAGAAGGAAGCTCCAGTCAACTTCTTGACGGACCCGTCTGATGGGCGATCGACCCTTAGATCGGCAGACATCTTGGTCTTTGGGTGGATAGAGGGGAAGCATGCATGTCTGGATCTAACTGGGGTCTCCCATCTGGTTGGCTTGGGGCTTGGAGAGTTCAAAGTGGGCCAGGCGGCTTCTAAAGCTGCGATGAAAAAAGTGAACAAACATGAATATATTTTATAAAAAAAGGGCGAGGAACAAAGAACGAAGAACATGAAACATAACACAAATTACTAGCATATAGTAAATAAAACCAAGAAAAAATAAAGAAGCCGATCAACAATAAAACAAAAGCAATCTTCTTCAAAGGAAAAATCAAAGAAATCGTGATTCTGTGAATTTGGAAAAGCTAAAAATCAAAATTCACAAATTAGAATCCCAAATCGGTTGGTAGGAAAAAGCCTGAGATTGTGAAATAAATTAACTACTAAGGATTGGTTACCACTTACCAAAAGATCAAAGAAACATTCCTATGAAAGATGCAAATGGTGATGAAGCTGACTTTGACTCATCGAATTCCCCCTCTCTAAAGCAGCTTGCCGACTTTTGTCTTTTTTATCTCTGTCATCTTTACATTCATTCTCAATCTCTCAAAGCGGGTAAATCGGGATTTCAAATTTTTTTTTCAATTTGCCACTCTCCGTAGTGGACTTGAGATATGATATATGAGTGGATATGTTTGAGACTTGGTGAGGTGTTGTAGCCCAAAATCCTATGAAAGAGGCCCATATCCATGTAAACATATATAGAGCCTTTTCTAAAAATTGGGGGCCCTATTTTTCTCGAGGCTTCAAGCCTTTGCTTGACGCATTAACACTAATGGGCCGGCCTTGATAATCCAACAGAAGGTTCAATTCCCATTTAGGGTGGGCTTCTAAGGATGGAGTACGAGAGAAAACTAAGTTCCCGTGAGAGGGGAAAGAACCTTAAGAGACATCGAATTGTGTGATTGTCTAAAATGTGTAAATGATCTCTAGAGTCCTCTATTTACAACACACCTAAAGGGAAACACAGTTTAGTAAGTAAAGACAATAACGTCTATCAAGTAATTCCCAACTAAACACTCATGGATATTTAGGTCAATGAAATTATTATAGGGGTTGGTTCAAATAATAAATTGAGTTTGCCTAATAAGAATAGGAAGCAATAGAACTTTGTGGTACAATTAAGAAATAAGAGTAATGACATTTTTGTCTAAAAACAAAACAGTACATATAATGTTGTCTTAACATAAAACAATATATATATATATATAGTGAAAAGTTCATTATAGACATCCTCATAAGTGTAGACAGGTAGACACCTTTTTTCACTATTAGATCTCTTGATCTAATGGTTATGATTAATTTCTTTTTCTTTTTTTTCCCTTTCTCTCATTGTTCAGAAATTTCACATGTGAAATCACATGTGAAATAAAGTAATTTCACTTCACATGTGAAATAGGGTGTCTACCTGTCTACACTTATGAGGGTGTCTACAATGAACCTCACCCATATTGTGAAAAGTTCATTGTAGACACCCTCATAAGTGTAGACGTGTAGACACCTTATTTAACCATTAGATCTCTTGATCTAATGGTTGTGATTAATTTCCTTTTTCCTTTTTTCTTTTTTCTCATTATTCAGAAAATTTCACATGTGAAAAAGAGCTATTTCACATGTGAAAGTGTCTACAATGAACCTCACCCTATATATATATATATATATATATATATATATATATATATATATTGTTGTTTTACTTTAAAACAATATAAATAATGTTGTCTTAACGTAAAACAATGCAAATAATGTTATCTTAGCATAAAATACTATAAATAATATTGTCATAACGTAAAACAATAATATATAAAACTAGTACATACTTAATGCAAAGCAACACAACTATATGTGTTGTTTTGCTTTACAAAAGCATAAATTGTGTTGGTTTAATACAAAACAACATAGAAACAAAACGTACAATGCAAAATAATATAAATCAAATCGTTTTAATGTAAAACAGTATAATTATTACAAACTGGTACGTTTAAAAAAAAAACGAGTACAAATATCACAAATTAGTACACTTTTAAAAAATAACTTTTTAGAAAAAATTATATATCAATATTGTGTTCAAATGAAAGACAAAAAAAACTCGTTTTTATGGTTTAATTTTTATTGAAAATTTATATCGTATGAAAAAGTTATGAACATTTAAAAAATATGGGGAAACTTTAAAAAGTTAACAAAAGATGCTATATCAAAAATACCCCCATCCTCTTAATTTTCTCTTATTTTATTTTACTTTAATCTTAACCATTGATTTATAAAATTAATGGATGCGATCTCTTCCTATTCTTTTTAGACAAAACGAGATGTTTACCCCCCCCCCCTCCCCCCCCCCCCCACGCGTTGCTGCGGGGTTGAATTTGTATACTGAACGAAAGTAAAAAAAAAGTTAAGTGGTATAAAACGTAAAAGTTTAAAAGTCTCGTGGTGAAAGTATAAAACTATAAAGTATATTAAAAGCGAAAGTAGAAAAGTTTAAAGTTTAATGCCCAAAGTAGAAGACAAAAAACTTAAAACAAAAAAATCTAAAAGTTACAGGGTTAAAAAATTACGGAGTATAAAAACGTAAAAATCTAAAAGTCTTGTGCTGAAAGTATAAAACTATACAAATATACTAAGTTAAGTGGTATAAAACGTAAAAGTCTAAAAGTCTTGTGGTGAGAGTATAAAACTCTAAAAGTATAAAACGAAAGTATAAAAGTCAAAAGTTCCGTGGCCAAAGTAGAAGACAACAAAACTTAATACAAAAAAAAGGTTAGAGGGTAAAAAAGTTAAGGGGTTTAAAATGTAAAAGTCTAAAATCCTTTGTAGTGAAAGTATAAACTATAAAAATATACTAAAAACGAAAGTAGAAAAGTTAAAACTTTCGTGGCCAAAATAGAAGACAACAAAACTTAAAATAAATAAAAACTTTAAAAGTTAAACGGTACAAAACGTAAGAGTATGAAACATATGTTGCCAAACTATAAAAACTAGCAGTTTACTATTTTTTTAATAAGAAAAAAATTGTAAAAGTTTAAGGGTAGAAAGCGCCAAAACACTAAAGTCACGTGGCCAAAGTTTGAAAAACCAAAAGTATACTATTCATCTATGAAATTTGATTGTATAATATAAAACTATAAAAAGTATATTAAAAACGAAAGTATAAAAGTTAAGGGGTAGAAAACGTAAAACCCTTAAAGTCACGTTCTTAAAGTAATAAATTAAAAAGTAATAGTGGCCAAAGTATAAAAAAATGACATGGACCAAAAATGTAAAAATGAGAAAATATTATGGTTAAAGTAAACGAAACTAAAAATTAACATGGACCAAAAGTGTAAAAGTAAGGAAATATTGTGGCCAAAGTAAAAAAACTAAAAGGTCACTATTAATCACCAAATTTCATTGTATAATAACGAGATGTTTACCACCCCCCGCGTTGCTGCGCGGTTGCATTTGTATACTGAATGAAAATCAAGAAGTTAAGTGGTATAAAACATAAAAGTTTAAAAGTCTCGTGGTGAAAGTATAAAATTATAGAAGTATACTAAAAGCGAAAGTATAAAAGTTAAAAGTTTCGTGGCAAAGTAGAAAACAAAAAAACTAAAAACAAAAATAAAAACTTTAAAAGTTAGAGGGTTAAAAAGTTAAGGATTATAAAAGGTAAAAGTCTAAAAGTATCGTGGTACAAAGTATAAAACTATAAAAATATATTAAGTCAAGGGGTATAAAACGTAAAAGTCTAAAAGTTTCGTGGTAAAGTAGTATAAAACTATAAAAGTATACTAAAAACGAAAGTGGAAAAGTTAAAAGTTTCGTGGCTAAAGTAGAAGACAACAAAACTTAAAACAAAAACAAAAAAACTTCAAGGGGTATAAAACGTAAAAGTTTAAAAGTCTTCTAGTGAAAGTATAAAACTATAAAAATATACTAAAAACGAAAGTAGAAAAGTTAAAAGTTTCGTGACCAAAGTAGAAGACAACAAAACTTAAAACTAAAAAAAACTTAAAAGTTAAAGGGTACAAAACGTAAAAGTATGAAACATATGTGACTAAACTATGAAAACCAAAAGTTTAATATTTCGTTCAAATAAAAAGTGTTTAAAAGTTTAAGGGACAGAAACTGTCAAAACCCTAAAGTTTTGTGACCAAACTATGAGAAATGAAAGTAAAAAAAATAACAAAAGAAAGAAAAATAGACAAAAAAATAAAGGGCTAAACTTGACAAACAAAAAAAAACTATGACAAAATGATAAGAAAAAAAAAAGTGATGACCAAACTATGATAAAGTAAAAGTCTCTTATTCATCTAACAAATTTCATTGTATTATATAATAATAAATATGTTTTTAGTGGATTTAACCCCCAATAATCATAAGGGCACATTTTGAATAGCTTATTCTATACATACACCCTCACATTCTAGTTTTACACCCGTATAAGCGGCGTATATATTTATATGTCGCGTATAGGGAAAAAATAAAAAATGCTACCCCCTAAACTTAAGGTAATTCTGTTTTGTCGACGCTATAAACCCCGTATAGGGCTATATGCGGCGTATATCCGCCCCTAGTGACAATCTCGTACTAATTTGTGATACAAGCCCGTGAATTTATGCCCTATATGCGACGTATACCCTTATACGCTCCATATCTAGGTGTAAAAATAGACTAAGAGGTGTACAAATAGTACTACGTTTTGAATATTATAATTTTACATACTCATTTGCTTGTTTTTTTTATTAATCATCAATTGCATTATACTTTTATTTATTAGTTATAATAAAACTACTATTTTTTTTAACGGCAAATTTGGATCACTGACGACGGAAACTCATTATAAGTGAGAAAATCCCCTGGTCCAACCTGGACCCCTTTACTTTTTGTCACATATGGGAGTTAGAACCCAAAACCAACAAGAGAGAAAAATTCAAATAGTCTTGCAAAATTGATTGCACGTGTTCTTCTATCCTAAATTAGTCATTAAATAAATATAATTGAATAACTATAGAAATAAAAAACATAACTAAAGTAATCTAAAATTTCTTTGGTTAGATCGGTTAAAAAATCCTTTACTGTTTTTATAATATTTTTCTTTTTCCCATTTAGTTTCTTGCTTATGAGATGTGTGATGAATACATTACTTGCCGTTCTTAAAAAACAAAGTACGTTAAGAATTTGCATTTTAACTTACCGTTTTAAAATATGCAATTGGAAAAATATTACAATTTAGATTAAAATTACTTTGACTACGAGTCCACAAATTGCTTTCTTCCAACTCAATTGACCCGGCTAATCAATTCTACTCCACTTGATTTGTAAGACCTTTTTTTATTTTTATTTTTATTTTTATTTATTTTTTTAACAGCTTTATTCACACCAGAAAACAACACCAAAACAAAACCCGAGGCCTCAACAAGGCGCTGAAGCAGAAAGCAAAAACAAAACACAGACAACAAACATCAACAAAAACACAGAAAGGGCAACAGCAACAAGACTACCCCCCCCCCCCCCACTCCCAATACATCGCACAACACCCTTCCTGTGCAAAACCCAGAAATTACAAAGGCTTTTAATACTACTAAGAATATTAGAAACCCCCAAAACTTTGTTCTTAAAAATGATATCGTTGCACTCCTTCCATAAGCACCAAACCGCCGTATAGATCATAGCTTGAATCCAATCTCTACTCTCCGTCCCCTAGCTAGACAGATTCACCGTAAACAAATCCCGCGCCGAGAAAAAGAAAAAATCTGGGATTCTGCACCATTTAGCGACACCTTGCCAATAATGGTAGCCACCTTACACCCGGTAAACAGGTGATCCATCGACTCGTCCACCTCATCACAAAGCACACACACAGAAGAAGAAACACGGATGTTCCTTCTAGCAAGAGCATCCCTAGTCGCCATTCTACCAAGACAAACCTTCCACAAAAGCACATTAACCTTAATCGGAATAAGAGGACTCAAACTCATCACCACATTATCCGCCTCCCCATCATGACCAGTCATTAAACGACGCAGCGACCGGACCGAAAAGATATCAGAATTGTCGCACTCCATCTAATAGACCCGTAAACATCTTCCGAAATAAGCTCGCTAACGTTTATGTCCATACCTTCCAAGCTTTTAACAGCCTTGACAATATTACACCAAACACTAGCTCTTCCTCTACAAAAAGGAAGAAAACCCCCACTATTACTACTAGAATGAACACTAGTAACAACCCTACACCATAATCTTGAAGGATTTTTTTTAAACTTCCACCCCCATTTCGCTAAAAAACAATAGTTGGCAACCTTCAAAAGGACAAGCCCCAATCCACCATCCTTCTTATACCTACACACCAACTCTTTTTTAACCCAATGAATTTTTCTAGAGTTACACTCCCCACCCCATAAGAAATTTAATCGAATGCTCTCCAATTTATTAATAACCGCCTCCGATGCCTTGTAAAGAGACAAGAAATAAACTGAAATGCTTTCCAAGACAGACTTAGCCAAGGTAAGCCTTCCTCCCATAGATAACGATCTAGCTTTCCACGTCGACAATCGATTTCTGAAAATCTCAATAGAGGCTCCCAACTGCTAATTAAATTCATGTTAATACCAACAGGTAGCCCCAAATACTTAAACGGGAAAACACCTTCTTTACACCTGAATTTTTTAACCCACTCATCAACCTCCAAATCCGGAACATTAATACCAAATAAACTACACTTCTCCAAGTTGACTTTCAGTCCCGGCGAAAGATAAAAGGCCCTAAGCAATCTAGCAAGATTAAGAATATTCCTTTTAGACCATCTACCCATAATCATCGCATCATCAGCGAAAAGAAGATGGGGCAGCTTCGGCCCCCCATTGGGCAGAATAAGAAACTAAAAAAGGCCACATGAAACGACTCTATCAAGCATACAATGGAAAGCTTCCATGACGAGAATAAAGATGTAGGGGGAGATCGAATCCCCTTGGCGAATGCCTCTAAAACACTGAAACTCCGGAGTTGGGGACCCATTCACAAGAACCAAAACCCGGGAAGCCTCAAGAATACCTTTAATCCATAACCGACATCTTAAAGGAAAACCCATTTGGCCCAAAATCGCATCAATGAATCGCCAATCGATAGAGTCGTAAGATTTATTGAAATCCACTTTAAAGAAAAGCCCACCCAATTTAGATTTTTTCACCCAAGACAGGACTTCGTTGATGATTAAAAAATAGAGACACACCCCCACCCAATCTTCCCATCCTTATGAAAAGCGTTAAGAATTTGAACAAAATCGTCCTCCAAGTGAACCCAATGCCTCTTAATAAAATCGAAATTAAAACCGTGAGGGCCCGGAGCCTTTTTACCACCACACAACCACACCGCCCGTTTGATTTCCTCTTTCGAAAAGCGATCCGTGAGAAACATCCAATCTTCGTTAGAAATCTGTTTGAGATTAGGGCAAGTCATCGGCACCCACGGGTGCTCCTGGGGTCTGAAGATATTTTTGAAATACTTGAACACCTCCAACCTAACCTCCTCCGGATTAGAAACCCAAGACTCGTTAATCCACAACCCATTTAAGCGAGAAGCAGTAACGCTTGACTTAACAACACGATGGAAAAATCCAGAATTCTCATCGCCCAGTTTTGCCCACTTTTTTCTGGCTTTTTGTTTCCAAAATCCCAGCCGTCTACTCTCCACCATCATAAGGTCCGATTTAGCATTAGACAACTGTTGAATCTCATCATCCTCAAGCAACCTCACTTCAGCTAACCGGCCATACATAGAACAAACAACCGTGTGATCTTCCTCAGACCTCCTATCTTTCACCTTAAATTCAGAATTCCACTTTTTAATGGCTTTTTTGACCTATTTCAACTTCTCCTTCAGCAAGATATCCGGCCTTCCATTGAAACTAAACTCATCCAGCGCATGATCGACCACCTCTTGAAAACCCGAAGCGTCCAACCAACAAGAGAAAAAACGGAAGGGAACCGGACCATAGTCCAAACCATCAGATTTAAAAAGAATCGGGCAATGGTCCAACCATCTTCTAGGAAGAACATAAACAGCAGCATTCGGCCACCTGTTAACAAAATTACAGCACACCAAGAAACGATCCAATTTATTTGTCACACCCCAAAAATCCCACGCGCGATAACGCGCCATAGGGAGCGTGACAAACCAGGATCCCCGTCCATTAGTTACACCAAAGGACCAATAATTAAGAAAAACGTTTCATATTTCATTAAAATATATAATTAGAGTTTTACAAATGCGGAAGCGTAAATACAATAAAAGTACTTATGTAAAATCTTTGTCACCCAAGGTGACGTGGCTTGTTCAAAGACATTAAAAGTGATTCAAGACTCATGCATGCGTACTCGTGATACTCGAACATCTGCAACCTGAGAAATAACATGCTAAAACGTGTCAACACAAAGGTTGGTGAGTTCACAGGTTTATCAGTTCAAAAACAGTTCCAGCTTAATGTAAATCGACTGTTCATCAACAGTCCCAGTTTAGTGTAAAACAATTGTTCATCGATAGTTCAAGTTCAAGTTTAAGGTTGACTGTTCAACAACAGTTCAAGTTCAGTTTAAAATCCAGATAATATATCAATAGCTAGCTAGGCTATTTTCAAGAAATCAGTACACGTTTGACTAGATAAACTAGCTATCCAGTTACTGAAGCTCGACAAGTTCAATTGTGCCTCGTTAAGACTAAGAAGTATATAACACCAGTTCGATATCCAATCGAGTCAGCGCGAATGACCCGGGTGGGGCTTGTCAGGCCCAGTAGATCTACCAAATAAGTTCGCGCTGATGTCACATTGACAGTAACTCTAAAAGTGAGGACTTTAATAAGTAAAAAAAAAAAACCCTTTATGGTGATTCTCCAAGTAAAAAAAAAATTCGATTTTTGTGAAACTGTGAAAACCAAGCTAAAAAATTCGATTTTTGTTCCGATTTTTTTATGGTGATTCTCTAAGTAAAAAAAAAACCCCTTTATGCAAAAAATGAAAAAAACGCCTAGTCAAATTTTAAAAAAAAATATATTTTATAACCGAGGTTACATATGTAACAGGGTACTGTTACATATGTAACCTCGGTTATATTATATTTTTTTAAAAAAATTTGACTAGGCGTTTTTTTCATTTTTTTTGCATAAAGGGGGTATTTTTAACTTAGAGAATCACCATAAAAAAAATCGGAACAAAAATCGAATTTTTTATCTTGGTTTTCACGGTTTTCCAAACTCGGAGAGGTTTTCATTTTATCCTTCCATATATATATATATATATATAATATATATTTATAAGATCACACGCGCAAATGACGTTAATACTAGATTTCAGCGAGTTACATATATTTATATTTTATATAAAATATCCCATCGTTTCTAATAAACCAACGACATATATTTATATTTCAATCTAGACAGAATAATATATATATATATATATATATATATATATATATATATATATATATATATATATATATATAGGGAGAGGATCATTTGAGAACCAATTGGGTTTGAGAACTTTTGAGAACCATTCTAAGCCACAAGTTATATATAAAGAAATCCGCCCCATGAATTTGAATGCTCCCCCCTGAAAATTAGTGGCTTAGAATGGTTCTCAAAGAAAAAAGTTCTTATTTGAACCTAACCCTATATATATATATATATATATATATATATATATATATATATATATATGGGAGAGGATCATTTGAGACTAATTTGATTTGAGAACTAAAAAGAACTAATTTGAGCCACATGTTTATTACATGTATCCCCCTCCCATGAATTGTAGTGGTCCCCCCTGAAAATTTGTGGCTGAGATTTAGTTCTCAAAAGTTCTCAAAGATAAAAAGTTCTCATTTGAACCTAACCCTATATATATATATATATATATATATATATATATATATATATATGTATACGTTCCCTTTTATGAAAACCCAAAATTTTAGATTAACATATACAAATATATTAAAAACAATATTTTAATTCAAAACATTAAAGTTTACTAGTTTAATAATAAATATACAGTTTTTTAACGGGTTTAAACATTCACTAGGGATCCATTTTAAACGAGTTTTAGTTGACCCAATACTTAAAATTACCAAAAATAAGGAAAGAGAAAGAAATGAGCTCGCACAGGTTCGAACCCGCGACCTACCAGTTGCATTCAAGCGATCCAACCACTGGGCTGCGACTTCTGTTTGACTAACATTTCGAACGGAAAGCTTTTAATGTAGTACAGGTGCCTAGAACTCGGTTTACAGAAAAAAAAAGAAAAAAAAGAAATGGCGAGGCTTGGTTTCGAACCCAAAACCTCTGCATACGGTCACCACGTCTTATCCACTGAGCTAGCCTTTGATTGTTGGTCTGATTCGTTAAAACAAGTATATAACTAACACAAACTGGTCATCATCTTCTTCATTATGAACTCCGGTGGCCGGAGTTTCATTCCGGTCACCGGAAAATCGCGAACTCAGACTAAACTCATAAATAAATGTGCGATTAGCATAGGACAACCTTTACCTCGAATCAGAGATGAGAGACGACGAGTTTTAGACGCGGGAAACGATCCCGAAGCTTGAATGCGAACACCGAGCGTGATCATAAAACTTGAATCCGATCACTCCTGGTTGCTCAGTGGTGATCCACGATCTCGTTGGTGCTCGAAAAATGGTGTAGCAGTGGCAGTTGGTGGTGATTTCGGTGATCAAATGGTGGTTGTGTCGCTGGAAAATCAGAAACGAGATGGGGAGAGCGATAGCACGGCAGAGAGTTGTGAGGGTGCAGATCATTGCAATGATATTCTATTATCATTGAAACCCAATTGATGGCCAAGAAAGGAAACAGACGAATGTGAAATGAATCGGTCGAAACCGATGTCCAGCCGTGAAATGGTGTTAATGTTAATTAAAATTGAGTTTCATCAATTGACACTTTTAGTCCCTTATGAATTTACAATCTAGGAAAATAGGTTTGAGGTAATTAAAAAACAGTCCTTTCAGGTTTACTTAAATAGAAACATGTTCGGGAAATAATAAAATAACCCCAGGAAGTTCTAACGGAGTTAACAGAAAGATATATATATATATATATATATATATATATATATATATATATATATATATATATGTACTTTCTTTAATGGCGAATATACGAGGGATGCCAAAATATATTAATCGTATAACGTTTATAAGAAATATAAATCTCGTTTAAATTCACATAAAATCATAGATTCAAATATATTCTTATATGTTTAAAATCACATAAACTCATAAAATACTACATATAGTTAGTTACATGACATTTGTCACATAAAATCATAGGATAAATCATGTGAATTTATAAATAAGTATCTCACATAAAATCACAACTTCAATAGTCACATAAGATGACAAAACGTTCACATGAAATCATAATGTATGATTTACATAAAATCATAGAATATCAACCGTCGAGACTCAAGTGCATGCTCGTATAGTGATGATTACACATACCATAATTGCTAAGGTCAACGTCAGTCAATCACATAAATGTTCACACAACATTTATATCAGCTAAAGATTATTTAAATCAGGAAAAGACCTGGAAAGACGGATTGTCACAGTATCCCCTTGTTGAAGAATTTTGTCCCGAAAATTGAATAACGCGGTTAACAAGTTTGCCACAAAAGAAAAAAAATTCTCAAATTTTCCCAGTCGTCACATCATCCCCTTGTTGAAAAAAATTCGTCCCGAAATTTAAATGAGTGATAATTGTTTGAAGAGTCGAATTGACAGTAACGTATCGAAAGAATTCAGGTTTCCTATTACAAAACGAGTGATGGATGCTATGATCAAGAATGAGTACCAGATCTTTAGAAGATGTCAAATTTTCAAGAATTTCAAAGGGAATATAAATCGAAAGTATAGAAAGTGGTTTCTCATAAGCGTTTCTACAGGAAAAGTCGAACAATCGCATTACAGAATCGCGTCGAGTGGCAAGACCAAACAAAATGACAAGATAACATAAGTATCTGAAATCAATATTTCAATAATGATGAAAAATCATAATGCATCTGAATAGTCTCCCGCTATTGTACTCAATGTATGGAGTGAGATTCCCATTTCGTGTCTCGTTTTCAGTTAAGGCGTTCGCATTCGCCAATAACCCACGTGAATTTAAGAGAAGGGAATTTGAGTACGGGAAAATTTGTGTGTGCATCAAGTCACTCAGTGTTTGTCTAATAGACCCGTTGTGTAACGAAAACGTAAACGTCTAAAATTGCCTAGCAACTAGCAAATAGCATAGAATTACACAAGACGGATCAAGTTAACATGATAAAACTGGTTGATCTATTACTTTATGGTGTTATGATCATTAAAGTTCATATGATTCACAATAACATTCAAAATCACATTTCATGCAATAACGGTTCAATTAACATTTGAGTCTCTATGAAGTCTCGTATTAATGGTCGATGCGGTCAAAGCGTACTAGCATGCAATCTATCATGAAGGTTTTACCATACAACGCATACAATTTTCCTAGCATCAGATATACTAGCATACAACTCTTACATGGCATATCTCTAATATATAAGTTCGTAAACTAACCAACACAACCCATACGGTGCAAAGTTGACGGGGCAACTTCACACAGTCTTGTCATTCCCACCGAGGTAGGAGACTTAGGACCTTGTATGGTGTATGGTTTTCATACCCAATTAAATTAATACATTCACAACATGTCATTTTCTGGTTCCTAACATGTTTCACACACATAACTAATCATGCAATTCTATGCAACCTTTGTTTAAACCAGCACTTTAATGATTAATCAATTTATATCCCTAAACATAGGATTAGATTCTCAAATTTTAGCATGCATAAACACGTATGTTTTATAAACATTTCTCATGAGAAGTTCAGAAGCAAATAAACTATTTATCATGGTTAAAATGGTTCAACAGTGGCTCACAAACTAAAATCTAACCGGTAACACACTGATTATGTGACAAAAGGACTGAGGTCTAAAGATAAATCCAATCAAGAGCCCATTGCCATTATAAATGTAACGCGTAGCAGTTTGTTTTAGAAAAGGATTACGCAATTTCGTTAAGAACTATTCAAGAAATCACATAGACAATTAGGTACAAATTCATTTTGGAGTTCAGTATCATACAACATATCATCATGCACATTACCTTGCTAAAGAATTCAAAATTTAGAGTGATGATCCAACAAAATAAAAGAGTAACTATGAGGTAGCGAATGTTGAAAACTGATCTGCGGGATTACGCATGGCATCAAGCATGAGAATAGCAAATAGAGGAATTCTTCGTGAATTCGAGTAAGCGAAGGGATCACAAGCTTATGATAGTTGTAAATACACATCCCAAGAAAGACATGTGAGTTTAAACTGGCACAGGTGAAGATACGAGCAAGGATTATGCAAATAATGTAATGGATGGTATAGAACTCAAAGAGAATTATATAGCGTGCTTGACAGGATTGGCAAGGAATTCGCGTAAATAGATATCGAAACGAACGTGTCAACGGTCATACAATCTAATAGAGTAAACATCTCATTGGGGAAATCTTCAATGTTTAAACTCGCCAGTATGCCCAATCTCCTAGGTGTTAATGCATCATGCTTCCTTTCTTGTCCAAACATCGGTTCAAATGGTCCTCAAAAGTAAGATAAAGTACGAAAGTGTTATAAAAGGGTGTCTACAAAACACAAAATATCAGGATGTTCAAAGGTGGATTTGGCTTGGGTTGTCTGTACATATTCGTCTTTGCTAGGGTTCAGTGTAGGTTTACCGCGGGTTAAAAGATCAAATCGGGTGTTGCATAGATAAGGATCAGGCCTATCACCTCAGTGAATGTCAGAGAGTTCATAAAAACAAGGCAGTCGACCCAAAAGTAGTGTCCCTTAAACGAAAGTCGATCTACTTCTTAACACATGCTTCTAAAAGTTGGAGTTGTTCATTCGATCACGCGTTTTATTTTTCATAAGAGGATAAAAAAATCTCAGGTTTTTTTTTCTTAAAAAAAAAAACGTTGGCGTTCATCTAAGTCGAAACTCGCGTAGGAGAGTTTTATAAAAGCATGGAGTTTGATTATTTCGGGCATGTCTCTTTTGGTAGAAATACGTAAGGGATATTTGTAATCTCAGAGAAAGTAGCATTAAGCAGTTTTATCGAGGACCTAGTCCCGTTAGATGTGGTTTCTCAAGATGAGGCTCTTGTGTATGATTCTAAAGTCAATCCTAGGTCCGGTACTGGTCCCACATTCAACATGCCACCAATGTTTATATATAGGGTGTACCGCAGCTAACCCACCACACTACCAGCACCTTGAAGGCGTACCAGCTACCCACCATTACTAGATATTAGTCAAACCATATTGGATATTTTTGCCGGAAATAGAGTACGTCAGGTTTCTCCCATACGCTTGAATGTAAAGGAAGCGAGAGATTAAAACCTCAATATGTTGCACAAACAAAAGGTTTAAGAGTTCTCATTCACAATACCAGAAAGATGCACACGGTTTGCTATTCTAGTAAAGGTCGTCGAGAGGTTGGCACACGCAATGCGAATATCTTAAAGCCACATATTCCAATATGATCAAAATTTAAACAGGCCACAAGGTTTAAGTTCAAGCTAGGGGTTCATCAATGAAAGTTTTCTAGAAAAGGTCGGTGAGGATTCGTGTATCAAGAATTTGTCGATAGTCGTTATGACAGGATCGTTAATAAAAATACGAATGTATGGATATCTTGGTGTATTCGATGGGTAAGAAGGAATAATAAAGGTTAATAGTATAATTAGCTATCGATAACAATAAGTTCATGCTCGATGGGTGTAAATAGGCTTTCCATAAAATGCTTTGTATTGTTACTGTGATTGAGGCACAAGGTATTCTCATTATCAATGGGGTTAGCTAGATGAAAAGCTGACCAAAAGTGTACCACTTTCCGTTTTGAAGCTTGAAAGCTCATCTAAGATATAATGGATTACAAAAGCGTGAGAATAAAAAATCGTTGGTTGTTAAATCGTAAAAGGTTCGAATTATGCAGACAAAATCTATCACACCGATTCAAAAGGTCAATCGGAATAGGCATTACGATAAAGTTGGAAGTCATCAGTTTGAAACTAGGAAGACTCTTCAATATCATTACCTCCATTAGAGAAAGATATGCTTGCGGTGAGGTAAGCAGTTTGCACAATCGTGACGCTGCTTCTCGCAACAAGTTTCGGTCCGCACAATAAATTAGTCGTAAGAATCCTTAGTGGGGACTTCACAAGACTTTTCAGCCAAGAAATATATTCCAGTGCTCGGGATATATGATTTTTTTATAACTCGTTTGTCCCCTGTTGACTGTGTATTCGTTCGGTGCATGTATATCCGAGTTGTCTCACGATCATAAAGTTTCAGGGATTGATATGGTCGGTAAGGTCGTGAAGGTAGAATTATGTTTTAGTATGAATTCAAACTAGTCAAAGATTTCGTCAAGAGTTTTCGAATGGATTAGAGTCCATATATATAAGAGATGAGATCATGCGCGGTAGCGTTCACGAGATAGATGACTTCGATCATCCAGTAGAATTTTCACATGCTCAACATTTAGTCCCGCAAAAAAAAAAATTCCAGAAATTTGCTCCCAATTACGACTCTTAGCTTTCCTAGTAGGATTCTCCATGATTTCCATATACTGCAAATTACATTTACGTGTGCACTCGTAACTGTGATTTACTTTATATGATCACCCTAGTTCCTCTTACTTCAGCTACCAAGTATGGTGTGGTCACTAACCCATGGATATCTTGACCAGAATTTGTTAATGAGACAAGTTTTTGAGAATAGAATGCTCACTCAGATTGGAATGACCCACCCGAAGCGAGTCACCCAGAAATTTAGCTCAATAGGATCTGAGTAGGGTTTATCACAATGAACCTAGCTTAGCTCGAAGAAATAGGATGATTACTACACATACCAACCCGATCACAAATTCGATGTATATGAGGAAAAAAAAATCAGTCAGTACACATCACGTACTATCTAGTTTATAAGAGTCTCATTCAGGTTACTTCATTTCAACGCAACCATGTGATAGAAACGAGAAGGGAAAGATCTTAGAAGATCAGAGCAAAAGTGAAGACGACCAGGATAACGAAAGTTGAAATAAGTGCCTCATAGGCAGCTACTTGAATTTATACCCTGCTAAGTCTAGTGAAGCTAAATAATCGTGCTACTAGCACATCGAGATAACATTTCCCGAACGAATGAGTTTAGAGATATACGTAAGGCAGGTATAACAAGAACCTCCTAAGCTAAGATAGAGGTTTAAGGACAAGAAGAGGTATTATACCACCTTCCCTATGCAGCATACATCCTTATTATGGGCACTACGCCAAGTTGTTCAATCCGGAATAATCCCGAGTAGCAATCAGCTCGTCAAAAGTATAAACGTGATCCTTTGATCTTATTCGACGTCTCGTCGTACATGAATGTTAACCAAGAGGTACATAACTTAGAGAGGTTAAGAAAAATGATTCAAGACTAACCGGCTCCTTGCCGTGAGTATAAGGGGATTGGATGATGTAAACGACAAATCGTAAACCAGGTTCGTGTAGGAGTGAGTATCACGATGCATGAGAGAAATGTTTAAGTGCAACTAATGCAAAACAGTTACAGTCTAAGACAAATCTTAGTTTGCTGTAACCAATGGCTCTGATACCAATCTGTCACACCCCCAAAAATCCCACGCGCGATAACGCGCCGTAGAGAGCGTGACAAACCAGGATCCCCGTCCATTAGTTACACCAAAGGACCAATAATTAATAAAAACGTTTCATATATCATTAAAATATATAATTAGAGTTTTACAAATGCGGAAGCGTAAATACAATAAAAGTACTTATGTAAAATCTTTGTCACCCAAGGTGACGTGGCTTGTTCAAAGACATTAAAAGTGTTTCAAGACTCATGCATGCGTACTCGTGATACTCGAACATCTGCAACCTGAGAAATAACCTGCTAAAAAGTGTCAACACAAAGGTTGGTGAGTTCACAGGTTTATCAGTTCAAAAACAGTTCCAGCTTAATGTAAATCGACTGTTCATCAACATTCCCAGTTTAGTGTAAAACAACTGTTCATCGACAGTTCAAGTTCAAGTTTAAGGTTGACTGTTCAACAACAGTTCAAGTTCAGTTTAAAATCCAGATAATATATCAATAGCTAGCTAGGCTATTTTCAAGAAATCAGTACACGTTTGACTAGATAAACTAGCTATCCAGTTACTGAAGCTCGACAAGTTCAATTGTGCCTCGTTAAGACTAAGAAGTATATAACACCAGTTCGATATCCAATCGAGTCAGCGCGAATGACCCGGGTGGGGCTTGTCAGGCCCAGTAGATCTACCAAATAAGTTCGCGCTGATGTCACATTGACAGTAAATCTAAAAGTGAGGACTTTAATAAGTGTGCCACTATCATTCAGGTGATATAATTATCTAACAGTTCAATTGTTTGCATGTTAATCTCCCCTACAAGATTAAAATAGGTGAAAAGGGGCCGTGAAACTCACCTTAGGTTGCACAGCAAAATTCCAGATAAATAACACAGCAAATAGCAATAACGGGTCTTGCGAAAGCAATCAACCACCTAACGAGCATACAAGTATAAGTGTGTGTCACACCCCCCTCCGCCTCCCCCTGCCAGGTGCGGGGGAGGGTGTGGGACCGGCTGTCCGCATTAGTTCCCGAGGTACCAACTAAACAATAACAACACACATACATAACGGACATCCAGTCCTCACAGTGAAACTCTAGGCCGACTCTAAATGAGGATGCACAGAGCACCTCTTAGCCGACCTGATAGAATCGATAGCCACCAGATATGGCCCAGGACTGAACAAACAAGAGATACAATATTACAAGGGAAACATAGTCATAACAGGTCTTCAGAAACAAACGTCATTTGTTTATTATACAGAGCCCTATCCATAGTGACAACAACCATCAGAAAGTCCAAATTCAGATTAGGTCCACACCTACACTTGCTTACCTGCAACATAAGTCAATCACACAAAGTCAACAACATACGTTGTTGGTGAGTCGTAACTACCATCATCACATTAACAGTTTTCAACACATACAGATTATGAATTTATCATGCCGCACCCAAGGTCAACACTCAGATACTCTACGGGCAGTTGCGCGTAGCCGTACGCCCTCTACGAGTAGTTTTTAAGTTCAACATATAAGTACATATTCCCCCTAATAAATTAATACTAGAGGATTCCGGGTGAATATGGATCGTTCAACTATATCGGCCGCTATAATCCCTTATATGTCTAGTGGTCTCAACCTTAATGACCAGAAAGTCTCTAATGACCCTTACAGGGCATCCTGACTCACAGTGTTCGACAAGAAGCATACAGCATAACAGATACATCAAAGCAAACATGTGATTTCGAACAGTTAACTAATAAAGGAAGTCAGAGGACTCACACAATAAAGTCAGAAACAGTGGGCTAGACGAAATATCTGAGATTCAACTAGAATATCCTCTCTTCGGTTTTTTTAGCAACCTATCAATTATCATGAATATACTCGTCATATATAATGCTAACGAGTCCATCAACAATATCAGATTCAAAGTATCATGATTTACAGTCTCCAGACTATTCACACTAAGTTTTTGGTTAACTTAGAACCTATCAATAATTCTGTCATTTTCCTTCATAGGCGTACCGCCTGGAACTTATCAATTCTGGGCGGTATGCTCTGATTGATATTCTGCGCTTCTGGTTTCAGAATCCGGGCGTACCGCTTTGCATGTACTCATCTTGGGTGGTACGCCCCAATCTGCGAACAGGGGCCCGACTATTTTGTCTTTTAGTGCCATTTTTATATTTTGATGTTTTATGGCCAGAATTGTTACTAGATCAGTTGTATACCATATTGAGGGGCTAATTAGGGGTTCATTTAGGGTTCAAATCCTAAACCAAAGCGTAACCCCAATCCCCGAGCTTTCCATTTAAAGTAGATTTCATCTTCTCGACCCTCATTTCATACGAATATCATTTGAAACAGAAAGCTTGTGACTTAATAACTTATTTCCACATGTAAACCACTGATCAAAACTGGTCTCATGTTATCAAAGCTTTTAGGGTTTCTATTTATGGAAAATCAAACATGCATGCATAAAGGGATTGTACCTTATGGAGATTTCCTTATACAATCAAACTTTCAGAATTCCTTGCTCCCTCTTAGGTCCCAATCCACTTCCAAGGTCATATATAAGATTGCATGTATGATCCATGGTCATATAATGAGTGTATGATCTTAAAGAAACCCTAATTAACATTCTTTTGCCAAAATCAAGATATCCTTACCTTGATTATCCTTGAATTCAGTTTCTATCCACTTCCTTCATCTCCCAAATATGACCACACCACTGTGTTTATAAGATTTCAAGCAATGAGTGAGGGTTACATCAATTTCACATAGCCTTGATATGAAAATGGTGGTTAGAAGGCTTACCTTTGATGATCAATCCCTTCACAAGGCTTCAAAGGCTGGAGAGTAGTGGTAGCAGAGCTCTGGGACAGCAATGCAAGAGTACTGGTCGGAGATGTGCAGATTATCACAAGTGTGTAAGACTATAAAGGCCAAAATCCTTATTTGTAACGACCTGGAAGAGAGGCGTACCGCCCCAATATACTCAATTTGGGGCGTACCGCCCGGATTTTGGGACTCGGGTATACGGTGATCCGATGGGTGCCGCAGCCCGACCTGTTTAACACACGGGTAGCGTACCGCCTAGGATTTCCTTTTCCTAGGCATACCGCCTCAATTTGTAAACCTGCGACTTTTGATTATTTTCTTTTATAGAATTTCCAGCTCGGATTTCGGTTTTGACACAAAGGTTACAGTGTGTGTTCAGACAAGCGACAAAGTCTAATGTAAATGACGATAAGAATAATCGTGAAGTCCGAAACAAGTCGAGGATAACACGTTTGCCAAATCCGTTCGATTATCAAAATAACGCGAAAACAAAATATAATATATCAATAGTATATATATTTTTTGAGTTCAAATATCCTATCTATCATATATATATATATATATATATATATATATATATATATATATAGGGTTAGGTTCAAATGAGAACTTTTTGTTTTGAGAACTTTTGAGAACTAAATCTCAACCACTAATTTTAGGTGGGGACAACTATAATTCATGGGGGGGTTTTTCCATATATATAAACTAGTGGCTTAGAATGGTTCTTTTTAGTTCTCAAACTCAATTAGTTCTCAAATGATCCTCTTCCTATATATATATATATATATATATATATATATATATATATATATATATATATATATATATAAGATCACACGCGCAAATGACGTTAATACTAGATTTCAACGAGTTACATATATTTATATTTTATATAAAATATCCCATCGTTTCCAATAAACCAACGACATATATTTATATTTCAATCTACAAGGAATATATATATATATATATATATATATATATATATATATATATATATATAGAGGAAGGATAAAATGAAAACCTCTCCGAGTTTGGAAAACCGTGAAAACTAAGCTAAAAATTCGATTTTTGTTCCGATTTTTTAATGGTGATTCTCTAAGCTAAAAAAATCAATTTTTTGTTTCGATTTTTGTTCGGTTATAAACATATTTTTTTAAAAAAATTTTACTAGGCGTTTTTTTTTTATTTTTTCGCATAAAGGGGGTTTTTTTAACTTAGAGACTCACCATAAAAATAATCGAAACAAAAATCGAATTTTTTAGCTTGGTTTTCATGATTTTCCAAACTCGGAGAGGTTTTCATTATATCCCTCCTTTATATATATATATATATATATATATATATATATATATATATATATATAAATATTTATACGTTCCCTTTTAAGAAAACCCAAAATTTTAGATTAACATATACAAATATATTAAAAACTATATTTTAATTCAAAACATTAAAGTTTACTGGTTTAATAATAAATATACATTTTTTTAACGGGTTTAAACATTCCTAGGGATCCATTTTAAATGAGTTTTAGTTGACCCAATACTTAAAATTACCAAAAATAAGGAAAAAGAAAGAAATGAGGTCGCACAGGTTCGAACCCGCAACCTACCAGTTGCATTCAAGCGATCCAACCACTGGGCTGCGTCTTCTGTTTGACTAACATTTCGAACCGAAAGCTTTTAATGTAATACAGGTGCCTAGAACTCGGTTTACAGAAAAAAAAAGAAATGGGGAGGCTTGGTTTCGAACCCAAGACCTCTGCATACGGTCACCACGTCTTATCCACTGAGCTAGCCTTTGATTGTTGGTCTGATTCGTTAAAACAAGTATATAACTAACACAAACTGGTCATCATCTTCTTCATTATGAACTCCGGTGGCCGGAGTTTCATTTCGGTCACCGGAAAATCGCGAACTCAGACTAAACTCATAAATAAATGTGCGATTAGCATAGGACAACCTTTACCTCGAATCAGAGATGAGAGACGACGAGTTTTAGACGCTGGAAACGATCCCGAAGCTTGAATGCTAACACCGAGCATGATCATAAAACTCGAATCCGATCACTCCTGGTTGTTCAGTGGTGATCCACGATCTCGTTGGTGCTCAAAAAATGGTGTAGCAGTGGCGGTTGGTGGTGATTTCGGTGATCAAATGGTGGTTGTGTCGCCGGAAAATCAGAAACAAGAGGGGGATAGCGATAGCACGGCAGAGAGTTGTGAGGGTGCGGATCATTGCAATGATATTCTATTATCATTGAAACCCAATTGATGGCCAAGAGAGGAAACGGACGAATATGAAATGAATCGGTCGAAACCGATGTCCAGCCGTGAAATGGTGTTAATGTTAATTAAAATTGAGTTTCATCAATTGACCCTTTTAGTCCCTCATGAATTTACAATCTAGGAAAACAGGTTTGAGGTAATTACAAAACAGTCCTTTCAGGTTTACTTAAATAGAAACATGTTCGGGAAATAATAAAATAACCCCAGGAAGTTCTAACGGATTTAACAGAAAGATATATATATATATATATATATATATATATATATATATATATGTATATATGTATATTCTCTTTAATGGCGAATATACGAGGGATGTCAAAATATATTAATCGTATAACGTTTATAAGAAATATAAATCTCGTTTAAATTCACATAAAATCATAGATTCAAATCTTTTCTTATATGTTTAAAATCACATAAACTCATAAAATAGTACATATAGTTACATGACATTTATCACATAAAATCATAGGATAAATCATGTGAATTTATAAATAAGTATCTGTAACACCCCAAATTTCATAAATATGTGATAGATATAGTAAATACGTGTTTATATTATCACTACGTGAGTTTGATTGGTAAATGTGGTAAAGTATGCATTAGATGGAATGCATGTGTTAGAAATACGTATTCTATAGCTAAAATGATGAAAAATGCATAAACGGATGTGTTAAACGGTAAAGAAAGTAAAATATGTGATGGATATATGTATATATGAATAACATGATGATATATGTGTGAATTTATAGATATATACATATGAATACGTGTGTTAATAGTTAACGGAAAAGTAAAAGGACTAAAAGTGCAATTACTCTAAAGTTATAAACGTATACGGATATTATACGTATCTATAATTATTATAAGTATCCCGAGGCTTAAAATATAGTAAAAATATATCCTAATATGATTTATAAGGTGAAATGATAAGTATTGTAAAGTTTGAGGGGCTAAAGCGTAATTTAGCAAATAATAAAGAATATATATATAAATGTATATATATGTTATCGTACGAATCCCGAGCCTTATAAACCTTATAATTTGTTATAAATATGTCCCATAAGGTTTTGATACATAAAATGATAAAATGATAGAAGTTCAGGGGGGTTAGAATGCACAAAATAGAAAGATAAGGGCTTAATATGTAAATAACCAAAAGCTGGCCGGATAAGCAGTGGCTCGCGTATCGCGAGCCACACCCCTCCTGTTTGCGCGATACGCGAGAAGAAGCAACAGCAGCAGAAATGTTCCAGATTCATTTTTAGCCACGTACTTCAAACTTGGAGCTCAAGATTTCGGATCCAGATGTCGATTTCGACTTAAGAGTCACCCATGGACGTGTAAGAACATCAAGGCGCACCTATACCTATAAATAGGAGCTCGAAATCATCTGTACAACTCGCCAATTCACTGAATCATAACCCGAAAACCCCATTTCCGAACCAGAAACTTCGCCGGATCAATACGCACAAACGGTGAGGCCTCCGGAGCCGAATTGCTGCATTCACCCCTTATTTGGTATGCTTAACAATAACCTATCTCAGTTTTTGTTAATATTATGTCTAAGTATGGTTTCTAGAAATGATGCAAAATTAGGGTTCTTGAGCTTGTTTTGTCAAAATCGGGAGATTGGGTGAGAATTAGGGTCTGAATTTTTGTAGGTAATCCTAATTTAATGTGTTTCAAGAAAGCTCTAAGTTTATTTCACAATTGGAAAAGGTTTGGTTAAGGTTTGGTTAAGGTTTTGTAAACGGGTCAAAAATTAGGGTTTTCATGTCGTTGTTCTGCCCAAATCAAGTAAGCGGTTTTGAATTAAGCTTTGCTATTTTGAAGGATATTATAAAATGTTATAATGGATAATACCCTAAGTTGGTTTGAATTAAAAATGAGTTTTGATAATAAAACGGGAAATTCATGAAATTAGGGTTTCTAAATAAGATTAATTAATATAAAATAATCCAAAGGGTACAAGGGCTTGAATTTTGGTATGCTAATATGTTTTCATATAATATAAGAATATATGAAATTAATTTGGCTATATAATCAAGTATTTAAAATACCGAGTTAATCGGATATTAGAAGTTCGCGCGGACCGGAAGGGTAGACACCTGTACACTGGGGTTTCTGGCAATAGCGGGGGTGTCGCCATCCCATCTGGGCAATGGCATCCCAACACTGGGCGATCCCGGAGTGAGTGTCTACTTATAGGAATGCACGTCTTCATATTATTAATTAAAAGAGATATTATGCCTATAAGGGCATTTTGGTCATTTTGACCTTAATAGAAGTAAACCTTAATAATTATATATTATTAAGATAATGTAATAGATAAATAAACATAGGATATGTTTATTATGTTAAACCTTGCGTTAACGTCATACAATACGCAATTAGGTTTAATCGGAGGAATAACGGAGGTTCTGTCTGAAAATACTGCCTAAAAGAATAAGGTGAGTTCTGCGAGCCCACTTTTAGATGTTTTAAACGCTTTAATGTTTTCGGGCTGATATACATACAATGTTCAACTGTTGAGTTAAATGCTTTTATCTTAATTGATAAATTGATGAACTGTTTAAAGTAATACGTGTTATGATATGAAGGTGCTTATGAATCATTATACGTGTTAGTATTGTATATGAAATGATGATAATAGAATAATGCATATGAAATGATTATTAGAGTTATGTGCTATATTTGCTTTGAAACTAGGTATCCAAATGATAAGGGTTTGTTAATAAACGTACAAGTGAGAATGTATGATTATATGAGAACATGTGATGCATTTTCTATATTATTATGTGGTGGATATGCCGCTGGTACATCCTGTATACAAGCATGGTAGTATAGTTACCCGGTATATCGAAAGTGTGGAGGATACGCCGCTGGTACATCCTGTATACATACACCTAGGTAAATTGGGGGATGTTCAGTTGTTGCAGTATATGAGTACATTATCATGTTTATTAGCACACGTGAGTCACCTGGATATCTAACTAGGGGCGGGTAGTAGTACTGTGGTGGTTAAGGAGATGTTCGATAGAATGGAACGTCTAAAGAGTTAAGGTTACGTGAACAGAGGTCGATACTGAGGTTGGGGGCTTCCAGACGAAGTCACCTGAGCGGTATTCGAAACTGGAAGAACGGAATGTACGACGGTTGTCGTTGCTGAGGTTGGGGGCTTCCAGATGAAGTCACCTGAGCAGTATTCGAGACCTGCGAAGGTATAGATGAAATGGAGCGGTTATCGGTACTGAGGTCAATTGGGGCTTCCGATAAAGTCACCTGAGCAGTATTCGAGACCAGAAGGTATAGAGGTGTATGGAATTCAGGTCGTAAGAGTTGAAGGTTATTGAAGCAGATGTTTTCTAGATAAACGTGTATGATTATGATGTTATGTTATGTATGGCTTGTTATGTGTTATACTTGATAAATGTTGTAAAGCGATTTTGCAGGTTCAAAGGTTTTAACCTCACAATCGAGGTAACGTTTTTAAAATGTAGAACTCACCAGCGTAAGCTGAACTTTTCCCAAAACCATATGTATGTCAGGTATAGGTGAGACGTCTGGGAGTAAGGGCGGAGCCCTCGTGATAAAAGAATGATCGGGCAAGCTATTAGAGGAGTGGTTGGACGTGCTGGCTAGATGTAGATAAATAAAGACGGATATAGTTCGTCGCTACATAGATAGATAGTAAATTATCTCAGTTACTTTACGTACTTGGCTTTATAATAAATAAAAGTTTTAAATTTTCCGCTGCTTATCTCTGTTGTGCCACGTGTTCATGAGTAAATCCGATGAGTGACCCCTCCTAGTGCCAAGTCTGGGAGTGGGCGTCACAGTATCTCACATAAAATCACAACTTCAATAGTCACATAAGATGACAAAACGTTCACATGAAATCATAATGTATGATTTACATAAAATCATAGAATATCAACCGTCGAGACTCAAGTGCATGCTCGTATAGTGATGATTACACATACCGTAATTGCTAAGGTCAACGTCAGTCAATCACATAAATGTTCACACAACATTTATATCAGCTAAAGATTATTTAAATCAGGAAAAGACCTGGAAAGACGGATTGTCACAGTTTCCCCTTGTTGAAGAATTTTCGTCCCGAAAATTGAATAACGCGGTTAACAAGTTTGCCACAAAAGAAAAAAAAATCTCAAATTTCCCAGTCGTCACAATACTGAAATTCACACCTTTCCCATACGAGAAAGTAAAGGCCGACCCACCCATATTGTATTCCTACAAACCAGCCTTGAAAATAAAGTCATTAAACTCAGCAGCTGAAGACGGGTTGAAAACCGAACGCAAACTTTCCTCCGCACAACGCACCTTGTCACACCCCCAATTGGCACTAACGGAGTCTTACCGTGTGGGGTGTGGTCAAACCAGGATCCAGTCCATTAGTTACACCAAACAACCATAAAATATGGAAAGATTCATATTAAAATATAATACAAATTCAGAGTTTTACAAATACGGAAGCACAAACAAAAGATTTAGTATTTACATAAAACACTGTCATTTGAAATGACGTAACTTGTATAGAAAACCATGAAAGGGTTTTAAGGACTCATGCATGCATACTCGTGATACTCGAACACCTGCGACCTGAGAGAAACATGTTTAAAGAGGAAGTGTTAACCAAAATGTTGGTGAGTTGACATAAGCACATATCTACAACTAGTATAAATATGCACTACGAATACAACAATCTTAATTCGTATGTAAGTATGTATATTACAAGTACAATCCATATCGTAGGTAGCGAGCCTACGTTCATGTCACTAAAATGTTCGCAACCGAAGTTGACCAATTAGTTGTAGGAATAATTCCTTACGTGTTTTGCCTTCCCCGTGTCTACTCGATCACGGTAAGTTAGGCTGACATTGTCCTCAGTCCGACCGCCAGTCGGGTGGTGCATCTCGTGCCCGCTGAGTGGGGTTTGTCAGACCCCAGTAATACTACCCAGTATCCCCTCGCTATATGCTATTAACGGTTCGATAAGTAAGGACTTGAAAGATAAAGCATTTTACGTGAACATTTGATATATACTGGATTTCTACTTTAATCATACATAATAGTTGTCGTGTTATCACCCTAACCCGGGTTTAACGTGTTTGCATGTGTTATCGTCCAAAATCGGACGTAACGTAATGGTTGTGTAACTCACCTTAGGGTGCACAGCAAAGAACTCAAACGCCGGGGCTCCTTGAATCTACTGGTCACCTAACAAGCATATAATGGTAAGTGCGTGTCTAAAATACTAATGACACGACCTAGACGGTGATGATTTCACATTTGTGGCATCAACCCGATGTGTGTGCCAAAATTTCCAAAACCGATTGTTGACACTATGGTCATCCGATTAATCGTCCCGAGTGTTTATTTCAAATGGTAAATACCCTCATGATTAGGGAACCGTTCAGATATGTGTATATGTCTTATTTAAAACGTTACGTACTATCGTAATGTTAAATCACCAACACGAGCAAAAGTATCCGGTTAACGACATTTAACCAACATCAGTATACACATATATTTTTTATAACATATCCACATATACATGTATATATATACTAGCTTGGTCAATTTTGATTGAACAAATAACTAGATAATATATATTACGTTTAATCTCCAAAGATTCCATAATACAAGGTTTATTTAAAATACAACAAGTTTGACAGTTACGGGCTTGGAAAGAGTTTTAGGAACGATCGGGACCAATTGTATGCCAACAAGGTAGAAGGATAACAAGTAGAATCCACGACTTCTTGGTTATTGGCCTAACACCCAAACCGTTGGGACATACCATATACCATATTTCTTGACAAGATTTGGTTTCAGAAAGTTTTTACCCAGAACAGTGTAAGTGAATCTGGAATTCTAGAAATCACGAATCAGTATAAAAATAAGGGCCGTCAACGGGTTCGAACACGCGACCACCGATTTAACAGCCCCGGCTGATAACCACTGGGACAAATTACGATTTGTCGATTTCGGTTTGTTCGAAAATGTTTAAGACAGTAGCTTCGGTGGTTATCTTCTACATTGGAAACCCTAAACAACCATCCGTCATTTACGTTCCAGAAAATCTTACCCTCAAGAACAGAAGTTTACATTATCATGTTTGAATCGAAGTGTAGACCATACCTTGTATCGAGACGAGAATAGAACACTAGAAGATTGTGATGAAGCTTTCGCGATCGACGGGCGACGGCTCGATCCAAACTCGGGACTAACCTACTGTTCTTCGCCAGCGATATTCTATGGTGGCTTTGGATGTCGGATAACGTTTTGAGGGTGACCAGAAAGGGGTGCAAAGATGGTGGATGGTGATGAAAAGAGTGGAGAAACGATGATGTTCGAAGGTGGTGGTAGGAGGCGGATGCGGTACGGTTTCTTTGCGGTGGTTGCTCTCGAGAGTGTTTAGAGGGTGTTGATGGTTGCCAAAAGATCGAGAGAATGGATTTGTTGGTTCAAGATGGCCAATCGTTCAGTGTAACCGAAAATGGATTATATCACAATTAAACGAGGGTGGTGATCGATCGGACGCGACTGTTACACCGAGTCTTTAAATTCGAGTTTGCCAATTTGGCAAGAACAATCCCTCACAAATATATAAAATAGGAAGGAGTTTTTGGTTAATTGCGGGGTTAGTCCCTGAATTTAATTAAATAGATTATAATTTTAGAAAATGACATGATCGGTCCCTCAAGATTTAAAATACTCAACCGGCGTTTAACAAACCATACTCTATAAAATACTTGTACTACGGAATGCCATCTATTTATTTAATAAAATGTACGAGGTTATATATTTATATAAATACACAAATAAATTGGAATTTAAACAGTATAAAATTATAAGTATTTAATTCACATAAAATCATGAAATAATTTACATGAAATCTCCAACGATTTACATAAAGTCATAAATGTTTTACGTGGAACAACGTCACATAATATCATAAAGTATAAAGTATTGTTTACATGAAATCATAGATCGTGCATACCGATCATGTTTGGTAGGTTAATCCACCGACGTCTAGACTCAAGTGAAATGCTCGTGTAGTGACGGTCACGGTCACACAGAAACCCTAATTACACATTTAATACAATGCATGCATTGATATTCATAAAGATGTTCATAATAACGCAAGTTTAGTTTAACTAGGAATCACCTGAAAAGTCAGGTTGTCACATACATGACATTAGCATGACGTGTAACGTTAACTATTCTAGTTAAGTAAGATAACGAGAGTTATTAACGGAGTTAACCTGGAAATTACTAGTTGTCACATACCTCATTAAAATCCCCACAAACAACCCACCAGCCCTCTAATTTCATCATCCAATCAAGCGCCGTATCCTAGAGAACTTTTTTCCTCGTACTCCTTTGGGGAGCATAAATATTCATGATATTACATCTAGATTGCAAAATAAAGCACATACCAAACGTAAGAAGGAAATTACGGTTTTTAACCACCTGAATCACCGAGAAAACACCAGGGTCCTACAGACTGATGATGCCACCGGATCTACCCTCTGCCGGAACCCACTCCACTTCCATCGGCTTGGAACCCCAGATACCATGAATAGGGAGACGACTAAGCACATCCACATGCGTTTCCTGCAAGCATAAAAAAGAAATACGATTCTCCAAATTAAGACTTTGGATCCAGGAGACCTTAACCGGATCGCCCAAACCACACACATTAAGAGAGAGCCACTCCATTAAGCAACCTCATCGATCACCCCATCTTCCAAAATCAGGTCTCTAACCCTTTCCTCACAATCAATAACGTGGATTCCCACCAAAGCCGCCGCCTGGAGAGAATTGATAACCTCATTATCCAGAGCCAAGTCCTTCTGCTTCTGAACTTTATCAAAAACAGGATCACCATCCACCTTCGATCTATAGTTGCCAAAACCATGGCTATCGAAATTCAAGTCCCCCCCCCCCTCTCCAGATGGCGGCATGCCCACTTTAGATCTAAATCTCTGGAATATCGGTTTGGGTTTTTTAGGAACGACGACTTTCTCCACAGGGGGGATAGGAGGAAAATTCAAGTCAATACCGTCCAAGGAATTTTTAATCCTCTTACTGGGCCTAAAAACACTGTCACGGCCCATAGAGATACTATTCCCCATAAGCCCCAGCCCATCCATGTTCTCAAAAGACCTCAAGCCCAACACAGAAGCTGAAGGCCCGTCCAATCGGCCCACACTAATATTAACACCATCCCGAGCCAACTGCCGCCTCCTCCCTTTCCGAGACCTAGGGGTCGTTGATCCGCCACCTTCATTCTTGGAGATCTCACCATCTTCTAACGGCCCATGCATATTCCCAGGAGCCACATACGATCCCGCCTTCTCATATTCTCCCATCACATCATCCAAAGTCTCCGGTTTAAAAATTTCTGACGAGATCGCCGACCGGCTCATTTGAGAGGAGTTCGACGTCAAGGAAGCAACAAAATCTGGTTCTCAATCTTCATGCATCTCAACCCCACGACAAACAAACGTTCTACCATTCCAAATCACCGACATTGAGCATTCCACTTTCTACAAACTATCCACTAATAAACCAATGCAATTCCTAGCCATATTATAGTCATACAAATCAACATCAGACTAATGCACCACCAGACCAAGTTTCCCCCCAATGGCATTAAAAACCTCCCCGTCCCACAGATTAGGAGGAATCCCTTGAATGTAGACCCATGCAATACGTTGAAATGCAAACGATTGCCCTCTCCAGACATCAAGATCCGAGAACTAGTCATTCCACACCTCCTTCATATCCAGTATTTCAGAAGCTTGTCCAAGGTTTAGACATGTCAAGAGAACATGAAATCCCCCCAAATACCTGATGTGGAGACCCGACAGGCTTAACTTGTCACACCCCCCCTCCGCCGCCCCCTGCCAGGTGCGGGGGAGGGTGTGGGACCGGCTGTCCGTATCAGTTCCCGAGGCACCAACTAAAATATAAACATACAAGCATACATAACGGACATCCAATCAACACAGTGAAACTCTAGGCCGACTCTGAGTGAGGATGCACTAGCACCTCTTAGCCGATCTAATAGAATCGATAGTCACCGGATATGACCTGGTACTGAATAAGCAAGAGATACAGCACACCAAAGGAAACATAGTCATAACAGGTTTTCAGAAACAAACATCAGTTGTTTATCATACATAGCCTTATTTATAGTGACAACAACCATCAAAATATTCCACGATCAGATTAGGTCCACACCTACACTTGCTTACCTGCATCATAAGTCAATCACAAAGTCAACAACATACGTTGTTGGTGAGTCGTAACCACAATCATTACATTAACGGTTTTTAAACACATACAGGTTATGAAATTACCACGTCGCACCCCAGGTCAAAACTCAGGTACTCTACGGGCACGTTGCGCATAGTCGTACACCCTCTACGAGTAGTTTTTAGGTTCAACATATAAGTACATACTCCCCCTAGTAAATTAATACTAGAGGATCCGGGTGAATATGAATCGTTCAACTATAATGGCCGTTATAATCCCTTATATGTCTAGTGGTCTCGACCTTAATGACCAGAAAGTATATAATGACCCACACAGGGCATTCCAACTAACAGTGAATGACAAGGTAATTCATAACAGATATAACAGATACATCAAACAGGAATGTGATCTCAAACAGTTAACTAATGAAGGATGTCAGAGGACTCACAGTAATGAAGTCAGAAACAGAGTTCAGTAAAGGTTGCAATCCAAGATTCAATAGAATATCCTATCTTCAGTTTCTAGCAACCTATCGGAACCATCATGTATATACAAGTCATATACAATGCTAACATGTCCATAAACCATCTTAGGTTCAAAGTACCATGAATTACAGTCTCCAGATCAACCGGCTAAGTTTTTGGTTCACCTCAAAAT
>JBCNJP010000010.1:4443459-4462349 GCA_039602395.1 Deinandra increscens subsp. villosa | reverse complement strand
GGAGATGATGATGAAAACTGATACAGAGATAGTATATATCGATACTCGAGGGGCGTGGTAGATGGAGATTTGAAAGATAAAGTAAATGAAATAGTAATGATTACAAGCGCCGTACACTGTTGGTATTCTTCTTTTAGCCACCTAAAATTAATATACCGTGACCATTTGTCATAATTTGTCACGCAACCAATGTTTAATATGAGTTTCCATATCACAAGATAATCAAACATGATAAACATATATAACCATCATATATTCAATTATAACTACTAATATCATAACTAAAAATAAACATATAAAACATTGTTCTTAATTTGTTCATAATTAAACTAAACCCTGATTAATCATCCGGATCACTGCAATCTTCGGATATGTATCCTGAACTTGCATCGTCATCATCATGATCATCATCATCATCTTCTTCTTCATCTTCTTCATCTTCTTCATCTGCTTCATCTACTTCTTCATGATCTTCTTCATCATCTTCTTCATCTTCATCTTCTTCATCTTCTTCTTCATCTTCTTCTTCGGGTTCATTGAATTTTGTATCAAGGACACGAAATAATTTCGCTGTCTCAACATGGTAGGCAAAACAATCAGGAATCTTCTTCTGCGCATGGAGTTGCTTCAGGATGTTCTCATCGTTGTGTTTAATCACAGATTTGTGGGACTTGAAGGATCTTCTTCTCCTGTTACTGTAAACCAAAAAAATACGGTTATGCTTCACATACCAGTAATTAAGGGAGCGTTGATTATCGGCCATTTGATACCAGAATTGGTGTAAAAGAATTGGTGTAGAGAATTTGAGATCAAGAAAGGGATGGCGGTAAAAAGGAAAATAACAATGATGATGATATATAGGGTAGCAGATTTTAACCCGCTCGAATTAATTGGTACAATTGAAAAAAGCGCGTTGTTTTAGAGGGAAACAAATCTTCTCTTTTTCGCCACGCGTTTAATATTACTGTGACCATAAAATAGATTTTTGTCACTCACAACCTACCATTTAGTCACGGTTAATATATGTGGCCATAGGTAATAGATTTTTGTCACTCACAACCTACTATTTAGTCACACAACCTAATTATAGTGGCCATATGTACTAGCTTTTAGCCACATAACTAAGTAAAAAGCGTGGCCATTGCTCACATTTAGCCACGCATAAATAGTTTTGTTTTCTTTTAATTTACTAAGTAATAAAATCTACTCTTCCGTCACACAACATTATTTAAGCGTGGCCATACATTCCTTTTTGGTCACACGAATAAAAACCGTTTGGTGCATTTCGCCACTCTTTTTTAAGTGTGACAAATAAGTGCCACATGTTTTTGTAAAACAGTGGCTAAAGCCACTGCACCTGATTGTTGTTGTCACATAAACAAAAAAATACGTGGCTAAAAGGGTCCAAAGGCTATATATTTGGCCACGGGTACAAAATATGTGTGGCTAAAACGAGAATTTCTTACCTTTGGCCACGCTTCAAAACAGTGGCTATGCGTTATCAAAAAAACCGTGGCCAAAGACACTTTTTGACGTAGTGTATGCAACCTTCCGAAGGCATTGCCTGATATTGGTGTTGCCACCAGTGCTTTCCTTATCATTATCAACACCTTTCGGTCCCATAGATCCTAAATTAGAGTCGTTAAAAAATTTTCCGACAAGTGTGGCGATACTATCTTCTTTACCCCATATGGCTAAAGAACTCATGATAGAACGATGTTGCAACACTTTTTTATTCCCAGACTTGCTTTCCTGCCTACCCTTAGGTCTAAAACCCTGCAAAGTGCACCTGGCATAAGTAACAACTTTATCCATGCGTCAACAGACTGTGGTTGGGCAATTGTGGAGAGTTGTTTTCAAAGCATGTGAGAAAGCCAGACGACAACTGACTTTGCAGAGTCAGTTGATGAAACTTGGGATTATTGCCGACCATTTGATGAAACTTGAGATTATTTAAATCCAAAGTTTCATAAAAAACTGACGTCGTTAAGTTTCTATTAGTTAGGGATCGTTGTAGAAAAATAGGTTAAAGGTTTGGGTCGATAGTAAACATTTCGTTACTTGGGATTATTGTCGGTCAATTGATTAAACCTGGGATTATTTAAATCCAATCTGCCTACTTAAAATTGTTATTCATTTATTGGAAATTGGTTAAACCCCGAAAATCAAAATAAATTATGAGGGTTCAAGTATAATATAGATAGAATATATGTGAGTTTGACGTTATAGAGATATAATATTATGAAAACATATTCAATTATTAAATGGGACCTATTATCCACACCACCTTTTGTGTATTTGCAGCACCCAAAATGTCGCATATATGAATAAATGCGGCATTTCAGATCCAAACAAAAAATCCAAAACGCTGCATTTTGGAGGAAATGCTGCATTCGAGGAAGATGCTTTGAAATGCCGCATATTATCATATATGCCGCATATTGTCATATATGCCGCATTTTGACGCTTTTTTTTGTCATGTTGTTAAATGCCCCCTCTAGTTATATATGCCGCCTTTTAAAATCTAGTGCTCATTCATTTTCTTTGCAATATCCATTCGTATGAATACGAACCATTTCCAATTGTATCATCTCTGTCTAATTTGTAAATACAAATATTATCAGTTAAGATGTCCTACTGGGATTTCATTTTCAATACGAACCATTTCCAATTGTATCATCTCTGTCTAACAAAATGTTGCATTTAGGACAAGATGCGACGTTTTAAATAAGACAAAATAGTTAAAATATCGCATTTAGGACAAGATGCCGCATCTTAGTTCCGATAGTAAGTACTACCACTTTGACTTCCGTACTATGTACTTATTGCTTGGAACTAAAATGCCCCATTTAGAACAATATGTCGTATTTTGAATGATATGGAAAGTAAATAGGAGGGTATGGATAGAATGTCCGTATAAAAATAAGAAAATCACGAAGCGTTTTAAAAAATAAAGCTTATCTACTATTTTGCAATATCAAGCAATACCCGAAGCGCAACGTAGGGATATTAAACTCGTATTTTAGTATACTAGATATGGAGACATAAAAAGACAGAGATAAAATTATACACACCTACGGAGACCAACCCAACTGGCACTTTATGATTTATTTGCTTACTCGATTGCTGTACATGACGACAAAATCACTCTAAGATTTCCCCCCTCATTTATCTTTTCTTCTTTCAGTTCTCTGCTACTCGATATATAATATATACACAAACACACCCATCTCAATTCACACACACATTTGCAGTACTTTGATAAAAATACTCTAAACCCATTTGGGGATTTTGGCTAATTCTTACACAGTTTCGCGGAAATGGAAGAAACTTTTGGTTCAGAAAGCAGCAGTGGGTGTGAATCTGGGTGGACTCTTTACCTGGAACATTCTCTTCAAAATCACAAAAATGACATTTGTAAAAGAGAGTCATATACACATGAATATGATGATGATGAAGAAGACATGTCAATGGTTTCTGATGCATCTTCTGGGCCACAGCACTTTCCAGAACAAGTAGATGAAAGCTTCAAATTGAATAGCAATGGCGGTGGTGTTTATACAAATGGGAAAAAGCAAAAGAATATTCATAAACAACCAAAAAAGATTCATGATTTGCCTTCTTTTCTTGATGACACAGCCAGCTCCCCTTTGTTCACCTTCTCAAATGTAAACACTTTCTTTCTTTCTTTAAATCTTCAAAAGATAGTGTTTTTTTTTTCAATCAAATTGGATGATAAAGTTGCTTAATTGAATTGGGATTCATTGACAGAACAATCTAACAGTGCCCAGCAGCAAGAAAGCTTCGGTGGCAGAAAATGAAATTATAGACTACTCACAGGGCTATTCCACAACCTACTTTAAGGTACTTTTTTTTCTTTTAAATAAAATTCTTGAACAGCTAGAATTATTGGGTTTTGCTTGCTACAGATAGTATGATTTGCTGCAATTAATTCTGGAATTTTGTAGGGAAAATCTGGATTCCAAGATCAGTTTGGGTTTTTCCACCCTGTCTCTGGTGCTCCACTGCAACAAAACCAGTTAAGCTCACTGTTTTTATTTTATTTTTTGAATATCTTGAGTTTTGCAATACCTAACAAAAATGTGCATATTTCTGGCTATGCACAGATGGTTACAAGGCAAGAGGTGGGGATGAAGTTTAAGTTCTTAGAAGAATTGAATTGGCATGGTTTCTGAGAGCAGAGGGCAGGAATTGAGATCCAAAAGAAGTGATCTTGTTCTTCTTTTTTTTTTTTTTTTTTTTGTTTCTTCTGTTAATTTTTTTAATTAATTTCTTTTTTCTCTTTGGCTGTTTTTAGATGTTAAATTTGTCAATTGCAATGAAAACAACCTGAGGAGGTGAAAAACAAAATCTGTGAAATCATTTTCTCTGTTCATCACAAATTAATTTTCTTGTCTCCAAATATTTCTCCTGGTGGCAGAGTAGAAATAGCTAAATCCAGATCATTCTGCAAATCTTTATGCAGAATCTTGTTTAGATGCAAGTAAAACGCCAGACTTTTATCTTTTATTAAAGATCGGTCTTCAAAAATGTGTTAAAAACCCGTTACAAAGAAAAACTACAAAATCAATCGACCCCACCTATCACAATTATTATTGTTATTTAATAATACGCATGGACAAAAGTGTACTAAAAGGTCGAAGATTTGGGCAATAATTGGACTAGTGGACGAAACACCCTCCAAAACAAATAGACACAATATTGCATGAAACACACATCTTTTTACTTTTACTTGTCCTTAGAATTACTCATTTCCTTCATTTAACTATAGAATTAATCAAACAGTCCTTACAATTACTCTTTTTTAAACAAAATTTTCTAGATATTCTACGATACAAATGCATCATGTTATGCGTTACAAGATTTAAACCTGTTAATTTTTTCCATTCGCGACCACACAACGAGAGATCATGCATTATGGTCTTTCCGCGGTAATGAAGTGACATGGTGAAAATAATTCTTGTACTTGTGAAATACATAATAAATAAATTAAACTGATTTAAATATGTAATTTAAAGATGGCGCGCGATTGATGGATGAGTGATTTTAACAAGCAATATTTCTAGAGACCCATAACTGGTGTTAGATAAGACAGAAATAATGTCACGAGATAATGCAACTTGAATATATCTAGCTTCATGATATTGTATTTTTATATATATTTTTACTATAAAGTCAAAGGCATGCATGCAATGGAAGTTGTACATTGGTTTGGTTCCTTGAAAAACACATCATCTTGATAAAGACCCCAGATTCTGCTTGATCCAAAGGAACATGCTCACATCATAATTTAATTATCTCATTCTTGGAACTATCTCATATTAGTCAATACCTAACATTTTTAACTTCTTATTAAGCTATTATTAATAAGTTGCTAGATTACACATCGACAACTAAAGCAAAATTTATTCTCACTCCAAATACAATTGTTTTTCTCTATGTTTAAGCCAATGGAGCCTCAAGGTATTCAAATTTTATTATACTTCTTTAAAATTCAAATTGTTTATTAATTCATTTTTAAGAAAATCGTAAACAATCTGTTATTAAATTCTCATTACAACTTAAACATCTACTAAATTCTCAATATATGCTCATCTACTTTCCATTGTGTGTAACATTCATGATGTATTTAGCTTGGTCGAGGTTAAACTTAACATATCTAAAAACCAATTTTATAATTCATCTATACATATTATATACTTTCAAACATATATAGAATTGGGTGAAATCATTGCACACACGGGTAGATAAATATCAATATATCGATCGAAAAGGAAAGGGTATGGGGGAAAACATTCTTGTCTAACCAACTATACAATCCAAAAACACAGTGGCTTCACTTCATTAAAATTGGTACCATATCACCGCAACACACTGTTCCCAATTTTTATAACATTATGTGTTCTCCCATCACACCCTATCACATCCTATGTTAATGGCTTCCATTCCTTATCACACCACAAAAAAGATTAAGCTAAAGACAATTCTGCCCTCCTTAAATTAGGGCCACAACCATGTTGTCTACATCAACAAAACATACATGCATGTACCAAACTAATAGCACTGATTTCTTGTACAATCATTTCTCGTGTAAAGATTAACATATCTAGCATGAATTTAACCCGAACCAAAGAGTATAACATAACTATTACACGATTCAAATATAAACGACTGGAAACAGATCGATCTAACAAAATACAAGATGAACGAAAGCAGAAGATCACATCATTGTGATGATCTGAATACATAATATGAACGAATCGAGAGTGGCTGCACCTCCTTATATTTAGCTCCATTGCACTCCAGACCAAGATCTGCGTATTAGCCATGCAACTTTGATTCAAGCCCATCAAGTTATCCTTGTGATCGAATCCAAATGCAGCCCAAGAGAAGTCCATATGAAATAATTAAAAATAAAAACAATGCAACACTTATAATAGAAACTAGAATACAATTATATCTAAAGTTTGAATTATACTACAGCTTTTTATTTTAATATGATCCCTTAATTTAAATAGCAAATGCATCAAACATATATTCAGTTTCTTAAATAACGATTCATGTTGAGCAACCAACAACCCTTTTATAAATATATTAACACGTTGATCCTTTGACACAACACCAGTGACTTTAGTAAAGCAATAATTTTTCCCCCCGATATATCAATCTCAAAATGCTTTGTGCGATAATGAAATACATGATTGGTAAATATAGACACAACATGTCAACAACAGTATTGTCACAAAACAATTGAGCATGTACCTTAACAAACGCACCTAGTTCTTTCAATATATTCATGATCCACAATAATTCACAAGTAGCAACACACATTGCATGATATTCAACCTAAGATGATGATCTAGACACTCTACTTTGTTTTGTTACTTCCAAGACACCAAAGAACTTCCCTAGAATACACAAAATCCAGTAACAGATCTCCTAGAAATTGAACAGTTTGCTTAATCAGGAATCAGAGTATACAATATAGACACGTGACTTATCTTTCTAAAATAGAACAACTTTACCAGTTGCAGATTTCAAACATCTCAATAACCTCATAGCAATATGTGAATGGGATTTAGTTGGATTGTGCATAAATTGACTCAGAAACTAGATTGTATAAAAAAAATATTAGGTCTGGTGTGAGACAAGTAAATTCACTTTCTAATTATTTTTTGAAACCTGATGATATCACTAAGAACATATTTATTTGACTTGCATAAAGCAACAACAAGGTATTTTTTTCCAATAGCAATGCTGACTGGGTTTGACCCAGTTAGACCAAATTCAAATAATAGTTTAGGACACTATTTTCTTTGTGATAGACAAAAATCCTTTTTTACCCAAAGAATTATTTTAAATCACCTAAGTCCTTAATACGAAATCTTGACTTTAAAACAGTTTTAACCTTATTAATATTATCAGAATTACATCTAGCTATATTGATATGATCTACATACACCGGTAAAATAACCAATCAGATTCATCAGCTTTAAAAAAAAGAATAATCACTTTTTATTTTGAATAAAGCAAAATCATAAATGACCAACTAAATTTCTCATTCCACATTCTAAGGGCCTTTTTTAGCCCATAGAGTGACTTGTTTAGTTTACAAACTTAAGTTTTTTTTATTATTAGAAAAATACTCTTGTGGGAGACTCATATAAACATCTTCATTTAAGTTGCCATACCAGAAAGCATTATTTATATACAATTGGAAAAGAGGCCAATTATTTTTAACAGCTAGACTTAGAACACATCTGATAGTTACCTTGAGTGCATCCGTGATAGAGCTTTCAAAGTCCACGAGTTTATCAAAGAGTTACGGATAGGAAATTGGTTGTTCTCGCACCTTGAGTACAACCGTGATAGAGCTGTATTTGTCATCGATTGGCTGAGAATATGAACCAGAATGTTTTTTTCTTGAATATATAGTACTTTGCATAAGAGCCAGCTCATCTTCAAATGGACCGCATCTCATTCAATAATTCTAAGATGGACCGATTCCCTTTAGGGTTCTTTGCAAGTTTAGATGTCACACCCCCAAAAATCCACGCGCGAAATACCACCTCAGGGAGCGTGACAAACCAGGATCTCCGTCCATTAGTTACACCAAACGACCAATAACTAATAAAAAAGTTTTATATTTCATTAAAATATAATTACAGAGTTTTACAAATGCGGAAGCGTAAATACGATAAAAGTATCTAAATAAAAACATCGTCACCCAAGGTGACATGACTCGTTCAAAGACGCTAAAGGTGTTTCAAAGACTCATGCATGCATACTCGTGATACTCGAACATCCGTAACCTGAGAAATAACATCCTAAAAAGTGTCAACAGAAAGGTTGGTGAGTTCACAGGTTTATTAGTTCATAAACAGTTCTAGTTTAATGTAAATTGACTGTTCAACAACAGTCCTAGTTCAGTGTAAAACAACTGTTCACCGACAGTTCCAGTTTAAGTTCAAGATTGACTGTTCAACAATAGTTCAAGTTCAGTTTAAAATCTAGATAATATATCAATAGCTAGCTAGGCTATTTTCAAGAAATTGTAGGATTAATCTTGATATAAGTTTTTAATAATGGGTCATGAGTAGATTTTATTATTTTAGTATTATTATTTAGTTTTAGTAGTTGGTATTATGCATGTGTGAATAAAGGAATTGGTCATGGAGGTTGACCGAAGTTGGGGGTGTACGTTGGTTGAGTGGAGAGAGTGGGTCAAGGTGTGTACCTTTTCTTTAGGATGAAGTAGTATTTTGATTGGTAGAATAGGAGTCTAGGTATGCAAGTGTAAGGCTATTTAATAGCCTTTTCTATTGAATAAGAATGTGTGTGCAACTTTTCTTTTATCATCGGTTCATACTTTCTTCCATTCAGAGAGTTTTCAATTTGTTTCATATTCTACAAACTTAAACATACAAACAGTGAGTGAACTTTGAAGGCTCTAATCCAACATTTGGTATCAGAGCCCTATGGCTCATACCTGGGATTAACAAGATCGTAAGAAGGAAGCAAGCAGCAGAGAAATAGCTGATGTGTTGTAAACACATCCTATAATTCCCCTGTATTCTGTATATAATTGAGTCAGTTTTGAGCCGTTTTATGTGCGTTTTAGTTGAATTATAGTTTTTGGGTCTTAATTAGGTTGTTGAGTCATTTTGTAGAATTTTAGGTGAATTTAGTAATTAATTAAGTTTTGTGTTTATTTAGGTCGATTGTGATTGAAATGTGCTTAAAAATGTTTTATTCATCATTGTGTAGGTTTTTATAAAAGTTCAAGGGTGTGGTATGACATTACACCAAAGTTGAGGACTAAAAGAATTGCTTATGAAAGCTTGAGGTGTGCATTGCAAATGAATGAAAGATGGAGGGCCAAATAAAAAATATGACATTCATGCGATATGCATGAATCTGGTTTCCACTTTAAAATATACGTGAGATATTGAGCTGGTCAACGGCGATGAATTTAGGTCAACACCCAATTCTTTTCTTGGTTTATACGCCAAAACCGATTTTTCCCACAACCCTATTTCCTTACATATAAAAACAAACGTAAGGGATTTGTTTGGGGGTCGAACACATCGAATTAACTCTCCACTATTACAACTTTAACACATCGAGACTTCTAGCCGACTTAGAGACTTATTTGGACGATTCCAAGGGACGGCAGAAAGGGAATACGAACGAAAGAAAAAGAAGACGGAAGTAAAAGAAAGAAATCGAAAATTGAAGCAAGCAGGCTACTAAGCAAGCACGTCAATTGGTCAATATAATTATTAAGAAAGCCTGCTTGCCAACCTATTTTATTTTCTTTTACGATGAACGGTACATCCGATTTCGTTTTTGTTCGTGTTTGTGTTCATACCATGATTGTTGGCTAAACTAATAGTGCCACCTAGACTTGATAATGACTTTTTGATATTAGATATTTTGCTCTGTTTATGACAATTTGTTTGTATGGATTGATGCTCTATTAAATTCCTTTAACCTGCTGTGATTGTTGCGTATGCGTATTTCGGTTAGGGTTTTGATCGCCAATTGGTTTTTGTGTTGCCTTCGAATGTCTTTCGGGTTGGGTAATGCATCCAAAGGTGCTAGATTTAGGGTTTGCATCTAAGGAATAGTTTAAGAGACGTCCCGAACTAGAATATTGATTGGTAATTTCTATCTTGATTTTTATATTATGCCTTGTCTAGAACTTAGAAGGGGATAGACTTGTCAATTGGTCGGGTTGGTTAATTGTCTAGGTCAAGATTGTCTCAAAAGGAAATCCCCTAGATTAGTTGGTCAATTTGCTAGTTGTGTCATTCATAGTGGTTAAAGGTAGCTCCAATTACTTTAAGGTGCCTTAGATTAGGTTCGAGGGTGGTTAGGGTAATTGAATTGGGAAATACTTAAAAGGTGAACCAATTGATCGAGCGTTAGAGTTGTCAGTTAGCATGAACTTAAAAGGTGAACTAACTAACCAGTGTGCATTTTCCAACCTTTAGGAATCTTATCAGTTACGTCCAGAGAGTATTTTGGGGGCTTGTAGGTTTTCTATAGGTTGTATCTTAATATCCTGGTTCCATCAGAGTTGTCATAGCCGAGTGAAGTTGTTGATGTTAATTAGGATTCTATGTCTAGGTGGTACATTTCTCATCTTGGTTTCTCCTAAATTCCCCAGCTGTCGGTAATTAGTTTAATTAGTTTAATTAGTCTAAGTAGTCAATTTAGTTAATTTAATTCTCTATTCATTTTTAAACCAAAATTACTTAATTTTCCTATTCATAGAGCCCTAGGTTAGAGTCTAGCTATCTAGTGTCCTTTGGGTTCGATATCCGGTCTTCTGTAGCTATACTGCCACCGATAGGTACACTTGCCTGTAGGTTCGGTCTAGTTTTAGGAGTTTCGGTAAAATTAGATGTGTCTAGGTCTAGGATTAGGTCTAGGATATTTTTATTATTTTTAGGTATAGTTCCGAACACATCAATAGCACGCTTAATTGAAGCAGCAAGTGAGAAAAAAAATAGCACGTAGCAGCAGCAAGAAAGAGCGCAGGCATAGCAAGTGAAAACGCAGCAGTAGCAAGAATCTAGCAGGAGCAAGTTAGCAAGAAATTGAAGCAAGAAGGAAAGAAGTTGAAGCAAGAAGGCAAGAAATAGCAAAGATCAGCAGTAAGTACCAGGAAGCAAAGGAAGAAAGAAAGAAATCAAAAAAGAAAGTGAAGAATAGCGATGGTACAAACAAAAGAAGCAGGTACGATGTCTTACCAAGTTCCAACTTTGACCGCAACCAACTATCCGGTATGGACTATCAAAGTTAAGTCCATCTTAGATGCACATGGCCTATTGGAGACGGTGGAACCAAGGACTCTTGGGGAAGAACCAAATGCCACGAAGTCAAAACAAGCTCTAGCATTCTTGTTTCAAGCAATACCGGAAGAGATGGTGTTGCAAATGTCGAGTCACACGGACCCGAAGAAAGTGTGGGATGGCTTAAAAATCCGCTACTTGGGTGTAGATCGGGTGAGGATGGCTCGAATTGCAACAATAAAAAGAGAACGTGAAGGTTTGAGGATGAAAGAAGGAGAGCTCGTTGATGATTGTGCTAATAAGTTGAGTGGATTGGTTTCAAAGTTGAGGAGTCTTGGACATGAAGTTGAGGAAGAATAAATGGTGAGAAGGATACTTGATGCAATGCCAAAGTCGTTTCTTCAGATTGTAGCTTCAATCGAACAATGTTTTGAGTTGGATGTGATGCTTTTCGATGAAGCGGTTGGAAGGCTTAAAGCCTACGAAGAAAGACTTAAAAGCCATGGTGAGAAAGGAGAAAAAGGGCAACTTCTATTGGTTACTGAACAAAAGAATTGTGAAAATGATAGATTCTATGAAAGAGGAAGGGGTCGTGGAAGAAGCTTTGAAAGGGGTGGAAAAGGTCATGGAAGAGGCACGGGTCGAGGTGATAAAAGTAAGTTTAGATGCTATGAGTGTGGAGCATTTGGACACTTTGCGAATGAGTGTACCAAATGGAAAGACAAAGAGCAAGAAGCAAACTTGATTGAAGAAGAGGAACCGACATTGCTTTGAGGACAAAGAAATGATGTCAAGATTAAGGGGGTAAAATGTAGGATTAATCTTGACATAAGTTTTTAATAATGGGTTATGTGTAGGTTTTATTATTTTAGTATTATTATTTAGTTTTAGTAGTTGGTATTATGCATGTGTGAATAAAGGAATTGGTCATGGGGTTGACCGAAGTTGGGGGAGTACGTTGGTTGAGTGGAGATAATGGGTCAAGGTGTGTACCTTTTCTTTAGGATGAAGTAGTATTTTGATTGGTTGAATAGGAGTCTAGGTATGCAAGTGTAAGGCTATTTAATAGCCTTTTCTATTGAATAAGAATGTGTGTGCAGCTTTTCTTTTATCATCGGTTCATACTTTCTTCCATTCAGAGAGTTTTCAATTTGTTTCATATTCTACAAACTTAAACATACAAACAGTGAGTGAACTTTGAAGGCTCTAATCCAACAGAAACCAGTGCACGTTTGACTAGATAAACTAGCTATCCAGTTACTAAAGCTCGATAGTTCAATTGTGCCTCGTTAAGACTAAGAAGTACATTACATCCGTTTGATATCCAATCGAGTCAGCGCGACTGGCCCGGGTGGGGCTGTCAAACCCAGTAGATCTACTAAATAAGTTCCTGCTGATGTCACATTGACAGTAACTCTAAACGTGAGGACTTTATCATAAGTGTGCCACTATCATTCAGGTGATATAATTATCTAACAGTTCAAGTGTTTTCATGTTAATCCCCCCAACAGGATTTAAAATAGATAAAAATGGATCGTGAAACTCACCTTCGGGTGCACAGCAATTCCAGATGAATAACGACAACAAGTAGCAACTAGCAGGTCTTGTGTATACTACCGAACACCTAATGAGCATATAGTTATATAAGTATGTGTTCCGTTGAAAACGGCTAAGTCTAAACCAACGATGAAAACAAATGACGTTGACTAGGATATGACGAAGGTTGTGAAATGCGGAACGAGGCGAGGATGACACGTTGCCAAATCCGAGCGATTATCAAATAACGCGAAAGTATAATATTAGTAAATATTATATTTTTACAAAATCAAGAAATCAAAACACATATATATATACATATATAGGATTAGGATCGTGTGAAAACCCATTTATTTTGTGAAAACGTGAAAACCACTTTAAAATCTTTATAACTTTTTCATACGTTAATGTTTTTTCATGAAATTTGCGCCAAAAGTCTTAGAATTACGTTATCTTTAATTCTATAAAAACCAAAAACAAAAAAAAAACGTTTTTTATTTTATTTTTTATTATTTTTTTCCGTTTTTGGTACACATGTGTACCACAATAAAAAAACTCAAAATTTAATATGAGTTACTAATAGTTTTAAAAGAAAATTGCACCCTAATTATTATAGTTTTATTATCTTTATATCTAAAGAAAAAAATAACACTTTATGATTTTTTAAGTATTGCTACACATGTGTACTATGTTTAATTATCATTCGTAACATAAATGTTTTATTGTTTTTAGTATGTTTTTAATATATTTTTAACATAAGGAGTGTTTTTATACTTTATAATTCGTTTTTGTGTAGTAGTAGTGATGATGGTACACATGTGTACCAAAAACGGAAAAAAAAAACGTTTTTTTTTTACGTTTTTTTTTTAAATATTGTTTTCCAGAGTTATAAATAACGTAATTCTAAGACATTTGGCGCAAATTTCATGAATAAACATTAACGTATAAAGAAGTTATGTAGGTTTTAAAGTGGTTTTCACGTTTTCACAAAATAAATGGTTTTCATAGGATCCTTCCCCTATATAGGTATATATATATATATATATATATATATATATATATATATATATATATATATATATATATATTACGAAATGCATAATTGCGTAAATAAAGAATTTACAAAACAAACAACGTTTATTCATAACGTTTATACAAAATGTCCATGAGTTTTAAATAATCAAGTACGTATAGCTACATAATCATTTTCTTACAATATATAATATTTACATACGAGAGTCCATTATGAACAATTAGATACATTTTCATAATTATCTAAAACTTTATTTTAGTTCAAAACGACAAGTTAAACATGTTTGAAATCCAAAATATAATTTATGGGTTTTAATATACGTAAAGAAACAGTACTAGTACAATTCCAAAGTCACTAGATGTCCAAACTCACAAAATATCGCTAAAAGAAATAAAAACGGAGGTCACCAGGGTCGAACCTGCGACCACAAGCTTTTCAGAAACATGGTATAACCACTAGAACAAACCCTCGAATGGTTAACTGATTGAACCGGACGAGTTTATTCATTCGCAGGAGCCAGAATCAAGTTTACAGAAAAATCACAAAATAAATGAGGAAGTCGGGTCTCGAACCCGTGACCTCGAGGTTAAAACTCGCTGGATTTGCCACTATGACAGGTCCAAATTTTGGAACTCAATCTCACGTTATTTCTTTTATTGAATACCTAGTCGCTGTCATCTTCTTCGTTTGATTCCCAACTCGCCGGAAAATTTCTCCGATCACCGGAAAAAACGTATAAACAGAAACGATGCATAGGAACGAAGCGAGAAACATAGATGATTACTAACCTCAAGTTGGTGATGAAGGACGAAGGACGATGTGTTTTTGATGCCGAAACTGAACCGGAACTCAAATGCGAACACCGAGCACACTGTCGCGATTTGCACTCCTAATCGATTCCGGTTGCTCGTCAATGGCTCACGATCCTAGTTGAGTGGTTGATGGCGGCTGAACGGTGGTTTAATGGCCAGAATTACAGTTTCTCGGTGGTGGTGGCGGTGTCGCGAAGGAAAGAAACGATAGAGAAAAGACAGTTTGGTGCTCATGGGCAGGGGCGGACCTAGCCCATTAGGAAGGGTAGCGTCCGCTACGCCTGAACTCGCACTGCGTAGTGAGATTTTTTTTTAACGTTTTATGTATTTCGTTACTCCTGAGAAGATATTTGATCATTAAAGTGACTTTTGTCAAAGATAATAGCTTCTTTAGCAGTGGTTAGAGGTTTTTAATATCTTCCTGGGTGGCGTGAGTTCTAATCTCCCTTCTGACGGTTTTATATTTTTTTAACAGATACGAAACTGTGTTATGTGTTAATATATTATCAAAAAGTTAATATTTGTGTGGAAAAGGGTTCAAACTCGCATCCCTACAAATGCAAAGACAAACACTTAACCAACTAATCTAGAACTCAACTTGTTTTGTTAGTGATATTTAATTTATTTGGTAGAAACTAGTTTTGACATATTTCTTATGTTCAGCTTTTTTTTTTCTCTTTTACAAGATTTATTTATTTTAAAGTTTATATGTTTTTGCTTTTTTCCTCTTTTACAATATTTATTTATTTTTAAGTTTATATGTTTTTTTCCTACACTATACAATATATAGTATCATACGTGTTTAATTACGATAAAATTATAAGTTATCAACCACAAGCGTTTTTATCAAAATAGTTAATTTTAGATATATAATAACGTATGTTTATATTGTTATTGCGTGATCAACCTTATCCGACCTGAACCGACTAAACCTATTTGTAATGGCTCGATTTCAAGTTTTCAAAAATCAAAGAGAAAACATCTATTAGGTATGTGTTTAGTTTTACATTGTATGAATTATGGTAAAAAAGAATCTGAACGTTATAAATTATGATTAAAAAAAATTGAACGTTACCCCTGAATATTTTTTCTGGATCCGCCCCTGCTCATGGGGTGAACAAAATAGGAAAATTGGCCCATATTAATTCCAGTTATCTTATATTGGCCGATAATAATCCAAGTCTTGATTTTTCCTCACAATAATCCCAATTATTAAACTATTGGTATATATTAAACCGTCGTTAACTATATACTAACCCAGTTAGTATGAAGGACTATTTTGTAATTTCTTAAAACGAAGAAACTTTTTTGTAATTTCTTAACCCACAAGCCACACAAAACTCTTTCTCCTCCCTTTTCTTTTTCCTCTTGGCAATCCATCCTCTGCCCTCTTTTTCTTTTCTTTATTTGTTTATTCGAACACCCCCACAATCCATCTCCATTCGGCAATCCATCCCCCTTCCTTTTTTTTTAATTTCTTAAAATCGCCGATGAAATCAAGCAAAAGAGTAACGAACTCCGGCTGTACATTAACGCCGAAAAACAACCGGAGAAGAACGGCAGGTGGATTTCAACTTCGTCAAAACATCAGTAGACGATCAATTATGATCTTAAAAACAAAATCAAATCCGATCTGGAATCGTTTCTGAAATCCAAACAATATTATCACCGGAAAATCGAGCTTCGCCGTCTTGGGTTTAAATCTGTCGACGCCGCTTCCCGTTGATCAATGATTTCATCAGTGATTTTAAGAATTAAATAAACAGTGGGGTGCATCCAAAGATCAATATTACATTTAATCTCATCCATTTGTTTGACATATAACAAGTATGGATAAATAATTAGCTTGATTGAACATACAAGGTGTTCATGATTTTTTTTTTTTTGGATTAATTAGAAGCTGATGATCAAGCTTAAGTTATTGAGTTGAGAATTCAAAAATGTCCACAGCTAGCAAGATCCATTTTCTAGCAGTGGAGGTGTTCGAATAACAAAAAAAAGGCAGGGGATGTATTACCGAGAGGAAAAAGAAAAGGGAGGAGAAAAGTTTTTTGAGGGTTGTGGGTTAAGAAATTACAAAAAAAGTCCCTTTATTTTAAGAAGAGTTAATTACATTTTGCGTCCTTGAGGTTTGCCCATATTTGCCACCTGAGTCCAGTTTTCAAATTATTAACAAATCTCGCCTTGGGGTTTACATTTCGTTGCCATCTGAGTCCCTCGGATTAACGAGGTTAATTTTTTCTGTTAAATAAAAGGGCATATAAGTCATTTCGCACATGAGGGGTCATTTATATAAATTTATATGTTTTTAAAAGGATAAGGAGTTATTTTGTAATTTACTTAAAGATTTAAACTAAAAAAAAACCATAACAAATTAACCATGAGTCCATGACCCTCCACCCAGTCTTCTTCACCATCACACCCACCAGTCCCCCCCCCCCCCCCCCACCTTCATATCCTCTGCCTCCTCCATGGCTTCCACCATAAGATCCTCCTCCACCGCCGCTTCCTCCGTAACCGAACCACCATTGCCTTCGTATCCTCCTACTCCACCACAACCCATCTTCATCTACTGTAGAACTCACCCCTCTCGGCTCTCTCTCTCCCTAAACACCCAAATCGTCCGCCATTTCAACCACCGCCGATTCCGACGGAGAGTGCTACTGTCGTCACCGCCATCAAGAGCCACACCTCTGTCGACCACCTTTCCTCTCCGGAGAGTGCTACTGTCGTCACCTCCGTTGGGTCAGACCAAACCGGTGACACCAAAGACTCAATCTAGGGTTTTTTACCTGTAAACCAGGCACCGCCATCAAGAGCCACCACCAACCCGACTTACCAATTTGAGACCGAAACTGCCAGAATCGCGACAGAGATTCCCGGAATCGTGACCTGAATAGGCGGTTCGGTTGAACTCGCCGCTAGCTTTGTCGGAGTCGTCTCAGTTGTCGAGAACCACCCACGAGCCCTCGGCGCAGACGATGAAGGTGAAAGAGAAGGAGGATTGCGGTGGTGGTGGCGATATTTCCGGCGGGGTTTTTTACTTTGTTAAAGGTCGTCTTCTCCATCTTCTCCGTTTGTTGGGAATATTAAAAATAAAACTAGGATATTTTATTTATTTATTTATTTTATTATAGTCCCTTGATCATGATTATTTTACAAAACTAGTCCCTGAACTGTAAATTTACCGAAATACCCTTTTACTTAACAGAAAAATCTGACCTCCGTTAGTCCCAAGGATTCAAATGGCAACGAAATGTAAACTCCAAGGCGAGATTTGTTAATAATTTGAAAACTGGACTCAGGTGGCAAAAATGGGCAAACCTCAGGGACGCAAAATGTAATTAACTCTTTTAAGAAATAAAATAATAGTCCTCACAATAAATGGGTTAATGTATAGTTAACGGTGGTTCAATATAGACCAATGGTTTAATAATTGGGATTATTATGGGGAAAAATCAAAACTGGGATTATTATCGGTCAATATATGATAATTGGGATTAATAGGGGTCAATTTTCCAACAAAATATAACTCGATCTTCCTAATGATTATACAGGGTGACCGATCGAATGGAGTATACGTGTAACCGACGAGGAGTTTGAATGCGGCGGTTTAAATGATTGTCGGTTACCAGAGGCGACTATAAATGATCGACATTTACATCACTACTACAAAAATGGCCTTTCTTGATGCTTTTTGCGCGTCAAGAAAGGGCCCAGATGACGCGCAAAAAAGCGTCAAGGAAGGCAGGGTCAAGAAGCCTCTTGACGCGCAAAATGCGCGTCATCCCGTTTATGACGCGCGAACGATGACACGCATTTTATGACGCTCAATGAGCGTCATAAAATGTGCGTCAAGGAAGCCCCCGTCATAAAGGATAGATGACACGCATTTTTGCGCGTCAAGAATGTAAAAAAAATAGAAAAAAAAAACCTTTAATACATTCAGTTAATTCTATATCAAATGAACATTAACCTGATAATACAAAATAAATTATAGCAATATAATGTATTTCATATAAACAACATTAGAGAGTTACAATGAGTTTACAAATGAATTCATATGCTACAAATTACATTTATCAACCAAGTAAATGGATGATGGAAGAAGAAATCCTTGTTCACCTAATTAATCCTTCATCATTGTGCTTTTTGATCTTTGTCCCAAACAGAAGAAGAAAACATTCA
>JBCNJP010000010.1:4313448-4442959 GCA_039602395.1 Deinandra increscens subsp. villosa | reverse complement strand
TTTATTTTGTCATATTTCTATCTTTATATTTTAATTTAGGGTTTATTTCTTATGTCTTTTAGGTTTTTCTTTACTTTTTATTTTCTTAATTTGAAATTATAATTTTCAGTGAGTTTTATAGAACGTCGACAGTGAGTTTTAAGTCTGAAGAGTGAAGTTTTAAAAGAACTGAGTTTGGAAACAACGAGTTTTAATGAACATCGATTTTTTAAGTTTGTAGTGAGTTTTAAACACAACAGTGAGTTTTAAAACTTGATCAATGAGTTTTATAATTTCTAGTGAGTTTTATAGAATAATATACTTTTTTCTTACAACAATTATATTTCATTGTCTCCAACAACTTTCTAGGTTTTCTTTTTGTTATCTAAAAACTTATCGCATAAAAAAAACCAATCCAACAGCAATGAGTTTTATAATTTTTAGTGAGCTTTATAGAACAATATAAGGGGGTCTACGGGGTCTACACTTTTTAAGGGTTATCAGCCTCACCCTACATATATATATATATATATATATATATATATATATGTATACACATACACACACATATATATATATAGGGAAAGGATCAATGCGAAAACGCATATATTTTGCGAAAACGCGAAAACCATCTTAAAACCAACATAACTTTTTCATACGTTAATATATTTTTTAAAAAATTTCACCAAAAGTCTTATAATTATGTTATCTTTAATTCTATAAAAACAAAATATAAAAAGTTAACGTCTTTTTATTTTTTAAATTTTTTTCTGTGATACACATGTGTACCCACAAAAAAAACCCATACTTTAGTATGAGTTAATATTTGTTTTCTCTAGGACGCACCATATGTCTTATATTTCTGTCATTTTTCTGTGTTTTTTGAATGATACACATATGTGTACCAGCACAAAAAAAAAACCCTCATATATGTGGTATACATTACTAGTTTTAAAAGGAAATTGCACCATAAGTCTTATAGTTATGTTATCTTTATATCTAATGAAAAAAATAACACTTTATAACTTTTTTTAATTATATGTTGCACATGTGCACTATGTTTCATTATCATTAGTACCATAAATGTTTTAGTGTTTTTAATATGTTTTTAACATAAGGAGTGTTTTTACACATGATAATTCGTTTTTGTGCAGTAGTAATGATGATGATACACATGTGTATCCACACGTGATACACATGTGTATCACACGGGAAAAAAACCGTTAATTTTTTTTAATATTTGTTTCCAGAATTGAAGATAACGTAATTCTAAGACATTTGGCGCCAATTTTATGAAAAAACATTAACGTATGAAGAAGTTATGTAGGTTTTAATATTGGTTTTCAGCGTTTTCGCAATACTAAAGGGTTTTCGCACGTGATCCTATCACCCGTGTGTTACATGGCTGAGTTAAAAAAAAACTATAAATACAATCATAATCTACGACAATTATGCATTTTTGTAACTATCTAAAAGTTTCTCAGAAATTATAGGTGGGTCAGAGTTTTACAACAGTGAGCATTTATTCGGATTGGGGTTACCTCTGGGATGGTGTTGGGCAGACGCCAAGGGCCTTGGTTACTCGCACGCGACTGCAGTCGTAACGTGTCGCTTATAATATCATTTGCCATGATGAAACCCCCGGGAAACACGGATGTTTGCAGATAAAAAAAAATCAAGTGACAAAAAATAAGGATTTTGTTTATTATATTGAAATGAAGTACTTGGTAAATTTGAATTTAAACTTAATTAAAGTAAAAATATTATAAATTCAAATAGAATAAAATATCTTATATTACATGTATAATATTTGATTAAAATATTATTATAAATAAAGTATTAAAAGCATTATATATATATATATATATATATATTAAGTATTAAAATATATGCAATAAAATATATTATTTTAAAAAAATATAATATATATGCAATAAAATAATATATATATATATATGGTGACTCTCTAAGTTTAAAAAACCCCCTTTATGCAAAAAAAAGTAAAAAAAAACGCCTAATAATTAAAAAAATAATAATTTATAACCGAAGTTACATATGTAACATCGGTTATAAAATATTTTTTTTAAAACAATTTACTAGGCGTTCTTTTTTACTTTTTTACATAAAGGGGTTTTTTAACTTAAAGAGCCACCATAAAAAAAATCGGAACAAAAAACGAATTTTTTAGCTTGGTTTTCACGGTTTTCCAAACTCAGAGAGGTTTTCATTTTATCCTTCCTTTCTCTCTCTCTCTCTCTCTATATATATACATATATATATATATATATATATATATATATATATATATATATATATATATAGGGTTAGGTTCAAATGAGAAACAATTAGTTTTGAAAACTTTTGAAATCATTTTGGACCACTAATTTTCAGGGGGGGGGGGGGGATTTCTCTATATTAACTTGTGGCTCAAAATGGTTCTTAAAAGTTCTCAAAACCAGTTAGTTCTCAAATGATTCTCTCCCTATATATATATATATATATAGGGGAAAGTTATTGTACAAATGACGATTTCCGTGCGAAGGCATCTCAGTCGCGCGCTCGATAGATCTGAGGGATAGGGTTAAACACAAGCCATGATAATAAAAGGATCTGCGTGTTTTTCTCTAAAAGGGTATATTTGTATTTTTTAAAAAAAGGGAATGACGCATAAAAATAACGCATCACATAATTACCATGAAAAAGTTCCCCTATATCACGCAACAAATGAAAACAAAAAAAACCCAACCACAAAAAAATGTCACGTAACTCTCTAAAGAGGTAACCAAATCACGCACACACAAAAGAAAAACGCATCAACTTTAAAGGAGAAAAAAATCACACACAACACAAAAAAATCACGTAACTATCTAAAAATCAAGGATACCTAAAACCCAGTACCCCAAATCACGCACACACAACAAAAAAATCATGCAACTATATAAAAAATCAAAGCAAAAACTAAAACCAGTTCCCAAAAAATCACGCACACATAACAAAAATCACGCAAATATCTAATAAATACTTATCTAAGGGCTTCTTTTTTACATATATCGAGGAAACATAAAAACCCTGTTCCCAAATCACGCACACATAACTAAAAATCACGCAACTATCTAAAAAGAAAATACTTCTCTAAGGGCTTCTTTTATACAAATCTAGACACTAATCAGGGCATAGTTGATGTAACAAAATAACGCAACAAGACAAATATAATTACGCATGATGTTCCTAAAAATCACGCATTACAAAAACAGAATAACGCAACAACAAAATTCCCAAATTTCACTTCCTTTGATATAATAACTTTTTCTTTACAATATAGAGGGGACGAGATTTTTCACAAAAGTTACAACAAAAAAGAGAGATCCAAAAGATAAAAAAAAAACAAACAGAGATAAAAATGCCTAGAGTTCTTCCAAGAATATGGTTCTCCTGGTAACATTATGCGTAAGAAAAACACGTTGTTTTGTGAAAAAGACAATAATGCCCCTCCGCATAAATATTCAACAAACACGTGTCGTGCTCTCCTCACTTCACACGGAAAATACACTTTGTATTTGAACTTTCACTTATATATATACATAGGGTAAGGATCCTGCGAAACTTTTTTTTTTTTTTCGAAAACCTAAAAACTAACACTAAAACCTTCATAACTTTTACATACGTTAATATTTTTCTATAAAACTTGCACCGAAAATCTTAAAATTCCATTGTCTTTGATTCTGGAAAAGAAAATTATATTTTAAATTTTTTTATTAGTGCACATGTGCACCATTTTCATTAGTACTACACAAAGAAAATTGTCATGCGAAAAATATGTTGTTTAAGTTAAAAACATTTAAAAACACTAAAATATTTATAAAACTAATGATAATTCTACATATGCACTATAACTATTTGTTATAGTGCACATGTGTAGCATAAACTTTAAAAAAAATTAAAACGTTAAATCTATTTTCATAATTAAAGATAACACAACTTTAAGATTTATGGTGCAATTTCTTTTTAAAAATATTAATATATGAGACACGTATAAAGTGATTTTTTTATTAGTGCACATGTGCACTAATAAAAAGCCACGAAAAGCTAACAAAATTATAATGTATTTGGTGCAATTTTTCTATAAAAAAATATTAACGCATACTATATGTATGAGTTATATTATTAGTGCACATGTGCACTAATAAAAAACGACGAGACGTTAAAGTTTTTTATATTTTTTTTTTCTAGAATTAAAGAACTCATAATAAGGTTTTGGTGCAAATTTTTTTAAAAAAATATGAACGTATAGTGTTTTAGTATTAGTTTTTCGCAAAAACATGTGGTTTTTACATGATCCTTACCCTATAATATATATATATATATATATATATATATATATATATATATATATATATATATAGGGGAAGGATCCTGCGAAAACACCTTTTTTTTGTGAGAACTGCGTAAACAAATCTTAAAACCTACATAACTTTTTCATACGTTAATATTTTTTAAAAAAATTTGCACCAAAAGTCTTAAAATTATACTATCTTTAATCCTATAAAAGTTTTAAAAAACTTAACGCTTTTTTTATTTTTTTAAATATTTTTTTGTGTGGTGCACATGTGCATCACAAAAAAAACTCATACTTTTAGTATGAGTTAATATTTTTTTTTCTTAGTCGCACCATATGTCATATATTTTCATCATTTTTTGCGTTTTTATTGAATGATGCACATGTGCATCATACAAAAAAAAAACGCTCATACATGTGATATACATTAATAGTTTAAAAAGAAATTGCACCTTAAATCTTATAGTTGTGTTATCTTTAGATTTAAAGAAAAAAATAGCATTTTATAACTTTTTTTAATTATATGATGCACATGTGCATCACACGGGAAAAAAAAACGTTCAGTTTTTTTAATATTTTGCTCCAGATTTAAAGATAACGTAATTCTAAGACTTTTGGCGCAAATTTTATGAAAAATGGTTAACGTATGAAAACGTTACGTGAGTTTTAATATGTGTTTTCGCAGTTTTCACAAAAAGATGTGTTTTCGCAGGATCCTAACCCTATATATATATATATATATATATATATATATATATATATATATATATAGGGTAAGATTCAATGGAAAACCTCACCTTATTAGAAAACCTAGAAAACCCACCTTACACCATTGATTAGTTAATCTATGGTTGAAAATGAATGTGTCATTTTTGGAAATAATTTGAAATTTATTTAATGCACCAAGGGCATAATAGACAAACCATTATTTTTATGAATAAATGTTTAAATCCTATTTCCTAAACTCTTTCTCCTTTAATTTTAAACTTTCATGCCAAATAAAAAAAAAACTAATTATCAAAAGAAAGAAAAAAATTCTTTGATCATCAGTTCATCACCAGCATAACGATTATTACATCGTTGTAACAAATATTTTAAGTTTTTTCTTTCAAAAAAATAAACGATGGTTACATAGGTGTAACCATTCAGAAAGGTTTGTAAATTGTATTCGTGGCTCTGTTATTTATAAATTTGATTACACGTATGTAACACTTTTATTTCACATGTTTTTTAATTGATGTTACACGAATGTAACACAATTTATTTTCTTTCTAGAACGTTATGAATTTGTTTCACGTGATTACGCATATGATAGTTATTACATAAATGTAAGTAGTTATTACACATATGTAACACTTTTATTTCACATGTTTTTAATTGATGGTACACGAATGTAACACCACGTATTTTCTTTCTAGAACATTATGAAATTGTTTCACATGATTACGAATATGATAGTTATTACAAAATGTAAGTAGTAATCCCCCATCAACTTCTTTTTTTATAGGTAACTTTTCTGAATCGTTACACCTATATAACCATCGTTTATTTTCATGAAAAAGTACCTAAAATTATTGTTACAATGATGTAACAATCGTTGTGCTAGCGATGAACTGCTGATCAACGGTTTTTTTTTTTTTGTAAATTAGGTTTGTTTTTTTAAATTTGGCGTGGAAATTAAAAATTAAAAAAGAGAGAGAGGGAGATTTTAAGAAAGAGGAGATGGGAGAGAAAAAATTGATTTAAACATTTATTAAAATTAGTTTACAACATGTTACCATATTGCCCTTTAAATAAAAGAAAATTGATGGCTTCGGGTTCGGAGTCACTTGACAAGGGTATGTCTTGCCAAATGTTGATGACCGGTGGTGAAGATGTAGAGGTTGAGGGGCTTGCAAACTTCTTTCGGAGCTTTGCTTGCTTCCTTAGTCTCTTTGCTGTTTTCTCTATCTCCGGATCAATGGTGAGTGGTGTACCTGTACGAGAAGATCTTGGCATAAAACAATTAGAATTTCCGTATCCCCGGCAACGACGCCAATTTCACCTACCCATACTATCCAAGAACCGAACTCACCCGAAACCATCATGGCTGCTGAACAAACCTTAAGGCAACGGGTAACTCGGGAATGTCTTTGGAAGATATTGTGAAGAGTTTAGCTACAAGCACTCAATCGTTCCAACAAGAAACAAAAGCGAGCATAAAGAATCTCGAGCAACAAATGGCACAACTTGCAACATCGGTGAGCAAGATAGATTCTCAAGGGAAGTTGCCCCCACAAACCGAGAACAATCCTGGGCACAAAGCTTGTGCCATTAGCTTGAGAAGTGGTAAGAGCTATGATGATCCAGTTAGAAGAGATGAGGAAGAAGAAATCATTGTAGAGAAAAGGAATGAAGAAAAGAAGGAGGCATCTAAACCGATAGAAAATGAAGTAAAATTCAGCACTCCTCCACCATTCCCATCAAGACTAAAGAGCACCAAGAAAGAAAGGGAGGAGCAAGAGATCATGGAAACGTTTCGGAAGGTAGAGGTAAATATTCCATTACTTGATGCTATTAAACAGGTTCCACGGTATGCAAAGTTTTTAAAAGAGCTTTGCACATCAAAGAAGAAGCTAAAAGGTAATGAAACAGTCAAGGTAGGTGAAAACATTTCAGCCGTTTTGCAAAAGAGACTGCCCCCAAAGTGCAAGGACCCCGGTGTTTTTACCGTTCCTTGTAAGTTGGGGAATCTTACCGTCCCTCGAGCCATGCTTGACCTTGGAGCATCTATTAACGTCCTACCATACTCGATTTTCAAAACACTAAATGTAGGACCATTACAAAGGACGGGGGTGATCATTTAATTGGCCGATAGGTCTATAGTACACCCAAAAGGTGTATTAGAAGACATGTTGGTCCAAGTGAATGAGCTAGTGTTTCTGGCTGATTTTTATGTGTTAGATATGGAGGACGATGATGCCTCAAACTCTAGTTCTATCTTGTTAGGAAGACCATTTTTGAAAACTGCAAAGACTAAAATTGATGTTTATAGTGGCACTCTTTCTATGGAATTTGACGGGGAGGTGATAAATTTTAATATCTATGATGCTATGCGTTATCCCGGTGATGTCTCATATTTGAATTGTTTAGATATAATTGAGCCATTAACCGATGAATTTCTTGAGTTATCTAACCATGATGTTCTAGCATTAGTGTTAAACAGAAGCATAGATGAAGTTGCAGCCAAGGAACTTATCGAAAAGTTCAAGCTTGGGGAGGAGCTAATGGAGGTTGTAACCTTCATGGATGCACAAAGAAAAACCAGGTACGAAGCTCCAAAAAATTGAATTATCAAATACTAACCAGAAGCTTCTTCCATCTATTGTGCAGGCACCCGAACTAGAGTTGAAGACTCTCCCTGATCATCTAAAATATTGTATATCTTGGAGAGAAGGAAACGTTACCGGTTATCATATCCAACAAGTTGACGAGTGAGGAAGAAAAAGAGTTGGTTAATACTCTCAAGCACTATAAGGAAGCAATTGGATGGACCTTAGCCGACATCAAGGGCTTAAGTCCGTCACTCTGCATGCACAAAATCCTCATGGAGGAAGATTACAAGCCAACACGGGAGGCTCAAAGAAGATTGAACCCTCCTATGATGGAAGTTGCGAAGAAAGAGATCTTGAAGTTGTTAAATGCGGGTATGATTTACCCGATATCTGATAGCAAATGGGTGAGCCCTGTGCAGGTAGTGCCAAAGAAAACAGGTATTACCGTGACAAAAAACGAACAAGGTGAGTTGGTACCCACCCGTGTGCAAAATGGGTGGAGAGTATGTATTGATTACAGAAGGCTAAACGCCGCAACCCGAAAAGACCATTTCCCGCTACCCTTCATTGACCAAATGTTGGAAAGGTTGGCGGGAAAGACCCATTATTGTTGTTTGGACGGGTATTCTGGTTTTCACCAAATACCCGTTGCACCGGAGGACCAAGAAAAAACGACCCTTACGTGCCCCTTTGGAACATTTGCGTATTGGCGGATGCCCTTTGGGCTTTGCAATGCCCCCGCCACGTTTCAAAGCTGCATGGTAAGCATTTTTTCTAATTATGTTGAAGAGATAATAGAAGTTTTCATGGATGATTTCACGGTTTATGGAAATTCTTTTAATGCATGCTTGAAAAACCTGACCAAAATTTTAGAAAGATGTATTGAGACCAACTTTGTTTTGAATTATGAAAAATGTCATTTTATGGTTGATCAAGGTCTTATTTTGGGTCATGTTGTCTCTTCAAAGGGTTTAGAGGTAGATAAAGCAAAAATAGATGTTATTAAATCTCTACCTTATCCTAATTGTGTCCGCGAGGTACGTTCATTTCTTGGCCATGTAGGATTTTATCGAAGGTTCATCAAAGATTTTTCAAAGATAACTCGGCCGATGTGTGAGCTTTTACAAAAAGATGTGGAATTTGAATTCACTGAAGCGTGCAAGCAAGCTTTTGACACCTTGAAGGATTTGTTAGTAACTGCACCCATAATCCAACCACATGACTAGAGCCTACCGTTCGAAATCATGTGTGACGCAAGCAATCATGCGGTTGGAGCGGTTTTAGGTCAAAGGAAGGATCGAGCAACACATGTGATCTACTATGCTTCAAGAACCTTAGATCATGCTCAAAGCAATTAATCGACCATAGAAAAGGAGCTTTTAGGCATTTTTTTTTGCTTTAGAGAAGTTTAGACAATATTTATTAGGTACTAAAGTAATTGTTTATTCTGATCATGCAGCCTTGAAGTACTTGATGACTAAAAAGGATGCAAAGCCGAGACCCATTCGGTGGGTGCTTTTGCTCCAAGAGTTCAATCTGGAAATTAGAGACAAAAGTGGGAAGCAAAATCTAGTGGCAGATCACGTGAGTAGGATAATTAATAATGAAGAGCCGATGCCTCTAAATGACTCTTTTCCGGATGAACATCTCTTACCACTCAAGTGACCACGCCATGGTATGCCGACATCGTTAATTACTCAATTTGTTGGGTGTCGAATCCAGCAAATAAAGTGATTAAAGAGTGAACCAACTTAGTACACTAAAAGATAGTATAATGAAAGTAAGGTTCGTGTCCTCAGGGATACGGATTAATAAATTATACGAAAATTACTTATTTAGGTACGGTATTATGAAGTAGTAACAAAAATGAGGGTTTGTGATTTTTATTGAAAAAATAGAGATTAAGACAAAAAAAAATGGCAGAAAGATAAAACGGCCGTCTCGAAACTGTGAAGTAGATCCCACGCGGCCGTTTCGAGATTCTGTGAAAAGCTGAAGATATAATTTTTTTTTTGGGTTTTAATTTTATAAAAAGTTATTATCGATGAAGTTGACTAAAGTTTTTTTTTTATAGAAGAAATTCGATTGATTAATAATATAGTTCCAACACAAAGGTATTATCTTAGTTTGATCCGACTCATGATCATGAACAATTATGGTGCGATGGTTTTATAATGAACGATTTGTACCGGTTCTAGATGTCACGCCGTTCGGGCATCCACTCTATCTAATGTCTAACCAAACTTCGTTCGTTGATTAGAGCCAACGCGCTTGTTGTTGGCGAGTCTGGAAATTTTGTTGATTTTGCATTTGGAACTGGGATCGTTGTTGGTATTGTTGAGGGGGCTTTTGTTGGTAGTTCATGTTTCGGGGCTGTTCATATTGTCTTTGGTTTTGACCCAAAAATCCCCCCATCGCTTATGCTTGTTACACATCTTCTTGCAAAGCAGGGCTCATATCTGTCGGATGTCCATGTTGTAGACATATCCCACAACCTCGAAATGTTGGCTCCACACCTTTTTCTTTTGTAAGTTGCATGACTACCTTTGTAAGCTCAGCGAGTTGAGTTTCAATTTTAGGTGTGCTTACTTCTTTAACTGTGCGTGGCACATCATCATACCATACATCGTCTTGAGCTGAGTGTTTTGTATCTTCTGCAATAGAAGTGATCAATGCTCTAATTTGAGTTGGTGTTTTATCAAGAAGAGCTCCGCCACTAGAGGCATTGATCAATCTCCTTTCCATCGGTGCTAGGCCTTCACAAAAGTACTGAAGGAGTTGATGCTCGGATATACCATGTTGTGGGCATCTTGCACATAACTTCTTGAACCTTTCCCAATATGTATGTAATGCCTCCCTTTTTTATTGTTTAATCCCGATGATCTCCTTACGAAGAATTGAGGCTTTGACTTCCGGGAAATACTTGTCTAAAAAGAGCTTTGCCAATTCATTCCAAGTAGTTACTGATCCTGATGGAAAGTAGTAAAGCCATTCTTTAGCCGAATCTTGCAATGTAAAGGGGAATGCCATTAGCTTAATTTGATCTTCAGTAACATTGTGAGGCTTCATTCCAGAGCACACTACATGAAATTCCTTGAGGAACTTGTGCGGGTCTTCATTCTCTAAGCCTCGGAATGTGGGTAAAAGGTGGATGAGACCGGATTTCAACTCAAAGTTTGCAGCCGCTGGGTAGTTGATACAAAGCGGTTGTTGGGTGACATCATGAGTTGCCCACTGCCTTAAGGTTTGTTCAGCAGCCATGATGGTTTCGGGTGAGTTCGGTTCTTGGATAGTATGGGTAGGTGAATTTGGTGGAGTGGTGTCGGTGGAGGGTGAGGTTAATGATGGTGACGACGTGATGGCTTCGGGTTCGAAGTCACTTGACAAGGGTATGTCTTGCCAAATGTTGATGACCTGTGGTGAAGATGTAGAGGTTGAGGGGCTTGCAAACTTCTTTCGGAGCTTTGCTTGCTTCCTTAATCTCTTTGCTGTTTTCTCTATCTCCGGATCAATGGTGAGTGGTGTACCTGTACGAGAAGATCTTGGCATAAAACAATTAGAATTGTCGTATCCCCGGCAACGACGCCAATTTCACTTACCCATACTATCCAAGAACCGAACTCACCCGAAACCATCATGGCTGCTGAACAAACCTTAAGGCAGTGGGCAACTCATGATGTCACCCAACAACCGCTTTGTATCAACTACCCAGCGGCTGCAAACTTTGCGTTGAGATCCGGTCTCATCCACCTTTTACCCACATTCCGAGGCTTAGAGAATGAAGACCCGCACAAGTTCCTCAAGGAATTTCATGTAGTGTGCTCTGGAATGAAGCCTCACAATGTTACTGAAGATCAAATTAAGCTAAGGGCATTCCCCTTTACATTGCAAGATTCGGCTAAAGAATGGCTTTACTACTTGCCATCAGGATCAGTAACTACTTGGAATGAATTGGCAAAGCTCTTCTTAGACAAGTATTTCCCGGAAGTCAAAGCCTCAATTATTCGTAAGGAGATCATCGGGATTAAACAATCAAAAAGGGAGGCATTACATACATATTGGGAAAGGTTCAAGAAGTTATGTGCAAGATGCCCACAACATGGTATATCCGAGCCTCAACTCCTTCAGTACTTTTGTGAAGGCCTAGCACCGATGGAAAGGAGATTGATCAATGCCTCTAGTGGCGGAGCTCTTCTTGGTGAAACACCAACTCAAATTAGAGCATTGATCACTTCTATTGTAGAAGATACAAAACACTCAGCACAAGACGATGTATGGTATGATGATGTGCCACGTACAGTTAAAGAAGTAAGCACACCTAAAATTGAAACTCAACTCGCTGAGCTTACAAAGGTAGTCATGCAACTTACAAAGGAAAAAGGTGTGGAGCCAACAGTTCGAGCTTGTGGGATATGTCTACAACATGGACATCCGACAGATATGTGCCCTGCTTTGCAAGAAGATGTGGAACAAGCACAAGCGATTGGAGAAATAATGTGATTGGTTGAAAAAGGTTTTCAAAGTTTTCCAATATTTAGAAGGTTTTCCAATGACCCTCTTCCTATATATATATATAAGGATCCTGCAAAAACTCTTTTTTTTTGCGAACACCTAAAAACTAACACTAAAACCTTCATAACTTTTACATACGTTAATATTTTTTTTTAAAAATTGCACAAAAAACCTTAGAATTATGAGTTCTTTAATTCTGGAAAAATTTTTAAAAAAAGTTTAACGTCTCGTCGTTTTTTTATTAGTGCACATGTGCACTAATAATAAAACTCATACATATAGTATGCGTTAATGTTTTTTTTAAATAATAAAACTCATACATATATATATAATAAAACTCATATATATATATATATATATATATATATATATATATATATATATATATATATAGGGAAGGGTTCCGTGTAGACCCCTTAAATTTTGTAGACCCCGTAGACCCCTTATAAAACTCAATAAAACTCAATAAAACTCAATAAAAATAAAACTCAGTGTTGTAAATTTGTTTTTTTTTATTACGATAAGCTTTTAAGAACCAAATAAATAAATAAATAAATAAATAAACAAAAAACATTAAAAATCGAACATTTTAAGACAATGAGTTTTAAACGCAACACTGAGTTTTATTGAGTTTATTGAGTTTTAAACTCATTGTCTTAAAATGTTTAATTTTTAATGTTTTTCGCTTTTCTTTTTTTTAATTGTCTTTTTTTGTTCTTAAAAGCTTATCGCAAATAAAAAAAAAATTAAATTAACAAAACTGAGTTTTATTTTTATTGAGTTTTAATGAGTTTTATTGAGTTTTATAAGGGGTCTACGGGGTCTACAAAAAATAAGGGGTCTACACGGATCTTTTACCTATATATATATATATATATATATATATATATATATATATATATATATATAGGGTAAGGATCATGTAAAAACCACATCTTTTTGCGAAAACCTAAAAACTAATACTAAAACCTTCATAACTTTTTCATACGATCATATATTTTAAAAAAATTTGCACCAAGAACCTTAGAATTATGAGTTCTTTAATTCTGGAAAAAATTAAAAAAAAACTTTAACGTCTCGTCGTTTTTTTATTAGTGCACATATGCACTAATAATAAAACTCACACATATAGTACGCGTTAATATTTTTTTTTTAGAAGGATCGCACCAAATACATTATAATTTTGTTAGCTTTTCGTGGTTTTTTACTAATAAAATAACACTTTATACGTGTCGTATAAATTAATATTTTAAAAAAGAAATTGCACCATAAATCTTATAATTGTGTTATTTTTAACTATGAAAATAGATTTAACGTTTTAAACTTTTTTGAATTTTATGCTACACATGTGCACTATAACAAATAGTTATAGTACATATGTAGAATTATCATTAGTTCTAAAAATATTTTAGTGCTTTTAAATGTTTTTAACCTATAAATATGTTTTCGCATTACAATTCTCATTTGTGTAGTACTAATGAAAATGGTGCACATGTGCACTAATAATACACGTGTGCACTAATTTTTTTTCTTTTTCGAAATATCAATTTCTTTTCCAGAATCAAAGACAATAGAATTTTAAGATTTTTGGTGCAAGTTTCATAGAAAAATATTAACGTATGTAAAAGTTATGAAGGTTTTAGTGTTAGTTTTTAGGTTTTCGCAAAAAAAAAGAGTTTTCACATGATCCTTACCCTATATATATATATATATATATATATATATATATATATATATATGTAGGGTTAGGTTCAATTGATAACTTTTTTATTTTTTAGAACTTTTAAGAACCATTCTGAGTAGGGCCTTATGGTCAAAGTATCGCTACACTTGAATATGTTGTCATGAACCAGCAAGGGAATAACCCACGCATCGGATAATCTTATTATCAAAAGTTCTTTATAAGGGACTAAGGTCCGTTTCCTCCATGTACAACTCTTACGCATACACAGGCGGTCGTAACCAGACTAAGTTCACCAACGCATACTACACTGGCTTCTATGCGGTCACAAAATATTACCAACCCTTCATACCAACCATTACTTCATACTGCACATGCGTGAAAACCAAGTTTGTTTACATAGACATAAAACACTCGAATGTATTGCTTTGCATGGGGTGCGAGTCACCGTTAGGATCATGCATTCTCCCTTATTCGGGTGTCATGGGTCTGGTGATGAGCTTTCTAACTCCTCAAATGGTCCGCAATACACAAGATACATTTTTCAAAAGGGTGACAATACACTTTCAATATAAAGAGTTTTCACAAAGTCATCCGAACCTTTGAGCTTGTAAAACCTCTCGGGTTGAACTTTTTTCAGCCTTAAAAACATCCTTCTTAACATGCTTCACTTTAATTTTCTTTAGATTTGGTTGCTTTGAAGCTTGAACACTCCTATCTTCAACACCGTTTGTCTTAAAACCCAAACCAGCCTGTTTTCCAGAAACCTTTTCTTCCGAACTTTATGACTTGTGCCCGTTCTTTGCCAATCAAGAAAATTCAGCTTTAACTTCTTGAACACCCTTTTTTTTTATAGAAAACCGTCTCATCAATATCAATATGAGATTGAATCTTCTCGATAGAAGTAGTTGACTGTTCATTTTCAGGTGATACACAAATAGAGAAAGTTTAGGAACCTCATATTTCATTTCCTTCTTCTTGCCAACCTTCTTTTTTTTCTTCTTCTTCTTCTTCACAACCTTATCTTCTTCAGAATTTGATGATGAAAACTTTTAGTAATCATAATCTTCAACCTTTTCCTTCACATTATTGACAGCTTCTTTGATAATAGAAGAAAACAAGATTCTACAGGGGCCAACCGAACTGACCCGAACCGACACGAACTGGCAACCGAAGTGCCAGTTCGGGTAAAGTTCAGTTCGGCTGATCGTGACTTAGTATAAATATGTTTTAGTTGTAGAATTTTGTTAAGAGTTTTACTATGTGTGTGTTTTTGAGTATGTAATTGTCTGAGAGCTCTGAGTTCTTCTGTAATTCTGGTTGGTTCGTTTTAATAGAAGAATTGAGCTTCATTTACATCGTGTGATTTGTATTCGTGATCAAATGGCTCGAGACTAAGAGCGATCGTCCCGCTACGCTCACTTTCAAGTGGTATCAGAGCTGTTGCCTCTTTCTATGGTTCAAATCTATCATTTTTGTTCATTTTTGAGACGTTAAACCATCGATTAGGTATGACTCATTAAGTTTCTGGTTGGTTTTTGCTCAACCGAATCTTTTTGAGTCATGTATTCACCTAACAGAAGTGTCTAAGTGGTGTAATTCGATCAAATTTTGAATCTGGTGCAATTTTCATGAAAATCAGGTCCAGTCCGTTTCAGTTTGGGTCAAGAACAATCTGTTCAGAAAATAACCGCTCCGAAGTGCGAGTTCGGACCAATTCGCATCAGTTCGCTCAACGGAAGTGTCAGTTCGGACCAGTTTGGATCTCAGTTCGGATTCAGTTTGGTTGTGACTTCGCATCAGTTCGGATTCTAGTTCGGGTCAGTTCGTGTAACCAAAGTCATAGTTCGGACTAGTTCGTATCACTTCGGTGTGAAAGTGCGTGAGCATTGGATCGTCTACTCAATCTAGCTATTTCGGATGAGAAAAGTAATTAAAACGATTGTTTTATTGATCAAACGAACAAATACAATCCTTGAAAACACCTAGAATAATCACTCAGAGAACACCTTGGAAACACACACTTAGCTCTGGACTCCTCTCTCTCAGTTACCACTCAGTTACGAAATACAAAGCACAAACAACTATTTATACACAACCAGTGGAACCCTGGTGAACTGCCGGTTTGCCTGATCCGAACTGCCCGTTCGGATCCAGTTTGTGTGACCGCATTCTTGACTTCGTCTTGTTCAGATACTTCACACGACGCACAAATTATGTATCAACAAACTCCCCCTCGACATGTGCAGTATCTGATCACCAATTAGAATATATTCTTCGAACAAACTCCCCCTCAACTTGATGGTAGCTTGATCTTGAATACTTAACGATGCACAATGTGTTTCCATCTTTATCAACATCTTCAGAAGACTTGAAGTTGTGACATCTTTGTCACTTAGCAGCCTGTTCAATTATAAATAATCTTGGCGCAAAACGTCTCTTCGAGACTCCAAGATATGATCTTCAAAAACTTAATTTGTATCACGTGTCGATCAGATCGAAAACAAAATATTATTGGCTTTTAGAAAGTTTATATCAAAACAAACCTAAAATCTATTTGATTTTTCAAACTTATGCTAAAACACACCAAAAATCTTTTTGGAATTTTCTTAAATGAAACGAAATTGCAATACAGAATCAAAGTCTATTTTTGGTATGAGAAAGATCACTATCGAGAATCATATTGATTATAACGCACTAAACTACACTTCAATTTCAACTAACTGAAACACACAAGCCATGTTGATTGCTGGTATATTTTATCCTTCTTAAATTCAGACATAATCATACTCATAACATCTGGATATGTTAAGGTATTGATTAGATTTGCTTTGACCAGTGTGCCCCACACTATCATACATATTCAGACAATTTTCTTGTTTACGTGTGATTACACTTGTGAATATCACATAACATATTGTTTTCATGATATCATCAACTGTGTTCCATGCAAAAAGAAATAAGAACATTAAATCGTCTACCTTAAGGCCGACCATTCGATACGCAAATAAGGCCTCAGATTTAACAAAATATGAAAGATAAAACAAGTTGAAATTGTATAATTCAACAACGATCAGGTCGGTCTTGTGGACACGCTGAGAAAGTCCGATGAATTATACGAAACACCAAAGAAAATAAAGCAGAACCTCAAACGAACAACAATCAGGTCGGCCTTCTGAGCACGCAAAGAAAGTCCGATCGTTTGAGAAAATAAAGAAAATCAAACAAGTTTAAATCTTTGCAAAATGAACACATGTATACACAGTGACTTCTCATTTTGTTTTCCACACTAATTTTTCTTTTTGTCATGAATTATGCTTCAAGATGTTATCCACTTGGTCAAGCATTAGTATTTAGTGAATATCACATTTGAATACTTTTTGATTTGTCTAGCCTACCAAGCACATCAAACAATGATCTTATGGCTTTTTCATAAACTCTATCCATGAGTCAAATACGTAAGCCAATGTACCATCATTTCCCAATGATCAGTTTCTCAAAATTTTATATATTTTGCATGTATTCACCTTCTCAATATTTTTCAATTCTCCCCGTAACATGCCTTTACTCCCCCTTACTTGCAATTCTCCCCCTTAAAATGAAAAAAAAACTCTATTTTTGGAGTTTTCATTTTATAAAAACAAAACACTATTTTTGGCTTTTTCAAATTTCTCCCCCTAAACGACAAACGAAATGTAAAGAAAGAAAATTGATCAATCGACAGGAATACCTTTTTGAAATAGCTTTTCAGAAAACTTTCAGGTTTAAATGATGAACCATGAAATTTAAGTTAAGCAGAATACTCCTCAATCTGCAACTTTTAAATCACCAATAGGTCTTATAGAAGTACCTTCACACTGGTCAAACTCATCAGTTTATAAATGACCTGAAGCGTAGTGCTTCTGGTCGACCAGTGTCCTGGTTTTGCTATGAAACCACCTTAGGTTTCCATTATTGTTGTTGTTTTATTGTAAATCAGTTTTTGATGAATCAATCACATATGATTATGACGAACAACCTATATTTTGAACTTTTGAAAAAATTGGAACAAAACATTTTTGCTTTTCTGAAAGAATGTAGGCTGAAATTCATCAAAAACTCTGCGATATTCATCAATGAACCTTAGTTTGGCAGGTTTACTAAAAACTGGAACCTTTTGATTTCTTTTGAATAGAAGTAGCAGGAACCGGACAATCTTTTGTCATATGCCCTTTTTGGTGGCAAATGTAACACAAAAGATTGTTTATGTTTTTCCGTTTTGGAACCTGCAAAGCTTCACAAACAGTATTACTTCCAAAATGATCAAAGAAAGAATCATATACCTGAAATCTGTGATCATGAACCCTAAAATCGAAAACAAAATATTATTGGCTTTTAGAAAGTTTATATCAAAACAAACCTAAAATCTATTTGATTTTTCAAACTTATGCTAAAACACACCAAAAATCTTTTTGGAATTTTCTTAAATGAAACGAAATTGCAATACAGAATCAAAGTCTATTTTTGGTATGAGAAAGATCACTATCGAGAATCATATTGGTTATAACGCACTAAACTACACTTCAATTTCAACTAACTGAAACACACAAGCCATGTTGATTGCTGGTATATTTTATCCTTCTTAAATTCAGACATAATCATACTCATAACATCTGGATATGTTAAGGTATTGATTAGATTTGCTTTGACCAGTGTGCCCCACACTATCATACATATTCAGACAATTTTCTTGTTTACGTGTGATTACACTTGTGAATATCACATAGCATATTGTTTTCATGATATCATCAACTGTGTTCCATGCAAAAAGAAATAAGAACATTAAATCGTCTACCTTAAGGCCGACCATTCGATACGCAAATAAGGCCTCGGATTTAACAAAATATGAAAGATAAAACAAGTTGAAATTGTATAATTCAACAACGATCAGGTCGGTCTTGTGGACACGCTGAGAAAGTCCGAAGAATTATACGAAACACCAAAGAAAATAAAGCAGAACCTCAAACGAACAACAATCAGGTCGGCCTTCTGAGCACGCAAAGAAAGTCCGATCGTTTGAGAGAATAAAGAAAATCAAACAAGTTTAAATCTTTGCAAAATGAACACATGTATACACAGTGACTTCTCATTTTGTTTTCCACACTAATTTTTCTTTTTGTCATGAATTATGCTTCAAGATGTTATCCACTTGGTCAAGCATTAGTATTTAGTGAATATCACATTTGAATACCTTTTGATTTGTCGAGCCTACCAAGCACATCAAACAATGATCTTATGGCTTTTTCATAAACTCTATCCATGAGTCAAATACGTAAGCCAATGTACCATCATTTCCCAATGATCAGTTTCTCAAAATTTTATATATTTTGCATGTATTCACCTTCTCAATATTTTTCAATTCTCCCCGTAACATGCCTTTACTCCCCCTTACTTGCAATTCTCCCCCTTAAAATGAAAAAAAAAACTCTATTTTTGGAGTTTTCATTTTATAAAAACAAAACACTATTTTTGGCTTTTTCAAATTTCTCCCCCTAAACGACAAACGAAATGTAAAGAAAGAAAATTGATCAATCGACAGGAATACCTTTTTGAAATAGCTTTTCAGAAAACTTTTAGGTTAAAATGATGAACCATGAAATTTAAGTTAAGCAGAATACTCCTCAATCTGCAACTTTTAAATCACCAATAGGTCTTATAGAAGTACCTGCACACTGGTCAAACTCATCAGTTTATAAATGACCTGAAGCGTAGTGCTTCTGGTCGACCAGTGTCCTGGTTTTGCTATGAAACCACCTTAGGTTTTCATTATTGTTGTTGTTTTATTGTAAATCAGTTTTTGATGAATCAATCACATATGATTATGACGAACAACCTATATTTTGAACTTTTGAAAAAATTGGAACAAAACATTTTTGCTTTTTTGAAAGAATGTAGGCTGAAATTCATCAAAAACTCTGCGATATTCATCAATGAACCTTAGTTTGGCAGGTTTACTAAAAACTGGAACCTTTTGATTTCTTTTGAATAGAAGTAGCAGGAACCGGACAATCTTTTGTCATATGCCCTTTTTGGCGGCAAATGTAACACAAAAGATTGTTTATGTTTTTCCGTTTTGGAACCTACAAAGCTTCACAAACAGTATTACTTCCAAAATGATCAAACAAAGAATCATATACCTGAAATCTGTGATCATGAACCCATTAGGATGTTGGGCTTTTTGAAGTAGAAGCAGGACCTCCAGAAGAAAATTGTACATTTTGATTCTTCTTGTTCTTTGAAGTAGCATCTTTCACAAAAACTTCAGCAAATTTCTAAGAATCCACGCAATGAAGTGGAAGTTCTTTGTCAGAAAATATTTGTTCCGAACCTTTGAGCTTGTAAAACCTCTCAGGTTAAACTTTTTCAGCCTTGAATACCTCCTTCTTGACCTGCTTCAATTTGAGTTTCTTCAGATTTGATGATTTTGAACCTTGACCACCACAATCTTTAACAATCTTTGGCTTAAAACCCAAACCAATACCTTTTTCCAGAAATTTTCTCCTCTGATGATTTATACCCATTCTTTGCCAAACGAGAAAACTCAGCTTTTATTTCTTGAACATTCTTCTTTTCATAGAAAATTGTCTCATCAATATCAGGTTGAGAACGAATCTTCTTGGAAGATGTAGCTTCAGTGATATTCTCGGTAGAAGTAGCTGATTGCACATTCTCTATTGATAACGAACCAGACACAAACCTTAAAAATGTAGGAACTTGAGATGTCTTCTCATTCTTTTTACCATTCTTCTTGTTTTTCTTCTTCTTCACAACCTTCTCAACTCCTGAATTTGATGATGAAAACTTTGAACAATCACATTCTTTAGTCTTTTCTTTCACCTCATTAACAGCTTCTTTGAGACTTCCTAGGGGTGACACAGTTTTGTCAAACATTCTTTCAAAATTTTCATTGTTTGCTAAAAAGCTTGTGAACGATTGTGAAATGGTGACATTGTTTAGAAAACGATTTGCATCAATCACTTGGATCTTTAAATCAGAAATCCTCTGTTGTGCTTCAGCCAATTCTTTTTCTGTAGCTATCAACCTCTTAGCAACCTTGTGACTTTCATACTTTTGCAATTTTAGATTTTCTAGGTCAGCGAACAACTCTTTCTTCCACTTATCTTCATTCCTTTTCTGAATATCAAGATTTGCATTTTGCAATTTATTTACTCTTGCTAACTCTCGCTTTTCATCAAGTAACTTCTCCATGTCAGTCTGATATGCTTCAATTTTGGCAACATACTCCTTTGAAGTCTGGTTAAGAATATCAAGCTTAATCTTTGATTTTTCAAACAAATCATTGAAATTTTTTTCAACATCTATCGCTTCAGCCTTCCATTTCTCAACTTCTTTAACTAACTCATCATTCTTTTCAGTCAATTTGACAAATTTTTGCTCAGATTCTTTGAATTCTTCCTTGGATACCTTCAGATCTGACTTCACTAAATTCAATGCTTCGGTTAGCAAACTTATTTCTTTTACTAAATGAGCATTTTTCTTCAACAAACTTTCAATCTTCAATTCAGAATTTTCATTCTCAGCAGATTCATAAGAACTTGAATCAGAATAATAATCATCTTTTTCATGTGTGACAATTAAAGCTGACTCATCAAGAAACACTTTACCCCAATTATAAGTACTACCATCCTCATCCTGAGCAGTGAGAGCTGTCTTATTTGAATTACTTGAAGACGGTTGAGAACTATTGGTAGTTTTTGAATCAGACTTGTGAACATGAAATTGCTGACACTCTCTTGCAAAATGTCCAAGATTTGAACATTTGTAACACTTTATTGTGGATTTATCAAATCCCAACCTTCCTTCTAAAATAGCATGTTGTCTTCCAGTTTTCTTGTAAAATAGTTTTGTCTTCTGAGTTAACATAGCTAATTGCCAAGCTATATCTATATCATTCAATTGTCCATCATCAAGTTCATCCAGATCGTCTTTAGTCAGTTGAGCATTACTAACATCTTTGATGATAATTTCAAGAGAAGATGAAATGAGAGCAAATATCAATTTTGAACAATCATCAACTGACTTGACAGAAAATGCATTTTGATTTACAAAATCTGGAATTGTAAAACTGCAACCTCTTGATGAACCAATATTATCCAAAATTCCAGAAACATTTCCAACAAAGGCAGTTGATGGTGCATAATTAAGACCTGGTTTAGCCTTAGCTGTTATGCTAGCAACATTCTCACCATGATATAATTTTGGATTTTGCAATCTAGCAGTTGATTTGTTGGAATTCATCATTTCCATTTCTCGAGCATTAAGTTTACCAGTTAAATCATGAAATGATAATGTGGAAAATTCTTTTTCATGTGTAAGTAATAACACATAATTCTCCCATTTTTCTAGTAAAGCCTCCATTATCTTCTCTTTCAACTCTTCATCGGTCTTCTCAATTCCGATAATTTTCAATTCATTGATGAGATGTGAAAATCTTGATACAAGAGTCGTGATATTTTCATTGTCATGATGTTGAAAGTTATCAAACTCTTTGTTCGTTCAACACCTTTCTTCGACTCTTCTTGTATTGATCATTGTCTTCACATCTTGCCGATAACGCATTCCATAATTGTTTTGATTTCTTGCAAGTGCTGAATTGATGTAGTAATTCAGTAGGAAAAGCCATAGTAAGATAACCAAACACGTTTTGCTCAAGCTCATAACTATTCCTTTCAGCAGCATCAAAATTGTGAATTTCTTTAAAATCTCCTTCATCAATTGGATGCATGTAAAGCTTTCGAATTGGAATCCATAAATCGATATCATTTGTGCTAATGCAAGCAGAAAAGCGTTGTTTCCAATTTTGATTATCTTCCAACTTTAAAAACTTGGGAACTTTCTGGCTTGTTCCGATTTCGTTGTCAAAATTAATCAAGGTTTGCATCGCGTTTTGCATAACAGTAAAAGCTTGGAAATCCGACAATCTGAAAACTCAAATTGGTAGCCGAACTAAAGCCGAACAGAAAACTGTTATCCGAACCTTAGCCGAACTAGAACTTATCCGAACTGAAAACCATTACACGAACCTGTCCAAACTGAAATATTGAACCGAACTGAAATAATATCCAAACTTGTCCGAACCAAACCTTATAAGAACAGAAACAAACTGAAACTATCCGAACCAGTACTTCGTATGAACCGAACTGAGATGAACTCGTCTGAACCAAACTCAAACGAACTGAAAACGACCGAAGGTGTCCGAACTGAGACTTCGGATGAACCGAACCTATATGAACTGGGAGTTCGGATGACGGTTAACCCGAACTGAAAGTTCCTTAGCCGAACGTAAACGAACAAAACCATTTTCGGTCAAAACTCATGATTTTGGACAGATTTGAACGAGATTTTTAGCAGTAGACCAGAAAAAGTGATGAGGAATGATTTAGGAACAAATTTTTCACAAAATTCTCTACTGAAACAATAAAAAACTTGTAAAAATGCTCCAAATTTTTGAAAAACGACACTTTTTGTTTCAAAAACCCCAAAAATAGCAACCACAGTTCAGTAGAGTGAACCAGAAAGCTCGGATGCCACTTGAAAGTGCGTGAGCATCGGATCGTCTACTCAATCTAGCTATTCCGGATGAGAAACGTAATTAAAATGATTGCTTTATTGATCAAACGAATAATTACAATCCTGGAAAAGTCTTAGAACAATCACTCAGAGAACACCTTGGAAACACACACTTAGCTCTGGACTCATCTCTCTCAGTTACCACTCAGGTACGAAATACAGAGCAAAAACAACTATTTATACACGACCAGTCGAACCCTCGCGAACTGCCGGTTCTCCTGATCTGAACTGCCAGTTCGGATCCAGTTTGAGTGACAGCATTCTTGGCTTCGTCTTGTTCAGATACTTCGCACGAGGCACACATTATGTATCAACACGGTGAAACTTAGTTCGGGAAGTTCTAATGAATTTTTAGTGAAGCACGACCCCAGCCAGGGGCTCTGCTCTTTGGACCCCGCCAGGGGCTGCCGCTCTTTGCACCCCGCTTCTCAAGGGCGCTGCTCCCGAACCCCCGTTACGTGGGGATTTCCAAGAAGCAAAATAGTTATCGGCTTTACCCTTCATTCGGTAGCTGTGAGGTGTTATATTAAGTTAAATTGATTCGTTTTTATCTCGTTTAAAATAATCCAGATTCCGGTACTTGTCGCGAGTTAGTCATCGAATTTCGAGAAATGAGGTTGTGGGTAGTCATTGTTCTTGATGATGGACAAACTGAAGATTAAGTGAGATTAAAGATTTTGTTGCGGGCCACTTGAGTTTATCATTCCACTAGAAAGAAAGGATTTGTTCCTGTGGGGTTGGACTCAAAGAATCTTGAAGATTTGAATATGTCTCTTATTTAGGGGGAAACTGGGGACCCTAAAAACTTTCAAAGTTTCATAACTAAAAAAGTGAATATTCAAAAGCAATCATTCCAGGGATGATGGTGATTTTTAATCTTCATGAAAAGGTGGTGTATTCTGATGTTCCTACAAACCGATATGTCAAAGTTTTCAGTTATGCTTTGGAACTCTCTGTCATATGCCCGATACTTTCTTGAGTTGTGAAGAATTGGTTAGTGTCCAGTCTACAAGAAGATATACGTTTACCGGAGTAAAATATTGGGATGGATTTCATTATGAGGGGGACCTTCCGTGATTGAAGATTCTGGTTGTATCTGTTTTCATAAAGATCAAAATGTATTACAATTTAGTGAAGATTAAAGATTTATGTCAAATACGGTGAAGTTCAAGAGGTCTTAACAGTTACCGGGAACGATAAATGAAGTGAACCGTTATCATATGCCTGATGTGGAAGTACTTGAAGCGAGGGGGAACTTTATTGGTTGTGGAGATTGTACAGGATGGTAAACTGTTTCCTGCATACCTTAAGTTTCAGTCAAGGGGAGTTTGCTAAAGATAGAGGCGTCTGCAGCAAGCTGGCTGAAGATTGCAAGAAGATCAAATTATGTATTCAACAGTAACGTCCAAGGGGGAATTTGTTAGAACATGAACCTTGTGTGGCCGTTACTATTCAAATTGTCAAAAGAGAATGAAGTTCGCAGGGTCACGAACTGGACACGAAGTGAGACCCAAACTCACACTTCGTATCTACACAAAGTGGCAGTTCATGTCAGTTCGGATGACTTTGGGTGAGCTCCAGTTCGGGCATATCAACAAGCATATAAATAGGATTTGGTGTTTCATAAGTTTTTGGTCTAGGTTTGTCCAGATCTATGTGTTGAGAGGGGAGGGGTTGTCCAACCTTCCCCAAGGCTTAATCATTGTATACTCCTTCGGTTAATGTAATCATTCGACATCAATAAATGACAAAATTTCTGTCTCACTCTTTCTCGACCATAGAATCGATCCGTTCGTGCTTTTACAGAGACGATTTCCATGATGGGTTTCACAGTGGCATCCGGGTTACCGGTTCCTTATAAAACGTCTTTGTAAAACAGAGTTTAAAATACCAATTGATTAATCCAGTTGTCACAGCGGAATATATAAAACATTTAATTAAACATGAATGCCAATATGAAACTAAAACAACAGGATCACGATTACCGATCACACAAACACCGTTAAATAATAAATTAATCTAAACTAACAATGAGTTTAGATATACGTTAGCAGTGTTGAACACACGTTCAAGACACCGAGTTTCAATGAACCAGTGCTAGCTCGAAACAAAACAATGAACGAAGATGAAAGTTGCCACAGGGAGCCGTCACGTGTCGCGAGGGTCCCTGGGTAGGTCTTTGCGACTTGCGAGCAAGGCGACAAGCGAAAACCAAAATTATGGTCGTGATCTTCGTCTTCCATGAAACCCCAGTGGGTTTCGATGTGTATCAGATCTCTGTGGTCATCCAGAGCACGAAGTAAGTGGCATGCGTCCAAGAATGGTTCACAATAGATGACAGCGGTGTCCGGCATCTTGGTGGCGGACGAAGGTAGTGACAATGTGGAGATCGTGCTGTTTAGCGGTAGTGATCGAATCAATCACCGGCTTAAGTGACAAGATAATCAGAGGAAAATGACGGGAGTAAATCTATTATATCTCTGGTTACGCTAAATTAATCCTAGATTAATCATAGATTGCCAATGTAAGACTAGCTCACTTGGTAGATGTTTTTGCCTCTTATATAGTTGGTGGTTCAACGCTTAAATCCTGACATGGGGAGTTTATTGTTATAATTGAGGTAGTTCAGAAGCAGTGTAGTTTGTCGTTAAAAAAAGATTAATTATTGATCATAATTAATCTTTAAATAGAAAATTACTCTTTTCTAATGGCGTTTGGAACTACTCCCGATTCTCCAATACACGAGTGAGCCTTCCTGAGACGGGATTGCAACCATCTATACTAGATTTGTAGATACAATATCTGTGAGTTAAGATATGTGCATCGTGTGAAGTATCAAGCCAAGACAAAGACCAAGATTAAGAAAAGATAGCTGCCAGCCGAACATGGTCCGAACCTGAGGTTCGGATCTGACAAACTTCAGGTTCGCCTGAAGTTCGGCAGGTTGCTATAAATAGATGTTGTGTTCTATGTAATCGGGGACTGAACGGGTGAGAACAAGTGTTAAGTGTGTGTTTTCTGTGGCGTTTCTGTGTCTCAGTCTCTCTGTGTTTACTGGTTGTAATTGTTCACTTTGATCAATAAAACGATCGGTTTAATTACTTGTTTTGTATCCGAATTAGCTAGATTGAGTAGACGATCTGAAGCTCACGCAATTTTAGGATTTGATGCTTCAGGTTTAACACACCCAGGAACACCATCAAGAAGGAAACCCACCACTTGGAAAGACCCCCTTTAGCCATGTATGAACTTGAGATCTCAAGTTAGGTCCCCAAATTATAACTATCATCCCATACCATTGGACCAAATGCTCTTTAATTTCAAAATTTATTCTTGATTCAGTATAAATGCTAACATTTTCGTGTATGAGCTTAATTAATTTGATGTCGAACTTGACCAGTTTTCATTGGTGGTGTATCGGTTTTATGTGTTATATTATTTGAATTCAATAATTTAAGTAATAACTATTAACCATTAAAAAGATTAACACTAATATAAATAATTATATTAGTGAAAGTGAAAATTGGTAGAAAGTTGTGATTGTCATTAGTTAAATTGTTAATTATATGGATTATTATCAACCAACCAATGATTTATACTTTAAAATATTAAATTACAATACTCCTGGAACTAATTGTTATTTTTAATAAAAAATACAACAGAAAAAAACAAAAGATTTAAAAGAGGTATAACAATTAAAATGAGGTTAAAAGTATATTTGGCAAAGAATCTTGATAATTCAAAAGAACATCGATTAATTTGTTACGATAAAAACAATAAATATATAAATCAACATTGACTAATTAGTTACGATAAAAGTAATAAATATATAAATTATGTGAAAACCCCTCTTTAGCCTAAAAATTTAAAAACCACTTAAATTAAGGTTAATAAAGTAATTTAATATTTAATTTTCAATATTATCAATACCACACCCCTATGTTTCATATATTTACAACACCCACTTCTTTTCCCACTCCACTACCCCCACCCCCCCCCCCCACCCAGAGTTGCATATATACAACCCCCAACCCGTCAGCCTAGCCCCCCCCCCCCCCCCCGCGCGTGTTGCATATATGCAACATAATTGCATTTCATATATACAACCCGCACCCCTACCACCACCCCCTCGTGTTGCATATATGCAACACAATTGTGTTGTACATATACAACCCCCACTTACCCCCAACCCGCACCCCCGTCACCCCCACCCACGTGTTTCATATATGCAACATAATTGTATTGCATATATACAACCCCTAAATCGCACCCCTACCCCCCCCCCCCCCCCATGTTGCATATATGCAACACACTACAACACACGTGTGTTGCATATATATACAACCCCTAAACCGTACCCCCACCCACCCCCCTCCCGTGTTGCTTATATAAAACCCCACCCCCACCCCCGTGTTGCATATATACAACCCCACTCCCCACCCACCACACCCTTTTGTTACACATGTACAACCCCCACTCCCCCTACATTATATAATCATATACGCAACATCAAATAAAACCATATTTCTGATTATGTTGCACATATGCAACATGTCTATGATGCATATATGCAACATGTCCTTGATTATAGTTTTACACGTCATGATGTTTTCATGCAATATACTATGTTGCATATATGCAATATTCTATATAGTGCATACATGCAACATTAAATAAACCGTATTTATGCTTATGTTGCTCATATGCAACATGCCCGTGTTTATAGTTTAAATATTATGATATTCTAATGTAATATACTATGTTGCATATATGCAATATTCTATATTTTAAGTTCATTCATTTATTTCACAAACTTGCTTCACCGTCGACCTCCTAACCCTCAAACTTCTCTCCATCTCTTTCTCAAACCCGACGACCTTGACGCAATTTGGTGCTGTTTTGATGACTCAAGATAAAATAGAGTAATGAGGATGATGAACACAAATGAACTTTGATTTGCGACGTTAATCAAGCTTGAACGAAACTTAAAACCCGTTGGGAATCTCGACACCAAGACAATGAGATTTGGTTAGATGTGATTACTACTCGACGACCACTTATCATATACCGTCCATACAACACGGCGAAGACCATGAAGACTCAAGACATATGACTCAACCAAAGAAGCGGCCTTAGTGATTATTATTTATTGTTGTAATATTGTCACTAGTTTAGTATTTACTATAATGCCCTTGGTGAGTCTTCTACTATAAATAGATGCGTATCCCATAGATGAATGCATGAGTGATAGAGAGAGTTAGTCATGGATCTTTGGAAGCTTGTAAGGGTTCATGAACTCATAATAGTTCATGAGACCCGGGATGTGTGGGGTAAGTATTGTAATCATCCGGTTAATATTATCTATCATTCCACTTGTTCATCACATATCTATCTATGTTTACCAACTTTGCTCATTACCATCATCACATCTTAAACACTATCGTTGTTCTTATCCGGGTGTTCATTTGTTCTACAAAACTAGTACACAAAGACTCGATCCTATTTCCGCAGTACAACCAAGGTATTTGCCCACCACCTCAGTTTTCAAAACCGATTACACCAATAGATTCGTACGTCATATCCGAACAGAATGAAGCCATGTTTTATTTCTATTGTTGAGTTATTAAAAATCCACCATGAATGAGCTTCGCGAAAAATGTGAATGTGAAAAAAAATTCCAGTTTAATATTCTATTGTTGAGTTATTAAAAATCCACGATGTCGTATGACTTCAGACGTGATATTTCAAAAAAAAAATCAAGGAGCAAAAAAATAAAAAATCTTGTTCATCGTAAAATCCAAACATCGTTTTCTTCGCACGAGTTCCTACTCATGTTTTTGGTTCTTCAAACTTTCAAAAAAAGCATATTAATATGGGTCTAGATTTAATCATTTACGAACTTAGATCACAGCGGTGTGCTCAATTTAGAGATTTACCGAGATCTGGAAGAGTTGTGGTAGTTTAAAACTCTGGTTTCTTCTTCCTCGAGCTACTGTATCACTTAATTTTCCATTTTGATTTTCTGGTATTACTTTATTACTTAATTCTTTCAGTTTGATTCCATTTCGTTTCATTTTTGTGAGTTACGGTGGTGGTAGGTCGCCAAAAAAGGTGGTGGCAGAAGAGTTCGCCATCTAGGTCGCCGGAAGAGGTGGTGGAGGCCGGGTGAGGTATATGGGTAGCGGAAACCAAGATGATAAAATATAATAAACCTAAATTAGTTTTTAAAAGTGGGTTTTAATTGTGGGGGTGGCAGGGGTGCGGGTTGGGGTTGTATATACGCAGCACAGTTGTGTTGCATATATGCAACACGGGGGTGGGGGTGGGGGGGGGGGAGTGGCTGGGGTGCGGGTTAGGGGTTATATATATGCAATATAATTATGTAAGCGGCGGTAAAGGAAAAGGTAAATATTTAAAAGTTGGTTTAATTATATACTCTGTTCAATTTCCATAAGCTAATCAACTATATAATTTTTGTAGGAAGAAAAGAAAACATGGTCCTAATTCAGCTCAAATCAATAAGGTTGAAGATGTAGACCTTGTGGTAGTTTTTTTTCCGCTGATTGAAAATAAAATTGAGAATAATGCTTGTGTATAGTGTAATTTTGTATAATTTTGTTTTGTATTATAAATTTTATGTACTCATTAATTTTTATTTATTATTGTTAATAAATCATCTGGTTTTTAGGTTTATAATGTTAATATATAGTATATTTTGTAATTTATTAAAAGTTTTAATTAATTAAAATAATGCTTAAATTGCATATTTTCCAAATGAGTATGGCTAAAGGGTACCAACGGCCACGCTTATTGGTAAAGAATCGCCACATATAATCACAATCATTATGTGTCATCAAACCTTGCCGGTGTCTTCACCCTCTCCACCCTCCTTTGCCGGCGGTTCCACCTCCCTGCCGGTGTCTTCACCCTCTCCACCCTCATTTGCCGGCGGTTCCACCTCGCCGGCGCTTCAATCCCGCCCACCTTCCAACCACCTCGCCGCCTCCCTCTCCGTTTCCCACTGCTACCTACCACCGCCACCCTCACCTTAGCCCACAACCACCTGTCCCGCCGAACCGCCGCCGCCTCTCTTCATCCCCTCTCTTCCCGATTTCCCCTACAACTTACCCCTGTCTCTTTACCCCTTCTGCCGTCCACCGCCCTCCCCTTCCCCCTGTTTCAATTTTAACGGCCGTTGTACCAATTTCAAATTGGTACGGTGATTTCGATTTGGTCCGCTAACGGGCCGCTTTCCCATCTCAATTTGGTACGCCGGTTCCCTTTGGTCCGCTGTTAATCCCGCATACCATCTCAATTTGGTCCCGCCGTTAATCCCGCCGTACCAACTCATTTTGGTCCACCGGGCCATCTCATTTTGGTACGTTTGTTCCGTCAGCCGTCCTTTTTAAGGAGCCGCTCCAACGAACCTTGTCCGAAAACCTTCCCGAACCCCCGGTTCGTGCCCCTTCGGCTCCGCTCTGTCCGGCCCTTGCCCGGTGGACGCGTGTAATCGGTGGGGCTGATGTAATTTCCCTTGTTGGGGACCGGGGTTTGCCAATCATCTGTTGGTTTTTCCGGTGTGCTCTCCTAGCACTCTGTTCCTCCATCGCGTTTCTGCTCGAACCGCATGTTTCTATGGCATCCACCTCGGTGCCATCTAGGGGTTCCGTTCAGTGTCCCTTACGATCCTTCCATTGTTGCCCCGACAGTGTCATTAGCTCCAAAGGGATTTCCCGTCTCATCTCACACCTCAAGACCTTTCACCTTTCATCTGATGAGCGCCGGGACACCATTCGGAATGCGCTGGCGTCTGATGCCGGGACTTTTTCCGCTATGGACTATGCTCTAAAAGGCTGTGGTTACTGGATGTGCGGGCTATGCATGAAAATTAATGCCTTGAGCCGTGGTTGTCACCATCCTGACGAGGTTGTCCGGTTGGCGGCTTCCGGTGATGTCATCGTTTGCCACATCTTGGGGATCCCCAAGCCGTCTCCCCCTGTCAATTTACCTATTGCCCCATGTTCGTATCTGCTTGACGGGGGGTTGCTCGACCGGGTCTTTAGGGCCCGCATTACTACTGTCAAAAGCATTCCCCACAGCTGTCGGCTAGCCTTCTCTCAAGCGCTCAAATCGGCCCTTCTTCGTGTGGCAGCCCACCCTGGCTCTGATGATGCCTGGGTTAGGCTGCTTCTTCTCCCTCGGTGCACTTTGCAGGTCTTCAGACCCCAGAACCGGCATGATTGCCGCTCCGGAAACCGGAAAGCTCTGCAGAGCCGGTCCATCATGACATCCTTGGCGGCTTGGGGGCAAGAGGAGGGTTTTGAACAGTTAGTTAAGGGTATCCTTGACAATCCTGGGGGGGGGGCGCTAAGGGGTCTTCCGGCGCGGTTTCCGACGTTAAGGAGGACCATGTGTCGCCTAACGTGAAGCGATGCATCCGGAAAATCGCCGATGGTCATTTCACTGCTGCCGTGAAGGTGTTATCTTCATCTGGGGTGGCGCCGTACAACGACGAAACCACGCGCGCCCTAGAAGCTAAGCACCCGCACTTCCCGTCGCCGTCCATGCCCTCCGCTCCCTTCTCCGAGCCTCCGCTTATCACATGTGGTGAACGGGTCCTTGAATGTATAAAATCCTTTCCCAAAGGTACGTCGTGTGGGAGGGATGGACTGCGTGCCCAGCACATCATAGACAGTCTGTGCGGGGAGGGGTCTGCTACTGCCCGGGACCTCCTGGATGCTATTACCACGGTCATTAATCTTTGGTTGGGGGGGAGGTGCCCGGCCGGCTTGGCTGAATTTGTCGCTTCGGCCCCTCTGACGCCGCTACTTAAGCCTGATAATGGGATTCGACCTATCGCCGTTGGCACCATCTGGAGGCGGTTGGTCTCCAAGGTTGCAATACAAGGGGTTTGTAAAGAAATGGCCAAATACCTTGGTGACTTCCAGTTTGGGGTTGGTGTGTCGGGTGGCGTCGAAGCCATTCTCCATAGTGTTAATCGCCTGGTGGGGGAACGACATCTCGATGGGTCCCTCGCCATGCTCACAGTCGATTTCTCCAATGCGTTCAACCTGGTCGATCGCTCGTCCTTACTTCGCGAAGTCAGGCTCAGGTGCCCGTCCATTTCGCCTTGGGTTGATTTCTTATACGGCCAACCGGCCCGCTTATACGTGGGGGACGATCATATCTGGGCCACTACTGGGGTCCAGCAGGGTGACCCTTTGGGGCCCCTCCTGTTTGCCCTTGTCCTTCACCCGCTCGTACATCATATCCGTGACAATTGTCATCTGCTGCTCCATGCTTGGTACCTTGACGATGGTACGGTTATCGGGGATACCGGGGAAGTTGCTAAGGCCCTCGGGATCATTAACGAGATGGGCCCGCTGTTGGGGTTGACTCTTAATATTCGGAAGACGGGACTCTTTTGGCCATCCTGTGATGGTGGGAAAGTTCGACCGGGCCTCTTCCCCGCTGACATTAGTAGACCCACCGGGGGGGGGGGGGGTGAAGCTCCTTGGAGGGGCTGTTAGTCGTGATAGCCAGTTTATCCAGGGTTTGGCCGCGAGGAGGGCTTCCAATGCTGCTGATCTTATGCGCCTCCTCCCTGCGCTTGACGACCCGCAGTGCGAACTACTTCTGCTTCGTTCGTGCATGGGTATCGCCAAGCTTCTCTTTGGCCTTCGAACATGTCCTCCTGCTCATATGATGGCGGCGGCAGTTGGTTTTGATAAGGATTTACGTTCGGCCATTGAGGATATTGTCGTGTGTGGGGGTCCCTTCTTTGGGGACTTGCAATGGCGGCTTGCTTCGCTGCCGATCCGGCATGGGGGACTTGGGGTCTATTCGGCGGTCGAGGCGAGGTCTTACGCCTTTGTGGCCTCGAGGGCCCAAAATTGGGCACTGCAAGATCATATTCTACGGGGGAGCAGTGTTTGTGGTATGGGCCCCGATTAAGATAATGCTCTGGCTGGTCTCCATGATGTAATTCCGGGCTTTGATCTGAGCGGTTTCACTAATAAGGACACCGCCCCACCAAAAGCCCAACACGTTTTGGCGAATGACCTTTTTGGTAAAAACATGCTCGAGATGGAGGCTACTTACGAGATGACAGCCAGGCAAAAAGCCGTCTGGGAATGCCTCCGTCAACCACATGCGCAGGATTTCCTCCATGCTCTCCCTATTGACGGGTTGGGGCAACACATGTCCCCCGTCGAATACCGGGCTATTCTCAAGTATCGCCTCATGGTTCCCCTGTTTCCCGTGGATGAAAAATGCCCCGTCTGCAACAAGGCGTGTATGGATTCATTCAGGGAGCACGCCGTTCACTGCAAAGAGCTCCCGGGGTTTAAATACCGACACGATGTGGTTCGAGACGTCCTGTTTGACATTTTCAGGCGTGCGGGGATCTCGGCCAGGAAGGAAGCTCCTGTTAACTTCTTGTCTGACCCCTTGGATGGGCGCTCAACCCTCAGGCCGGCTGACATACTTGTTTTTGGGTGGCAGAACGGGAAGCACGCCTGTGTCGATTTAACGGGGGTTTCTCCCCTTGTGGGGCTGAGGGCCAACACCTTCACGGCGGGACAGGCAGCGTCCAGAGCGGCTGCTGGGAAGGTGAACAAACACGAGAAAGCGTGCATTGAAAACCAACATGTGTTTGTTCCCTTCGCTTTTGATACTTTTGGGCATCTTGAGTCGGAAGCGGCGTCAATGTTGAGCCGGATTCAGAAAGTTATGTACGGGAATGGTGCGGGCTCTAGATTGAAAAATGTTGTGTTTATACGTCTAGGATTTGCTATTCAAAAGGGGTTGGCGGCGCAGCTTGTTGCCCGTCTTCCCTACGTGTTGACTTGAGCCGTGTATGTTTTCTTTTTTCGTGGTGAATTAAAAGTTTGATGATTGAATGTTAGTTTATAGCGACGTTTTTTTTTCAAATGATGTGGCTCAAACATATATATGTATGTGACTATATAATACCAACATCCACACTTATGTACAATACATGTGGTCGTTGCAACCCTTTAGCCACAATAATTGCGACAAGATGAGTGACTACAACAACCCTTTGGCCACTTTTTTGTTCCTAATATATATGGCTAAAACACAAATATATGTGACCATATAATACCAGAGGCCACACTTTTGATATTTTCACGTGCCTATTGCCACACTTTAGCCACGTCTATTGGGAGAACATATCTGATTTCAACAACCCTTTGGCCACGTATTTTTATAATATATGTGGCTAAAACACAAATTTATGTTATTATATAATAATACCAAAGACCACACTTTTGATATTTTCACGTGGCCGTTTTCACCCTTTGGCCACGCGTATTGGGAGAACATATCTGATTTCAACAACACTTTGGCCACGTATTTTAATAATATATGTGGCTAAAACACAATATATATGACTATATAATACCAAAGGTCACGTTAAACAAACACATGTGATCGTTGGGGACCCTTTGGCCATGCTTTCTGAAAGAATTGTTTGATTACAACAATAAATATTGGTACCTTTTAGCAATGGTTCTAACCTTCATTTAAGAGATAAGAGAGGTTTTTAAATAAACATTACCAATGGTCCTAAATATATCTTTATAGCAAAAAAGAAAAAATCTAAAAATCTATGAACCAATATCGTTTTATTTTAAATTAAAGAATGCCACCCCGGTTCGTACTTTAAAAATTCCTTTTAAAGTTAAATTGAATTGGACTCGAAAAAAACTCATAATTCTAAATGATCATATAAAAAAGGTGAATTCTTAAATTATTCTTATAATGTTCATGACTATAACATGCAAGACTATATGTAGAGTAAACATTTCTGAATAATATATATTCAGGACGGGTTTGAAGATGTGTGGGATAGACAATCGTACATAAGCTTATAATTTGTTATATGTTATCAATTTCTGAAGTCAGTAGATTAATATATAGTTATAGTTATATATATATATAAAAACAGTACGTACATTAAAGATTATATATAATTTTCTATTTTAAGGGGCTCACTTTTATTTCACGTTTAGATAATTTGAAATCTCAAAACCGGCCCTCATATTCTATATATATACAATAGAGAGATCGACTTATGGTTTTGTGTCATTCGGATCCGGATCTGAATCTATCCATGTTCGACCCAGGCGTGTTTTATACGCCTTGCTCTCTCTCTCTCTCTTTAACCTTGTTAGGTTTAATCGGCGCAGCGGAAATAAACGATTCACAACGAACACGTAATAATAAAGATAAAGAAACACGAACAGAGAATTTTACGTGGTTCGGTCGGTGTGACCTACGTCCACGGGCTGCAACTAGGGATTTTTATTCAGTTCAGTATGACGATTACAATACATAGACACGATATATATAGAGAACAACTAGGGTTTTAGGAGTGCTGAACAAGAAAGCCTAACGGGCCTCTAAACACCCAAGCCCAAGGACTTCAACCCCAACAATCTCCCACTTGAAGGCCTTGCGATAAACATCAAGCCCACCAACAAGCACACAGTAATCCATGTCTTCAGTTTTTTCAGTAATCACACAGGAACAGAAGTCTTCAGGTCCAGCTCCAAAGAACAAACCAAACTTCAATCCAAACATCCCGAGTCCACCTAGTTGCAGCGGCCCAATCATCATCAGTAAACAGACGGGCCCGTTGGAGCCCCAGAGGACCCCAACTTGGTCTTAACAGACCTCATCATAACATCCTCAATCCCATCTGACTCCCACAAATCAGATCCTGGTATACCCAGAGGAACACTCTCCAATAGTAGCAATTTCCCAAGAGAGACATTTTCATTCGGCCTTCTAGTCTTTCGAACCCAACGTTGATTTTCACACTGTGTCGAAATGCTCCCACTGTTACGAAAATCTCGTCCACGCTCAGACTTCCGAATACGCTCAAGCTGATCAACTGGAGCTCTAGAATTCACTGCTACAAACCGAACTCTCTTAGCTCTCGAACCAGCGAGCCCGATTCTGGCATTCGTCTTCACAGGGGTGGTCACATCCCCAGACGGAACAGGCACAAGATATAACGACCCCTTCTTGAAACCCCTGGCAATAACGAGATTATCCTTGACCACCTTCCACTTTCCACCACCAAACTTCACGTCTAAACCTTGCTCGTCCAGTTGCCCAACAGATATTAACTTTGTTTCAAGCCTCGGAATGATCCTCACATTAGACAAAGTCCAAGTAGAACCCAAAGTAGTAACTAAGTCAATATCCCCCATACCAGTTACATCAAGAATTTCACCGTTTCCAAGCCTAACCGCCAATCGCCTTCTTTAACATTCCGCATGCCATCGCTACTGTGGGTAGCATGAAACGATGCACCGGAATCCATGACCCAAGAATCAACTCTACTCTCGACACTAAGCAGTAGTGCCTCATCATCAGAATAGTTTCCAACGGCAGCAGTAGTGTTCAACTCTTTCTTATCTTTAGGACATTGACTTCTGTAATGTCCTTTCTCGTTGCAGTTCCAACAACGCACACTTGGCCGAGCTCTAGACAAACTCCTGCCCTGACCCTTGCTGCTCCCACTATTTATGCTATTATCCCTTCCCCTGCCAACATGTAACATCTCAGAAGAAGACCCCCCATTAGCACCCTTCCGGCGAATGTCTTCACCTAGTACCAAATCCCGAATCTTTTCAAATGTCATTCCGTCAGTTCCCACAGAGTTGGTAACAGCAGTCACCGTCCCGGACCAACTATCAGGCAGTGAAGATAGCAATAGTACGGCCTTGGTCTCATCATCGAATTTCATCTTAACAGATGACAACCTAGACAAGATGGAATTCAGATTATTAATGTGTTCGGTCACTGAACTTCCCTCTTTCATTCTCATCGTGAACAACTCTCTCATCAGGAACGCCTTATTAGCTGCAGACGGCTTTTCATACATATTTGACAACGCCAACATCATACCACGAGCAGTGGTTTCTGACATGATGTTATAAGCCACGTTTCTCGTCAACGCCAATGTAATAGTGCCTCTAGCTTTCTTATCTTTCGTGTTCCACAGAGTTTCCTTTTCTTTATCCATATTCTCTGGTTTTTCCTCGAGTACCATGTCTAAATCTTTTTGACCTAGTAATGCCTCCATCTGCATCTTCCACCAACTAAAGTCTGAACCATCAAACTTTTCAATCACAAATTTTCCATCTTCAGCCATAATGACAAACGGAAAAAATTGACCAAAGTAACCCGCTTCCAAAAGTTGATAATAACAAGTCAAAAAAATATTCCAGACAACAATCAGAATCTCCAACCCTAAACCCGTAGACAAGTCGAGCAGGCGCAAGAGTCAAATTCAAATATGAGTACTTCTACTTCCAATCGATCAACCACCAAAAAAAAAAGAAACAATCCTAATCGCAACAACGAGAGCAAGCCGAAAAGATCAAACAGAAACCTAATTACCTTAGTAATCGACGGTAACCGAACAGAAAAAAAATCGTAGCCCTAATCCACGACGAAGAAGGTATCGGCAAACCACCCCTTTGATTTCTTTTCTTCTGATCAAACAGGAACAAGAGCACTCCAACTAACTCGATCGAAAACGACGACTAATATTTTTGTCAATCTTGAATTTGCAACAAACACAAACAACCAGTCCCACGTTTCCTTTAATCTGCGAATCAAATAAAACAAAGGTTCCTTTCTATATTTGTTGCAACCACTAATAAAACAAGAATTAATTTAATTCTTGATTTGAGTTTCACGTGGAAACAATCTTCAAATCAAACCCAAATAAGACAAAACAGCCCCTTCTAAACAACGATCGGAACAGAGGAGAAAAAAACAATCGCGAATCGTCCGTGAATCAAACGAGCGAACCTTGCTCTGATGCCAATTGTTAGGTTTAATCGGCGCAGCGGAAATAAACGATTCACAACGAACACGTAATAATAAAGATAAAGAAACACGAACAGAGAATTTTACGTGGTTCGGTCGGTGTGACCTACGTCCACGGGCTGCAACTAGGGATTTTTATTCAGTTCAATACGACGATTACAATACATAGACACGATATATATAGAGAACAACTAGGGTTTTAGGAGTGCTGAACAAGAAAGCCTAACGGGCCTCTAAACACCCAAGCCCAAGGACTTCAACCCCAACAAACCTCACATAATCTCAGACCATCGTCTACCTCAGCGAGGTTCTAGGGTTTTCAATTGCATGTTGCGGTACAATAGAGAGATCGACTTATGCTTCTATGCCATTCGGCTCCGGATCCGGCTCTGGATCTATCCATGTTCAACCCAGGCGTGTTTTATACGCCTTGCTCTCTCTCTCTCTCTCTTAACCTCACATAATCTCAGAGTGACAGACACCGTTGTCACCTTCGTCTACCTCAGCGAGGTTTGCGGCTAAGATTTTTGTTGCGAAACCTTTAAATCGTTTAACGATGATGGTAACCGGAACTTTTTACGGCGAGGCGAAAAACTTGATGTTCTTCGCAGCCGTCAAGAGATCTACCGCGGCCATGAGATCTTTTGGTCATTTGTTGGTTTTCGTTCTTTGGCGGTGATGAGTTCTAAGCAGTTTCAAGATCCAAGCTTTGATGGCGATGACGATCTATGTTTGCTTCTGTTCGAGTTGCATCTGAGATGTTTGGGGCTTAGATTTTACAAGGCTATGACGGTTTTTCCATTTTTCTCTGTTATTGGCTGCGATGGTTGTGATGAGTGGACGGTGAGAGACTTTGGTTTATCGCAACCGTCATAATGACCCATGCCAATCTTATGATGAATAACTAATTTCTGAGCCTATTTTATCAATGATGGATTGGTTTGCAGATGCAAACAAGTTTTTATATGCTTTTGTCTTAATCGTTTCTTTATCTGTACCCGATTTGGTTATTGCTCATGCTACATGATTTCTCTTCTGATTTGTTGTGTCTGTTGATTATGGATACAGAAGGGATGTTACACATTTATCTCAATGGTTGGTAAAGTTCAGATGAACAAACAATCTATTTTTTGAGGTTGGCTTTTGAATCTTAATTGTTGACATCTTCTATTGCTTTGAGGCTACTGTTGCTATGATAATCACTTGGTGAATAGAAGTTGGTACATGATAATAAGGCTATGATGATTATTCTGAGTTGGGGTTTAAAGTAATTTCGGTTTATTTTGGCATGGCAATAAGTTTTGCAGCCATAGAACCATAAATTAACCTTCTCTTATGAACCTCTATGAAGATCTGAGCCTAGCAAGTTATTCATTATATTTATATATCAGCACCAGCGAGGAGTCTGTTGTGACTTGGGGTATGTTTTCTAGCATAATTCTTAGCTTTGTTGTCTTTATTTGGTTGTTTGTCTTTGAATAGATTCTACAGCTGCGTTGGGCCTGTTGGCTTTTAAGAAGATTTCATATTCAGGTTTGTGGTTATATATTGTTAAAGCAGCATTTTCTGTTGTTTTGAAGGTTAAGTTTTTGCTTTTTGTTTGCAGTCTTAGTAAATGTATAGCTCTCATATTCTTATTGCTGCAACTAGCTGTTAAAGATTCCACTGCAACACATGTAAGGAACTTTAAAGTGGATGCATCAATTACAGAGTTCGTGAACACTGAACCCTGATTCTATGGATCATGTTCGAGATGCCCCAAAAATTAAAGTTTAGAGGCTTTGAAAAAGTTAAAAAAGGTATTTTTCTTATATCATTATAGCTTTGGATACATTCTTTTACTTATACCGTTCTCTACGACAACGTACATGTTGTGTTTTGTTATGTTTTAGGAGCATTTAAACAAAACATTTTGTGCAGGGGTTTAGGATTTCAATTATACTCAGCAAAAGTATAAATCATTATCACTGTGGCCTACTTTGAATTGATTTTTTTATAACTTGAATTGAGGTTTATAAGATGTACTTTGCTAGGTAGTCTTGAGTAACTTTGTTGTGTGTATTATTTGACTGATTATAGAACTAGGAAATATATATCCAGTCTATATCATCATAAGACGCAATGAAACTGCACAAGAAATACAATTGTAGAAGATAGCATTTTCAAAAAAAATGTATAAAGATGACATGGTTGATACAATATCTCATTAGGACTTACTTTTTTAGCAGTTAACTGTATTGAGAATCTTTTAGATGACATATTCAATGAAATTTTTAATCTGATTTAATCAGATTTTATAGAAATCAGATTTAGTAACATCGTTTGAACACATACATGGAAATAGATACCAATGGGACTGGAAGTAACATTAAACATAGTTCTATACGTATAACTGTGTAAGGGTTTTCTAAAACTCATAATTTGACCGCTAAATAAGTTTTCAAATGCAAGTCCAAACACCCCGTTAATGTATATAGTGAGGTACATCTTTATGTCATTATCTTTTTATAAGTCAAGAATTTTTGTGCAGGTTAATAACTAAATAACTATGTTAAATTTGATTCATGTTCTGTTTTTGCAGACATTCATGGTTCATCTATCTCCATGAGGGTCCATAAATTTCTCAACTTTGCAATTCGTATGGGTTACAGTGAGGTACATCTTTATGTCATTATTTTTTTTCAAAATTAGGATGGGTTTAGGGGCTTACATCCTAGCCACAAATAGGGGGTTGAAGGAGTGTAACACAAGGGTCTAAAAGGCTAATCAAACTTTTTAGAAGGTGATTTCTTATGTTATTTTTTTTTGTGTTATTTGTTTGGAGGTAAGGGACTTTAGTTTAGCCTTTTCTTCTGTATTATGTTTGCTAATTATAGTAATTGTAAGCTTCATTTTAGGTGCGTTTCAATTGGCTCAAGATTATACCTATTTGGAGGTAATATTTCTTTTTAAAAAATACTTATGTGTCTTCATCATCCAACTTTGATGTTAACAAAGGTGGATACTTAGTTTGGCATAAAGTACTTTCAGTATGTGGGTGCTCCTAATGAACACAATTGAAAACTTGGATGATCGTTTCCTTTCAAATATTTTTTATGTATACTTTCTTGCAACTAAGTCTTGACATTCGTGGCAAATATCTCCAGATGCTAAGGCCAGTATCTACACCAGAAAACTCAATTTCGAGTGTACGAGAATTGAGATAGGTAACGTGTCAAGTAGATGAGGTAAAGTGGCATTATATTTTTGGATTCTATGTTAGTAGAAATGGTAAAGGTTAGCATAAAGGGGTGTTGATAAATGGGTCTAACGGGTCAATGACTGAAGTGTTATTTTTTCTAGAACGGTTCAATTAAGTTTTTTTAAGATGCAATTGAATAACTGGACGTTTCATACAAGAATTTGCATCCATTTTTTGCTATTTGCAACCACTGTAGTGGATTTGGTAATGTATCATGCTTAGTTTGTTGCAAAAAATTATAATATTTATTTTGTGAACTTATGCTAATTCAATATATCGGTTATTTACATGTGAAATGTATAGCACACTATTTTTGTTATTGGGTTCTTATGGTTTGATTGTCAATCTTCCAGCCCCATAGAAAGTGCACAATTTAGATTGTCTTGATGGACAACAGATATGATAAAAAAATCATTAAAGAAGAAATCTTTTAACCTTTTAATTCATCCTTAAAAAAATGCATAAATCGCAAGTAATTAATTGATCCTTAATCAAACGTGATGCTTTTTATGGGATAAGAACTATGATGATTTTATTAGGATAAAACATTAACAAATCAATGTAGATGATTGTACAACTTTAACTGCATTGAGTACAAGAAGTTATTCATTCTTAGTGGAACGTAGAATAACTATTCAGCGTCAGATATAAATATGGTGTTGTGATGATAGTCATATCTGAATCTAAGTTTTTGATCAGTTTTGATGTTATATTTTCTAGCAAATGATTTCCAATCTTTAATGCCGCATCTGGGATAAATTTTAAAAAAATAGGTTTGTTTTAGTTTCTAAAAAACAAAATCTTACTCTTAATAAATGATATGCTTATTTACATAAAACCTTAGATACCGCAGCAACGCGCGGTCGATTTCTAGTTATTTATAGACGTAAATTTTTTTTTTTAAGTTTAACAACAATTTTTCAATTTTTTATTTTTCTTTTCAAAATGAACACATAATAACCTATATCTTTTATTATTTAAACATTTTTTTAACGACTAACAATTTTTTTTTCTTAACAATAGCTACCAAGGTGGTAGCTAAAAGTTACACAAAAAGCCAATAAGGGGAGGCGGTATGGTGGAGAAGTCGACTTGCGGTTCCAAAGGGAGCCGCATGGCTCAACCGGTTCTCCATACACTCTCACGCGGTTCCCAATCCGACTCCACTATTTCCGGTTCCAATCGGTTTCCAGGAGCACGGCCAAGCCGGCCTTATTCGAACGTTGCAAATAGCCGTTACAACGGCTACTAGCAAGTTTTTTTTTTGTTTTTGTTTTTTTTTTTTACTTTTTAACAAATTTACCTCTCCAAATACCACCATATGTTCACATATTTTGAGCACACATCTTCTTTCTTCTCTACATTCTTTCACCATGGATAAATCATCCAAGAAAAAGTCACCCGCTCTCACCAAAAAATCACCCGCTCTTCCTAAAAAATTTAAACCGAAGGTACGAAATACCGGTCAAACCTCCAACGCAAATCCTCCACCACAATCACAATCCGTTCCTTACATACCACAACCAACTTTTTACACTAACCAACCGCATCATTCTCAACAATCTTATATTGAACTTCTATTCGGGCGTTACGGGGTTCAAGGGGAGTTATATCCCCCAAAGTCGGATCAGCAAAGTCGCGATTCATTTTGGGGTAAAGTTCTTACTCATTTTGACGGATTGATGGGTGCACCTAGTGGGCGAACTAGGGACCAAGTAAGTTCAAAGCGGAAGAAGTTGAACACGAAGTTGTCGAACTTCAACGCTCTCTATATTCAAGCGGTAAAAACAACTATTTTTTTATTACCTCGAGATTTATATATATATATATATATATATATATATATATATATATATATATATATATATAGGGAGAGGATCATTTGAGAACTAATTGGGTTTGAGAACTAAAAAGAACTAATTTGAGCCACAAGTTTATTACATGTATCCCCCTCCCATGAATTGTAGTAGTCCCCCCCCCCCCCTGAAATTTGTGGTTGAGATTTAGTTCTCAAAAGTTCTCAAAACAAAAAGTTCTCATTTGAACCTAACCCTATATATATATACATATGTTGATTAATTTTATTTTTTGTAATAGACTAACAATTGGGCAAGTGGGAGTGCGAATGTGGATATTTTGTTGAAAACCCAAAACTTATATAAAGAAATATACGAGAAAAATGGGTTTGCTCATTTGCCGTGTTGACTCGAGGTAAAAGACCATCCCAAATGGGCTACGGTTCCGGTGTAGCCGGTGAAATACCCGAACCGGGTAAAAGGTGTAAGACTTCCGAGTCGGGAAACTACACCATTTCAAATGATGTTGGATCGAGTCAATTACCCGATCTAAATGAAGAATCAACCCCTACATACCCAAAACATAAAGGGAGAAAAAAGTTGGGCGAGTCTTCGTCCATCGCAACGGGTTCGGCAACGGAAAAGGCATTGAAAATGATGTCGGATTTTCAAGCAAATTGGATGAAAGAAAGGGAACTTAAGGCAAAGGTTCGGGAAGAAACGTTTGGAAGGAAGCAAGCGATGTACGAAGCGGTGAAAGTTACAATGGAGGCTCAACGTAAAGTGATCGAGAACAAACTAGCACGTTAACAAAAAAAAAGAAAAGTGATCTCGAGTACTACATGAAACTGCACGATGATGTTGATCCTCAATTCCTTCCACTTGTGCTTCAACAAAAATGAGAAGTCACGGAAGAATACAGATGGGATTGTCCCTTTTAAATTGTTCTATAAAAATAATCAAGTATTGTTTTAAGTTTTTTTTTTTGATTTTTTTTATAATTCCAAGTATTGTATGGTTTAATTCCTAGTGTTAATTGTTTTTTTTTAATTTATTAAAAGTTGTTTTCAAAAGTTGTTTAAATTAAAAAAAAACATGTAGAAATCGGTTGGATTTGAAGCCACACCACCACCATATCATGTGGTGTGGCTTCAAATGGCTTCAAAAACACCCAATTTGAGTTGACGGATCTTGATTGGATGATGAACATGGCTTCACCAAGCCATCCTACCATCATACCTCCTCCCCTGATAAAACAAAGACAACACCACACCAATTATTAATTAAACATTCAACCTATTTAATTAGAACATACTACTTAACCACCATAAATTCCACTTATATATACTAATAACAAGTTCTAGAACTTGCTTTAAGCAAACCATAAGTTTATTTGAAGTGGTGTTTCACAAGGCAATTAAATACGCGGGCTACAGTTTGACTAATTTCCTATAACCAATTGAAGGCCCGACTAGGTTATCTCAACAAACAGCATAACAAACTTATATTGTAATAGTACAGATTAAATAATCTAAGATGTCGTATTCAAAATTAAAAAATATATATATCAAATCATAATATATAGCGTGTATTACAAAAATAATATAAAATAAAATATAAAAAGATAAAGAGGAAAATTCATCTGGGAGGGGTTATACTGAGACCTAAGAAGAAATACCGGACCCTCTCTTTTGGAAGTTCGAACGGAAAATAACTTTTGTATTTTTTGAAACAATATATCTTTATCGCTCTCTAAATTATCATCTATATTACTTTTTCTCACACCGCTTCATTGGATTCAAGCCCTTACAATGCTAAAGCCTAAAAGCCGGTGCTAACTAAAATAAAGCTAACGATCGACCCCGATTCAACTAATCAGCCATCATTTCCGCAATTTCATTACTTGTCACAAAAATCAATCTCATCATCTATCAAAATTTGCTAAGTTTTCACAATTGTTGACCCAACATTCCTACAACGAATTTCGTCTTACGGAAGATAAACCTTTCACGTCTTTATTATACGAATTCTATACACACCACCCCAAATTCTATCTACACCACTCAAAACGCGGCACATACTCATATATGCGGCATTTTGAATAAGACAAAAGTCTCTATACGCACCACCCCAAATTCTATCTATACCGCTCAAGATGCGGCACATATTCATATATGCGGCATTTTGAATAAGACAAAATCAAAATGCGGCATATAGTACAAAATGGGGCATCTTAGGCGACAGAAATAAAAAACCAACCAATTGAACATATAAATGAAGCAATCGAACATACAAACTCACAAATGAAAAATAAAAACAATCATAGACAACATTCTTAGCAATATAAAAAAACCATACAAACCACCATTAAGATTTTTCCTTCCGAACCAAAAAATTTGTTTCAATACATTTCAAAAGATGTCTGCAGGTTCAGAACAGTACAACTGAAAATAAAATAACATAACCTACACCAACCAATCGTCATCTGGATAGTCTCAAGGAGCTGGAAAAGGAGGAGCGTCCAGTCCGTCCCTCTGCAGACGCATGTACTCCGTCTGGACTAGCCAACCCTGAATATCGTCCTGTCGATCTAGACGACGTGACAGGGCGCGAAGGGTATGAGCTGTATCGCTGGAGCTCTGACGCTGTCACACCCCGGTCAACGGTATTGGGTGTGAGCGAGAATGGAATCATAGTCGAGGATACATAGAACAACATCTAATATATTTAAAACTTCATAAAACATTAAGTCATTGTATTGCAGCGGAAAATGATAGTGGACAATGATAATGTTTTACATTTGAAAACAAGTCTTAAATTAATAATAAAAACATTGAACGGTTTAATAAGATAGTCGGGACTATGACTCCGTAAGCAGGTCCGATAGCATAGATAAGCCCCATTTGCATGTCTTCAGAAGGTTTGCTTCAGCTACCTAAGAAATCATGAGTTTAAAAGGTCAACATAAAGTTGGTGAGGTTCAGAGGTTTAGGATTTATCATAAGACATTTGTAAAACAGTTTTCGGTATACTTAAATATTACACGGGTTTATCGTTATGGATGTATGAGCTCACCTGAACCTTGATTTCAAATACTAACGGTTTACCCACCCATAACATCTCTTGCCCAGAGATGTTAAACAGAGCAGAATAACTGACGTGTACCCCCAGACAATCCGGAGTCAGAACTGGAGCTACCAGTTAGGGTAGGGTTATCAACCCAAATAGATTTATTCACTAGCTATCGTTTTGTACAGAACTAATTGAAATCAATTAATGGTGAGATACGGTTATACAAACGTTTATAACGATAATGTACCAAATTGGGCAATCAGTAAGAGAACAAGTAGTCATACGGCGAACAGATAAACCATAATATTAAGTGAAAAGCATTTATCAGATTTCATGATTTCTCCCCCAAAGTATAAAACAGTTAAAAGGAAAAGGGGCCGTGAAACTCACTGGATCAGCGGAAAGGCAGTAAATAAACAGTGTAGGAATCGGTAGCACGTAACGTCCTAAATAAATAAATAGGCACATACATAAGGTCTACAATCATTTGAGTAACATAAGTCACCCAAGTGATACCGGCCAAGTCTTGACGTTTTAATCCCGTTTGTATTCGTTTGAAAACCCGTTAGCTTGTATTTATAAAATAAATACTTTCATGATTATTTATACTTACGTCCAATAAATATAATGAAAGACTAAACAATTAATTAGTTTAATCAAGTCCCGAATATTAGGTTTAAAAATAATAATGTTTATTATTATTTTCATGAGTTCATATAATTATTAATAATTATATATTTGGTTTTGTTAATCATGCAAGTTAATAATTATGATTAACAATACTTTTGTAAATAAAACATAGTTTAAATCCTTTTGTAAGTAATTAATCTCCGAATGTTTTAACAGTTTATATTGGTTTGACAAAATATAAAAAGTTCCATTTTTATATTTAATTTCTTGTTATTAAAATTTCATATTTAACAATATGAGAAACTTTTGTATTTTACGGGCATACAAACGCGGGATTTATCAGTTAATTATTTAGATAAAGATACAGTTAATCACGTAGTTATAACGTATAAATATTTAAACTAAAAAGCCAATGGAGAGAGGTTTTGACCTGTTTTGACGAGGTGTCACAGATACAGCTGATGTAAAGCGAGGGTCACGGACCCAGGTAGCCTCAAAGTCCTGAACATACGACGAACATGTCCTCTCTCCGGTTGTAGCTATGGTTGTACCGGCTCCTCTCCTCCCGCACCGACGGCTGCATCGGCATGCTGTTACCCTCCGTGCACCTCCCCATGGTCCTCGTCGCCGTGTAACAGATCCGCCATGTCATCCATCTCATCATCATTTATACCTCCTGCCACATCCTGCACCGGCGCTTGTTCCGACACATATATCACCCCCTTTACGGTACTCAACCTGTAGTAATAGGCGCCACGATGCCCGAACTTGCCCAGGATTTTCATCCCGAACATCGAGTTCCGTCCGAGCCTCCTCGCTGGTAGCGGTGGGGACATCTGGTGTAAATGTCTATCTAACACCCCTAACCTGCGTGCAATGTACGTGAAGAATGACCCACAGAAGATAGTGGTGCGCGCCTGTCTACCACTAAAACTGCTGAAATACTCGGCTAGACAGGCCGCTAGGGCGACCCTCACCCTCCCTGTCATCAGAGAGTACAGATAAAAGATATTTGTACTCGTGCACATCTCCTGACTCATGCCACGACACGTGATGGATGCAGTAATCAGCTGATGCTAAATCATTGTGTCACCATCCTAACTTGGATTACTTGCTCATTTGATCGTTAAACACACTACCTCACAATCTAAGGTTGGAATAGGAAATTCCTTTGTGAATTTTTGACCAAAACAGTTTGGCGCCCACCGTGGGACAAGTGGTGCTTAATCCTACCAAAATCCCATACCTCATTCACTTCATTTGATCTCCAATCCCAAAAATGTCAAACCCGCAAAAAGCTGTCTCGGCCTCTACATCGTCCTCCATTTCTCCTCTTCCTTCCTTTCCAGGAAGCCAGAAGAAGACTAATGACCGTCATAAGAAAGTGGACGAGCAGCCGAGAAAAATTGATTATCCTGTCTTCACAGGATCCCAGGTTCAATCTATTGATCCGGTTATTACTAACAATGATTTGTTTTCCTTGATTAAGCAGGTGGAAAATCAAATGGATCAGCAAGAAAAAACTAATCAAACGGTGATGAAGGAAATTGAAGAGCTAAAGAAATCTAGGAAGCCCATGGAAGAGCAAAGTCCTCTGTTTCCCATGCATCTCGATTTCAATGCTTCAGGATCCTCAGATCCGTCTCGCTACAATCACAAATCAACGTCATGCTTTACTACAGCCCCCACAATGACTTCCCAGGCCGCTGGATATATAGAGAGTACTGCTGGATTCTCAGGAGCTGTTCCACCAGAATCCTCACAGTCACGCTACAAGGGTCCTTGGATTCCACCATTGTTGGGATCCTCAGTCTTGTCTTCTCAAGGATATCCTTTTTCTGTTGGGAATCCAAACCAGAATCCCCAAGGATATCAATACTCTAACCCTTCAGTTTCTGCAGGAATCTTCAAGACCAGCTCCTCAGAAGTGCATGATGGTGACGACATCCCCATGCAAACGGCAACCACTACGGAGCCAAGCTTCCCAGCAAATTATGGCTACGGTCCCAGGATTCCAGCCCAGAATCCTGCCTCAGGTAACATGTCCAATTCAATCCCTATTGTTTCTAACCAGGCTGCTCCTTATGATGCAGGTATTCATCCAACTATCGCCAGGGAGCTCCAGAAGTTGAAAGAAATGATATCAAATGTTCCAGGGATCCTGAAACCTATCCCCGAAGTTCCTTTGGAAAGCCACAAGATCTCCAGATTTGCCTGGCCAATATCTCAGGTGGAGATCCCGAAGCGTTTCCAGACTCCAAGCATGAAGCTCTATGATGGAACCACAGATCCTGAAGAACACGTGGCACATTACCGGGAGCGTATGGAGATCAATCCCATTCCGGCAGGAATTAAAGAAGCCTGTCTATGCAAAGGCTTTGGTTCAACCTTAACAGGACCAGCCATGAAATGGCTACTGAGCATTCCTCCTAATACTATTACATCGTTTTCCCACTTAGTTAACTTGTTTAACAATCACTTTTCTTGCAGCAGGACCTTTGAGAAGCTCACAGGTGACCTGTACCGAATAATTCAGAAGCCAGATGAGCCTCTCAGGGACTACATCGCCAGATTTGGACGAGAATCTCTTGAGATTCCCAATCTGGATATGGTAGCCGCCGTGGAAGCCTTTAAAATGGGGCTCTCCAAAGATTCACGTTTTTATGATGACCTTGTCATGGCTCCTTGCAGGAACCTTGACGAAGTCCGCAGTAGAGCCTTGAGATTTATCCGTTTGGAAGATGACAAGAGGATCCACCAAAGATTGGAGGTTCCTAAATATGATCCCAACAGCAAGAAAGCGGAATCCCCCGGGAAGCCATATAGATCTCGTCCATACTCCAAACCGAAAAATCACAAAGTCAATGCCGTCGACCAAGACGAGGATGAGGAAGAATATCCTAAGGTATCTGAATACTGTTTTTCCGTTGACATTGGTGATTTGATGTGTGCTATGCAGGATCTAGGTGAAAAAGCGAGATGGCCTAGGAAGGATACCAAGCAAGGATCCTGGAAAGACAAGACCAAATGGTGTGCTTTCCACGAAGATTTCGGCCACCTAACAGATGAATGTATAGCACTACGAAAGGAAATCAGCTATCTACTCAGCAAGGGGCATCTTAAAGAATTGATTGGCAGAAAGAAGATAAAGACTCAGGAAGCGTGCATTGCGCGTCAAGAATTTTAATTTTCAAGAATTTTATGACACGCATTTTAATTTTCAAGAATTTTACTACAAAAACTGGCTCTCTTGACGCGCGAACGATGACGCGCGATCGATGACGTGCATTTTATGACACACATTTTGCGCGTCAAGAATTTTAATTTTCAATTAAAAAAAATATTTTTTCTAAAATCACTAATTTTCCACATTAAATGACAATTAATCTCATAATACAAAATCAAATAGATTTATAACAAAATAACGGATTTCATATATATAACAAACATTACAAAGGTAACATGAGTTTACAAATTAAATGGATTCAATCCAAACCTCAAACTAATCCTAGGATCGATTTCAGATCATCAACTTAATAGTCTCTTCATGTCTGAGGTACTTTCTCCCGCGCCTTACCATCCATAGATATATCAAATCAGTTTTTATTGTAACATCAGCTGCACTCAGAAAAACACAAAACAAACATACATCATATTTTATTGTAACATCAGTTGCTACAATTGCCAGAAGTCGCAGTTGTACCTGATGGGTGCGTTTTGACCCACTAAGCTTGTTTTGGTCATATCTTGGTCATACGAACCCGTATTTGGGTGATTCAAAATCCCACAGATCCGTATTAAAGTACATAATCAGTTGGTTTAGTAGAATCAAAACAATCGTATACAGAATCAGAAGCAAACCTGGAACTGATCCGATCCCAATGCCCGGTCTAGATATGAGAAATTTCTAACTTAAATCAAGGATCCACTAACCTGAATGGCCACTGTTTAGCAGCAGTTAACTCAACAAATTGTTCTAAAAAAAACTAACAGAACCACATCACAATACTATTCCTCAAATGAAACATACAAATAGTAAATGCTGTTTATAAGCAAAGAAATTACCTTGTACAATAGCCTTTATACCCACTTCATCAACTGCATGTAAACAACCTGCAACAACTAAAACAGATGAAAATTAAGTAGCAATCAGACACTTGGTACCATACAACAGCTCTGGAAAAAAACCCAAATAAATATCAACACTTTCAACAATGAATAGAAAAAACGGGAAGCATCAGAACTCATAATTTGATTTGTCACAATTTGTGCAGCCTCCACAACCCAAGAATAGACAACAGAATCAGACTTCATAATTTAGTTTCATTTACTTCACCTCTCCCTTCCATCTGCCTCTTTGTGCTTCAACCTCAGCATCAACTGTGCCTCCCTAAAAATTGATAACTTCAAGTCCCTCATAACCAAGTAAGCTAAAAAAAATAATAGAGACAAACCACAAAAATAGAAGAGTTAGAAGTTAGAACTACCATCTTTTGGAGTGTAATTTGTAAAAATTTTCCAACAGCTAAATAACTTAAGTAGCATAAAAATAATAATATAAACAACAGTTTAAGGAGCTGCATATTTAATTATCAACAGATTCACAAATAAGGGAAAATAATACTTTGTAACTTTCGCAAGAACAATTTGGTTAACATGGTAATCCAACTTTTGGTATAATTATTGACAAGCACATAAATTTCTAAAAGTGTTTGTATCAATCAGATTATAAGGGCTATATGAGCTATCCAGAATAACAAGAAATCGCCACAATTGCATTCCAAAATAAAAGAAGACTCATGAACAGTATTCAGATAGCAAAACGTACAAAATGCAATCTGATTAGTGGCTAATTCTTACTTGCAGACTCATCAACAGTATTCACTCTATACAATAACTGCAGCTAGTTAGTTTACTGTCAAATTTGAATTATATACTTCTGAGTTCTGAATTTAAAAGTTAGACCTAGAAATACAATATGTTGTAATCAGATTCTAATAAAATCACAACAGCTCGTATTCATTTCCAGTTTAAAGCTCAGGCCGAGCAATACAAACTGGAGTAACAGATCCATAAAAGGAGCACTAATGAACTTTCTAAATTAGTAGTTATTACGAAGCAAAATTAATTACACATCCAAATGTAGAGGTTGAAGGTAGATAATGCAAAACGAATTCCATACCTTTCTTGGATGACGAGGCCGTTCAATTTTGGTAGCTTGGCCTCACAAGATTGAAACAGATATCCACTTTTTTGTCTTAGTCATTCAAGACATCTTGTTATGTAGCATCTGCATATAGAAACAATTTATCACAACACATGAATATCTGTAAATTAAGAATGTATAGCTGAGAACCTGAACTTGTTCATAAGTGTGGATGAACCACTCCATTGGAAACAAAGAAACAGAAACATACCAGGGCCTGCAATTGGAAGCTATCCCATTAACGCTTTTGGGTGGTTAATACTTCTGGACTGTAGGTACTCTTCTCTTCAGTATACAATGAATAGCCTTTCGGTACTTGGAAAACTTGATTTTGAAGCTTTTGAAGGATTTTGAAGCTTTTGAAGATGGCCACCACTGTCCTCTTTTGATGAGTATACAACTCTGGCAATTCTTTTCCATGTGTGCTGTCCCCTTTGTTAATCAAACCAAAAATATGTAAAAAGCAGAGATTATGAACAATTTACTTGGTTGTACATAATGTGACTTCTTATTAGTGAACGTGTATTTTTACGTTAATAACTAACTACAAAATATTGATGATTGGAGGCTATTAAGGCTTACAGTATTGGGGTTTTTAGCTATAGGAGCACCAACCAATGCAGATTTATGAACCTGTGTTCCAAACCTGTCAACTTACATTACAACAATCAGCAAGCAGGTTAGGTTTCCGTTCCATAACACACACACAAAATGAATGATCAATCAAACATTCACCTCTTTCTAAGAAGAATTGCCACTTTAACTTCATGTACCAAAAATCTGTTCGTTGTCTCAAATGGCAAGCCCACATTCCAAACAACCATTGTTCGCAACCAAATCCATAATAGAGAAGTCGATTATCAGTAGGGATTTACTTCCCTTTACAAAAGCTGCAGGCTGGAATAGGTGTATAAAAGAATAAACAAACAAGTAATCAATATCATCGAGATTAATAAGTAAAATTCACTCTAAGCTAAAGAGAACTACCCTACTGTTAGTAACCTCGTCAAATTATTGTACTATTTTTAGCTTCTTTTTGTTTAAGTTATAAGATATAATTCAGACATGCTCATGATGCATCGCATATTGTTAGATATGATCTCAATCCAAGTTACTAAGTATATATATCAGTTGGCCTCAAAGAGTTTATAGAGGAAGACCCCCACTAATTACAGCAGCATCTAAATAAAATAATAGTAAAACAAAACAGAAAACTTACAGCTACCAAGTGAAGAATCATAATCTTCACACCCCTGAAACAAAAATAGATATAAAGCATTATCACTATATATAACATAAACTGGTTAAGAAAGCAGGAACTTCCAATCTAGCACGAAGGCGTTAATTACCATATGAAGGAAGCAACAACACCGAGATAGATACATCAGTCTGAAGATAGGACTATCTCTCTAGTAATTCAGTCAGAACGAAAATGGACTTACATTTTCTAAACTTGTTGCACCTTATACATAGTGTTCATCGTTGATAAAAAGCCCGTATAATCTCTGCAAGGCAAGTATATCCGACTGTAGGTTCTCTGGATAATTTATAAGCACATATAGCCCAAAACAATTTTGCAAGTAAATTCATAAGAAATACACAGTAAGATGATTGATAAATGTTCATGAAGCAAACAAATAAAGAATTAACTATGAAAATTAAATGAAGAACAACAAGTAAAAGAGTAACTGGCATAATATATCATCAATTCAACATACCATCAGTTCTGGCACATTTGAGTTTTGACCGCGGAGAAGTTTCTGTTATCAACCTAAAACCACAGGACAAACAAAACAATGCAATTAAAACTCCTCATCAATGGAATAAACGAAGTCTAGAAACAACAGGATGCAGAAACGGACAGGATCATGTGTGATTAAAGAGATGAACATAAAACCCTAAACACTCATCAGTTTGGTTTGAAATCAGTATAAACAATGGATGGAATGGAGAAGATGAGTTACCTGATGATGATGATAGACGGGTTCAAATCATTGTTTAACCTAAATCAGAAGGTGTCGGAGGGGGTGACGTACCTGAAATCGCCGTCGGACCTAGATGAGGGTGGAGGAACCGTCGGAGTCGATTAGGTGGTTGATTTCTTTCCGTCAGCGTCGAGGGTGGAGGAACGTCGAGGGTGGAGGAAAGTCGAGCGTCGAGGGTAGAGGATGGAACTGTCGAGTTTCCAGGGTGGAGGCCGGAGCATCGAGCGTCGATGGTAGAAGTGAAAGTGAAAATTTTAGGGAACGTCGAGCGGGCTTTTTGACAGGAAATTAGATTTTTGGCGGGGAAAATTAAAAAACGACGGAGCTTCTTGACGCGCATATTCTGAAGTGTACTCCGTGTTTTTCTTTTAATAATATACGACATAAGTTTTATGACGCTAAAAAATGCACGTCGTCTACCCTTAGAATTTTTAAAGATACGACAGATTTTTTATGAGACGTATTTTTGCACGTCATAAAATTAGCGTGTGTCATCGTTCGCGTGTCAAGGAAGGCCCTGTTTCTAGTAGTGGATCATAAGTATAATGTGCTCGAACATGTTTTGCACTGGTTGACACAGCCTTTCCAACAGAACAATAGGATATATAATTATAATCTCATTAATTATAACATGCACTTAGCTAATTACTTAATGAAAGCTGCAGTTTGAATTGAATAAAAACTTGGAATTCTTCAGATTTTGTATATTGTACTAATCTGTCCTAATCTTCTTTTTCCACAATACTGAAATACGGCTTTGGAACTTTCGCAAGCACCTTTGGTTTCGCCAAGTTGGGAAGAATGTATTTTTCACGCAATTTTCTTCTAAAACCCCTTAGCAACCCACCAAGCATTACCATAATAGTATTCTTTCGACAGTTATCAACCTCGAAATATTGCTAAAAAAATAACATAGATTTTTTAGTCACATGACTTATTGTGAGAAAATGTTTAATATGTTTAATAACCTGAATCAGAGCCCACATCGTCTTCTTGCTGTCTGTTGGCTCCTCCTTCCATTAAGGATACTTCAATCCAAACTCTGCCCTTACAATATCTCCTTTAAAACTTGAAAACTTCGGTCTATGCTCCCCGATAACCCTTCCAGCATTGTCAAATGTTAGTGGCCGTTTTTTCCCACCATTGTTACTAAATTGGGTACGCCACTTTACCAATCGTGATAACCCCCTCTTGCAATTTGTAGTTTGGGGAGCAGAGGTTGTGGCTTCCTCATTCTCATTCTTAGTCTCAGTCTCATCTTCGACTTGGGCGTCATCGTTTATCATTTCCTCTTCTTCTGATTCCTCATTACGTTCCCCTTCACTTTCAGAATTCTCATTCTCAGTATAAACCTCATCCTCGAATTGGGCGTCATTGTTTATCATTTCCTCTTCTTCTGAATAATCATGAATGTCCTTCAATGTTTCACCATCATGCTCCATTTTAAATAAGATGAATACTGAAATGAAATAAATAGGGAATGAAATAAATGTGATGGAATATTTGAGATGAAATAAACGATCTACTGAAAATAACAGTGAAATTAATACTGACTGAAATTTGGTAGTGATCTCCTGAAGATTATAGAAGGAAGAGGAGAGTGATGAATCCTGTAGAGGGAAGAAGAGAATGTGATGAATCGTTTGGGTAATAAAATTTTGGTGAGAGTGAACAGGAACTAATCAATGAATTTTGGGGAAATTTGGAAAATTGTGGGAAGTAATTTGGGGATTAATATGATCGATCCGGGTGAAAGCATCTCACCTAATAAGGACGTGACAACATTTATCGGATTTAATGTAAACTCAATTAATTCCAGACATATATATATAATAGTATTTTAAACATAACTTTAAAATGATCTTTAAGTGTAAAATGGAATATTAAGCAATAAATTTAATGATAGTTGTATCCTAGTGAATTTGTATACGTAACGTAAAAAAAGATGTCAAGTACTACAGACACGCCACATAAACACACACACACACACACACACACACACACACACACACACATATATATATATATATATATATATATATATATATATGGAGAGGATCATTTGAGAAACAAATGGTTTTGAGAACTTTTGAGAACCATTCTGAGCCACTAGTTATATATAAGGAAATCTCTCCCCATAAATTTGAGTGGTCCCCCCATGAAAATTAGTGGCCCAGAATGGTTCTTAAAAGTTATCAAAACCAATTGGTTCTCATTTGAACCTAACCATATATATATAGGTGAAAATTCAAATATAAAGTAATTTTTTCGTGCGAAGTGTGCGAAGGGATATTGATCCTTGATTTGATAGATCAATGGTCCAGATCCAGTGAGATCTAATCCAAATGTGAAAAAGAAAAAAATAAGCTTCAAAGAACCTGGAAGGGTAAAATGGGTATAGCTTACAAAAAAGTTCCCCCAACTTTTATAAACGTCTATAACTTTTTCATATGACATCAGTTTTTAAAAATAAATACACCATAAAATCAAGCATTTAATTCTCTTTCATTCGAGTATACGATTGCTATACTTTCTTTTAAAACAAAAAACTATTTTTTAGAACTCGTTATGTATCATCGTAACCTTTGCGTGATTTATGAAATAAAGAATGCGTGATTATTGTTTTTGGTGGCAAAATGGTGACAATTGTACATTTTTTCACAACATATTTGGTGGCAAAATGGTGGCAACTGCTTATGAAATAAAGCTCGCGTGATTATGTATATATAATTTGTCATAACATATTTTGGTGGCAAAATGGTGACAATTGTCCTTTTGACACTATTTTTATACCAAAAACATATTTTGGTGGCCAAATGGTGATAATTGCCCTTTTGACACCATTTTTTTAAGTTCGTCAATGTGCTCTCGTATAACTTGCATTATTATGTAATATAACGTGCGTGATTATGACTTGCGTGTAGATGGTTTTTTCCACAACATATTTTTGGTGGCAAAATGGTGACAATTGCCCTTTTGACACCATTTTGCTAACAAAACATATTTGGTGGCAAAATAGTGACAATTGCCCTTTTGACACCATTTTTTAAGTTCGTCTATGTGCTATCGTATAACTTGCGTGATTATGTAATATAACGTGCGTGATTATCATTTGCGTGTAGATAGATTTTTTCACAATATATTTTGGTGGCAATTGCCCTTTTAACACCATTTTGCTACCAAAACATATTTGGTGGCAAAATGGTGACAATTACTCTTTTTTGACACCATTTTGCTACCAAAAACACAGTGGCAAGATATTACGTGATTATCAAACGTGGGTGGACCATTTTACCCCCTTCGCACGGAAAATACCCTTTGTACAATAACTTTCCCCTATATATATATAGGGTGAGGTTCATTGTAGACACCCCCATAAGTGTAGACAGGTAGACACTCTATTTCACATGTGAAATTACTTTATTTCACATGTGTTTTCACATGTGAAATTTTCTGAACAATGAGAAAAAGGAAAAAAAAAAGAAAAAAGAAATTAATCATAACCATTAGATCAAGAGATCTAATGGTGAAAAAATGTGTCTACCTGTCTACACTTATGGGGGTGTCTACAATGAACTTTTCACTATATATATATATATATATATATATATATATATATATATATAGTGAAAAGTTCATTGTAGACACTCCCATAAGTGTAGACATGTAGACTTATTGGTTATATACACACCTTATATATATAGTGAAAAGTTCATTGTAGACACCCCCATAAGTGTAGACATTTAGACTTATTGGTTATATACACACCTTATTGGGCCATCATTGGTCCTAAACACAACTTATTGGCCATCATTGGTCCTAAACACAACTTATTGGTTAAATACACACCTTATTGGGCCATCATTGGTCCCAACTGACCCTCGTTTCCCCTAAACACACATTATTGGTCCAATGCACAACTTATTGGTTATATACACACCTTATTGGGACTCATTGGTCCCAACTGACCCTCATTGCCCCTAAACACATCTTATTAGGCATCATTGGTCCTAAACACAACTTATTGGCCATAATTGGTCCTAAACACAACTTATTGGTTAAATACACACCTTATTAGGCCATCATTGGTCCCAACTGACCCTCGTTGCCCCTAAACACACCTTATTGGTCCTATGCACAACTTATTGATTATATACACGCCCTATTGGGGCTCATTGGCCCCAACTGACCCTCATTGCCCCTAAACACACCTTTTTGGTCATATGCATAACTTATTGGTTATATACACACCTTATTGGGACTCATCGGTCCCAACTAACCCTCATTGCCCCTAAACATACCTTATTTGGCCATCATTGGTCCTAAACACAACTTATTGGCCATCATTGGTCCTAAACACAACTTATTGGTTATATACACACCTTATTGGGCCATCATTGTCCCAACTGACCCTCGTTGCCCCTAAACACATCTTATTGTTCCTATGCACAACTTATTGGCTATATACACACCTTATTGGTCCATCATTGGTCCTAACTGACCCTCGTTGCCCCTAAACACACCTTTTTGGTCCTATGTACAACTTATTGGTTATATACACACGTTACTAGGACTCATTGGTCCCAACTGACCCTCATTGCTCCTAAACACACCTTATTGGGCTATCATTGGTCCTAAACACAACTTATTGGCCATCATTGGTTTTAAACATAACTTATTGGTTATATACACACCTTATTAGGCCATTATTGTCCCAACTGACCCTCGTTGCCCCTAAACACACCTTATTGGTCCTAGGCAAAACTTATTGGTTATATACACACCTTATTGGGCCATCATTGATCCCAACTGACGCTCGTTTCCCCTAAACACACCTTTTTGGTCCTATGCACAACTTATTGGTTATATACACACCTTATTGGGACTCATTGATCCCAACTGACCCGCATTGCCCCTAAACACACCTTTTTGGGCCATCAGTGGTCCTAAACACAACTTATTGGCCATCATTGGTCCTAAACACAACTTATTGGTTATATACACACCTTATTGGGCCATCATTGTCCCAACTGACCCTCATTTCCCCGAAACACACCTTATTGGTCCTATGCACAACTTATTGGTTATATACACACCTTATTGGGCGCCATCATTGGTCCCAACTGACCCTCGTTGCCCCTAAACACACCTTTTTGGTCATATGCACAACTTATTGGTTATATATAGACCTTATTAGGACTAATTGGTCCCAACTGACCCTCTTTGCCCCTAAACACACCTGTTTGGTCCTTCACTCACAATATCATACACTCATCTTGTTGCTTTCTCATCCTCTTGTTGATCACTTCATATTTTGCTATTATTTTTTCTGCTTCAATAACATAAATGAGGACCGTAATACAAAACAAAAAGGTGTTTCATTCTCTAGTTTATGAGCAACTTTCACTCACCTTTCGAAGATATGAACAGAGGATCACTCTTGAAAACCTGTAAATTCATAACAGGTGGAATAAAATAAGCAAAACAAATATTATATTCCATATAACATATTTCAAACATTAAGTCTTAAACTAACTTAAATGTTTGAGATGATTCACGTCAGAAATTGGTCAACTGATATAAATATTTGAGATGATTCACATCAGAAATTGGTCAATTTAATAGAGGGCAGATACACATCAGATGGTTTTGAACCATAACCAAGAATTTAAAAGCATGATAAAGAAACTTTATTTATAACATTAGTAGACGGTAGATTTACATCTTACTGTGTTTACTGTTTTGTAGAGGTAATTCTAGTCTCTTACTCGAGGGCAGATTCACATGTAAGAATAACATTTATAACAATAGTGGAGGGCAGATTCAGAACTTCATAATGATTTAATATTTCACAATTACCTAACTTTGACCATGTCACTATCTAATTATTAAAAGAGATGCATTTAAAAAACAAAGAGAACATGATTTAGAAATCTACTAACGAACCCCCAATTAATATTACAACATGAATAGTAAAAAAGATCTAAAAAATACCAAATTAACATCAAAATACCTATTTTGCCTATCAAAACATGCTAAGCCAAAAAATATGTGTACATTAATAGGAGCATCTAAAAACTCTGTTCTTATGACAAATTCAGAGAACAATAAACATAAAAACCAAAATCACACAGATGACATCAAGTCATATATCATCAATCACTTATCTCTTATCTGTAATATCATGTTTAGCATGTCTCCGAGCATTTGCTTGGCTTCTTGCTATAGAGGTAAGATATGTCTCCTAATATATGTTACTATTACATTTAAACCGTAAATATCATGCAACATTTTATAAAATTTAGTTGATCTTAATAAGTAGAGATACATACATATCTCCCCAACCCATAAGATAGCAGTAGCAAAACCAAGGTACAAACAACTCTAATATATACCTAAGAACAAACATGAAAAAAATAACCATTTATGGCAGCAACAAGTAAAGCACTGTCGGTAACATTGGCTTCTAAACTCTCCTATTACATACAAGGGAAAATAATTAAGTAGATGCATTTAAATTGAAAGAGGAGATTCGTGACCAAAAGAAAAACCACATCATGTACTTACGAAAAATAATCATCTTTACCACTATATATAAACTCTTGCAATTAAGTTCACCTAGTTAAGTAAAATCTTCCCGATCCAAATCCATAATATGCATTAGATTCCACTTGCTGAAATAAACATGGGAACCCAAAATTTTCAGCACAGTTCTAAGCACAATTTAGAATTTCAGATAATAAATGCTAAGGAGACTACCTTGGCTTTTCAAAAGGTTATATCACGAATATCAGTCGTTATCCGTTCATTAATACAAACAACTGACATAATAATGTTAGTTTGATTTTATATTCATAGTGTTAGATGGTAGGGGCTTATATCATACACTTTCAAGATAGAAAACAACATATGAATCGTAGGGGCTTATACTAAACCATACCCAATGTTTTATCTCTGTTCACTATTTTGAATTCCACATATAAATTAAAATATACAAAAAATCATATAACTGAGAAAAAACTCATAGGACCTTGACCAAGCCTGAGAATCTGAACTTGAGGTTGTCGCCTTAGGTGATACCATGAATTAAGTTCAGAAACTCAAGATGCAGCTTGAAAAGTTGGCTGGAACGAAGATCTGAGTGCACAATAAGTGTTTTTAACATGAAAATCGGATCCAAATCTAGATGTGAAAATAACCACAATCATCTAAAATTACGAAGATTACAACATGGAAAACGCAATTTCAAATTAACTATAGCATTACCTGAGATGATTGCAGAACCATAGAAGAAGATAAATTAACCTGTGAAAAATTAAGAGGAAATTATGAGGTCGGTTAAAGGAATCTTGAGAGAGAAGACAAAATACGTACGACCTCTGGCGTGTGAATCTTGAAGATAACTGGGTTCAGATTTCAAATCTTCGAGAGGCATGGCGACATCTTTGAGGAGTTGAGAGAGAAGGCAGCATCTGTTACAGCTGAATCGAGGGCCAAGCCGTGTGATTCTTGTTGAAATTTCTGAGGGAAATTTCTTTCTGTTAAGATCCTTCTTGAGCCGTCGTCTACAGAAATGGTGCGGAGAAGAAATCAGTGGGGAGAGAGGGAGTGAATTTCTTTCCCATAAACCCTAATGTACTCCTTCTGAGAAGAAATCAATGGGAGAGAGGAGTGTATAGCATGCATGATTAATTTTGAGTGGTAGATGTTGTGCGGCCCAACCGATGGAGATGTAATGAGTGATAGTTACAGCATGCGTGATTCGTTTCGAGGGAGGGGAGGATGTCGAGATGCGAGGCCCAATCGATGGGGAGATATGCTAGGCGTGGTTATCCAAGACAGCTGAAGAGATTTAAATGTTTAATCGAGGTTGTCTATTGTAAGTTGTGGTCTTAAAGGTTGGCTTTAGCACTTGTACACGTTTCTTGTTTTATTGTACACGTCTTAAGGATTAAGCATTTTTCATGACGAAAATGTCCTTTAAGGAAATATGTATTATATATAGTAATATATATATATATATATATATATATATATATATATATATATACACAGATTTATTAGAGCTATAGTTTGGTTCAAAACGTCAAAGTTTATGAGTCAACACATAAATGTTCACACAACATTTAATACGTTTTATGTTCAGTTAATGCCAGAAAAGGACTTGAAAAGTGGGATTGTCACAATGTGCCCGCGCGTAAGAAAAAAGAGAAACAATGAAAAATAAAGAGTGAAAGGGAAGGATAAGCTGGACATGGCGTCCTCACACTTAGAATTTTCCAGGCTTAATGCTTTACCTGACATTCTCTTACAGCAAGATTATAAATACCTTTACTTCTTTCAACTTACTCAACAGACAAACGTACAAAAGAAATAACAACATAATATCCTAATGTTGGAGGTTTTGGTTGTTTGTCAGCGCTTCGTAGTAACAGAAGTGTTAATACAAAGTTGCGCCGGGCGAACCAAGACTTCCAACTTATTTATTAAAAAATAAAAATATAACACCTTGGTTTATTTACGGGTCCCAAGTTCGACCCGATTTTTATTTTAACGTATATCAGGTGACTTTTCTTTGATCTGTTTCCCACTCGTTCTGGTTAAGTTTTTTCTTTCGTTGTCAGATGGGAAAAATCTGATAACAATTTCAAAATAAGTTTTAAAAAATTGCAACGAGTTAGGCCACCAAAATTTATACTTACGTGGACCAGATCTGATGATTGATTTATCTTTTTCTTCCTTTGATGGTGCGCAGAAATGATCATAGGCATCTTTGAATGTGGATACTCAAGGTGCTCGAAGAGCTCCTTGAGCTCGAGAGAAGATGGTTCTTCAGTGGATGATCTATTAAGGGGCTCCTTCTCTCGATCGACGTCTTCAGCTAGATAGATGGGCTCCGAAGGGTGTCTTTAAGTACATAGAAGGACCTTACTACTGCATGATTCGGTCAATCGAATAACAACGAGGTAAATAAAGCTTTGCTTTATTGATTCACTTAGAGAGAATACATGGATTCTAGAGAGAGAGAGAACACACTCAGTTTCACACAGTTAAGAGAATAGCATTGATAGAACTGACTGAGCTCTCTCTAACACGAACTATTTATACTTACCATTAAGTGCAGCGTACCATCCAACATACCATTGGTACGCTGGCTCCGTACAAACTGGTACAGACCTTGGTACGTAGACCCTAAGACTCACACATACACGCTCTGATCTAGATACAATACACGAGACACGATGTAGCATAGGAATATGCTCTAACAAATTCCCCCTTAACGTGTAGTGTATCTATCTATCTATCTATCTATCCATCTTGTTCCAACTAAACTTCAGTCTTCAATCTTCAGCATCGTTGCGTCTGATCTTTAATCTGAGAATTTGTCATAAATAGAGCTTGCATGGCTGGATCATTCTTGAACAATCTTTTGAACTTCAAGATCCACTTGTGAAAGATAATACAAACTCCCCTTTCACCATGCTTGAGTCTTGTCACACAGAACCTGCAATTTCAGAAGACAGAAACGCAGCTTTCTTCTCTTTTGAAAAATTAATTTAATCTTGGCGTAAAACTTCTCTTCGAGAATCCAAGATATTGTATTAAAAACATAAATTTGTATCGTGTATCAATTGGTCGGAAACAAATAACAAACAAAATCTTCTTGGCTTTTTGAAACTTTACATCAAAACACACCGAAAATCTTTTTGATTTTTTGAAATTTATGCTAAAACACACCTAAAATTTTTTTGGAAATTTTCAGTTATGAAACATAAATGTAATACAGAATTAGACACTATTATTATCTTTTGCGAGAAAGATCACGACTTGGAATCATATTGAACATAACATGCTGAACTACATTTTAATTTCAATTACTTCAGCACATAAGTCATGTCGATTGCTAGTATAATTTGTCGGCCATCTTAATCTCAGACACAATCATACTCATAACATCTGGATATGTTATTGTATTGATTAGTTTTTCTTTGACCAGTGTACCCCACAGCATCAGACATACTCATATATGTATTTACTTATCCCACTTTGTGATTTCATTTGTGATTTATCACATAAATGATTGTATTCATGATATAGTCAACTGTGTTCCATGCAAAAAGAAATAAGAACGTTAAATCGTCTAACTTAAGGTCGATCTTTCGATACGCAGATAAGGTCTCGGATTTAACAAAATAAGAAAATAAAACAAGTTGAAATTGTATAACCCAACAACAATCAGGTCGGTACTCCCGTACACGCAGAAAGAGTCCGATGAGTTATACGAAACACCAAAGAAAATAATGTAGAACATCAAACGAACAACAATCAGGTCGATCTTTCGATAAGAAAAGAAAGTCCGATCGTTTGACAAAATATAGAAAATCAAACAAGTTTAAATCATTACAAAATGAACACAAGTATACACAGTGACATCTCATTTTCTTTTTCACATATTTTTTTCTTTAATATCTTGAGATACGCTTGAAGATGTTGTCCATTTGGTCAAGCATTAATATTTAATGTATATCACATCTGAATACTTTCTGGTTTAATGCCGAGCCTACCGAGCACATCGAGCAATGATCTTATGGCTTTTTCGTCTATTTTATCCATGAGCCAGACATGTAAGCCAATGTACCATCATTTCCCAATTATGTCGAATATAATTTCTCATTTTTCAATGTTTTTGTATTTTCTGTTTCTTAATGTTTTTGTATTTTTCCATTTTCTCCCCTTAAAATGAAAACTCTATTTTTGGATTTTTCATTTTAACAAATACACAAAGACACTATTTTTGGTTTTTCAATTTTCTCCCCCTAAACTACAAACAACATGTATTAAAAGAAAGAAAATTGACCAATCGATACTGATACCTTTCAGCTTTTAGCGTTCAGAAAAACTGTCAGTTTTGTAATATGAACCATTGAATTTAAATTATGCAGGAAACTCCACTATCAGTAACTGCTTGAAGCTTTGAACTTCACAATCACCGACATATCTTCTTGAAGTACCTACACACTGGATTTAAATGATTAGTATTCAAATGACCCGAAGCACATAGCTTCTGGTCGACCAGTGTCTTCAACAAAATCAGAAACAGCCGTGTTGACCACTTTAGGTCGCCACTGCATTTTTGCTTTTTCATTTTTAATTGAATCATCATCCTGTGTGTCACACCCCCAATTTCCACTAACGGAGTTTTACCGTGTGGGGTGTGAACCAGACCAGGACCCGAGTCATTAGTTACATCAAACATAAGTTAAGGGTTCAAAATGTAAATATATTTCCAAACGGGAAATATCAAAACCAGATTTAAAGTTTAGCGGAAGCTCGGGAAAGTTATGTTGCGCAAAACAAGCTCCCGATAAGTAAATAATAGTTCGAGTTAAAGGTTTTAAAAGCAAGTTCCCATAAATAAAAGTTTTAACCAACGTACGTGCCCAAAAATCTGATACTCCTAGCGTCCTGCAAAGCATGCATAAGAGCAATTGTCAACTAATGTTGGTGAGTTCACATAAGCACATAAGTATAACTAGTATAATTATGCAGTACGAATACAACAGTCTTTATTCGTATGTAAGTATGTATATTACAAGTACAATCCATATCGTAGGTAGCGAGCCTAAGTTCATGTCACTAAAACGTTCGCAACCGAAGCTGACCAATTAGTTGTAGGAATAATTCCTTATGTGTTTTTCCTTCCCCGTGTCTACTCGATCACGGTAAGTTAGGCTGACATTGTCCTCAGCCTGACCGCCAGTCGGGTGGTGCATCTCGTGCCCGCTGAGTGGGGTTTGTCAGACCCCAGTAGTACTGCCCAATATTCCCTCGCTATTTGCTATTAACGGTTCGATAAGTAAGGACTTTCAAAGATAAAACATTTTACGTGAACATGTGATATATACTGGATTTCTACTTTAATCATACATAAAAGTTGTTGTGTTATCAACCTAACCCGGGTGTAACGTGTTTGCGTGTGTTATCGTCCAAAACCGGACGTAACGTAAAAGGTTGTGTAACTCACCTTAGGGTGCGCTGCTACAATTTAGTAAGACTTCAAGCCTTGCGTAACTACCGAGCATCTATCGATTTTACACACGTGAGTGTGTGTCCGCACATGAGTCACATAGCCTAGACGACAGTACAATAACGAGTAATTCCAAATATGACGTAGGTGACAATTTCATTACGTGATAAAAGTCATCTATTACGAAATGAGTCGAAGACGACATTTAGACACAATGGCAAGGTTTTACAAAAGCCGATGCGAGTATATTATTACCAATAATATACGTAAGGAAGATCAGAAAGAATATGCATGTTCATAATTTCCAATATATGGAGGTAGTCGATATTGTAAAAAAATAAAAATAAAATAAAACGACGTATATAGATTTACATTTCGTGTCAAGATTTCAAGAGTTTAAGGAAAATCTTTAAAACGTTTGCATGACAATAAATAAAATATATATATGTATATAGTTCTATGTTTAAAACTATATATTTTTTTTCTACAAATAATAACGAGACTATAAAATTTTGATCCGTTTAAATCAAAATGTTTTCATAAAATTAAAATTCAACGAGTATCCTATCGGGGTTTATGGAAGCATTCATGAATCAAAGTTTTATAGGCATGTAGTAGTAGTTTTGGGTTTTAGACCAAATGATGTTTAAATTCACTAAAAGAAATAAAACAGCAAAAATAAGAGTCACGGGACTCGAACCCGTGACCTAACGGATGTAGCACAGCGCCCTAGCCACTAGGCTAAGGGCTGATTCGTTAACTGGTTCCCATCCCATCGGTTTTAATCATGCCGCAATAGGGAAACTGGAGAAGGAAAAAAAACGGCAAAAAGATTTGGGGCTAGGAAGAATCGACCCGGCGATCTTTCAGTTATAGATCAAAAGCCTGGCCACTCGGCCAGACCCTGAGGACGGGATTTGATCCGTAAAACAAATACAAATACATATGAGGGACGCTGTCATCTTCCTTATTCATTAACCCTAACACACCCGACCGCCATGGACAACCCATGAGGATCACAGAAGCTTGCAGGGACAATCACAAAAGTTGTAGGCAAGACCTAAACGATACAAAGTGGGTTTTAGAATTACCTTGGGTGCGAAACGAATCGGTGGTCTCGGTGATGAACATGATCGAACACGATCGAACACGAACCCGTCACCGGAAGTAAACTCGACACTGTAGCCTCTGCTGTGATCGTGGCCGACCCGTGATATGACTCCGATGGTGAGGCAGGTCCGACAGTCGTAAACAACCGCTAACAGAGGTGACCGGATTTTTTTTTTTGTGTTTGTTCGTCGGAGGGTAAAACAAAAGGAGGATGGACACACGAGAGGGTCTGGAAGTGGATGAGAGGAATTATGAAACACATCTAATGATTGAATAACCAGATTGATTTGAGAAACGTAACCGATGGTGATTGATTGTTTTCTTTCGGTTGCCGGCGAACAAACCGTTAAGCATTTAAGAAAATCATTAAATTGACTTTCGTGAACTTGCATGAATGGTCCCTCCCCCATTTATTAAGGTAACCCAAGGTTTTAGATATTGTCATAAATGGCCACACAAGTTTTCTAGAAAAGAAAAGGGGTTTAGTGAATGGCGGGAATAGTCCCTCGGGTTTATAGAAGGCTAACGAGACGAACAGAGAGTAACGGAAAACATAAACGATGGCCAAACGAGTGTATGCATCACAACACCATATAACGTGTAACGTTTATAAGAAATATAAACCCAAACGATCAATAAAATCATGGATAACAATCTCTAATTTATCCGTTTAAATTCACATAAAATCATAGTTATAACCCCATAACTATACATTTTTAAATTCCTATAAAATTGTAGAAACGTTTCGTACGCTTACGGGACACATCGTCAAATAAAATCATAAAACGACGTGCGTATATATATGTACATATATACCACGTAATAATAAATATAATTGCCACATAAAATGACAAAACGTTTTCATGAAATCATAAAATATAATTAATATAAAATTATAAATTATATACATTCAAGTTGGTCAACCGACGTCTAGATTCATGTGCAGTGCTTGTGTAACAATTCTAGTTAACTGAGGTAACGGACGTTATCGAAATATAACACAAGTTATTAACGGGGTTAACCTGGGAAATTGATGGTTGTCACACTGTGATGAACCACCAACACTTGAATCAAATTTGAAAAATTATTTCGTTTTAGATTTAGATTTGGATGGTGTTGACTCAGTAAAAGTTCTGCCTGATTCATCAATAAATGTAGGTGATTTGTTAGAAAATGGTCTTTTTGCAATTTCAGGACAATCCTGTGCCATGTGTCCCTTTCGGCAACATTGATAGCATAAACGATATGATCGTTTAGATTGTTGGTTGCCCTGAAATGAATGACATCTGTCATCAGAATCAGAATTATTAGAAATATCATCAAAAATGTGAAATCGGTTAGAATACACCCATTTTGATGTAGGACTTCGAGGTGTAGAATTTGAATCAGATGAAGAAGATTCTTTGAATTGTTGACAAACTCTTGAATTACTTTCAGAAACCTTCTTCTTTTGTAATTTACCTCCGAATCCTTTCTCCATTGTAGATATAAAAACTTGAGCCAAATGATAAATTTGTTCAAGATTTGTATCATTCTGTTGATACATGGTTCTGATCGTCATATGAAGTATCGAATACAAGACGAAGACATGCAAGATTAGGTCTGGCCGAACCTAGAGTTCGGACAGTGCCGAACAGGCCCGAACCTGAGGTTCGGACCAGCGGGTTTCAATGTCTATGAATAGTCGTCTTGTAATAGATTCAAAAAGCTTCTTGGTCATATCTTCTCTGTGTACTCTGTGGTCATCTCAGTGGTTAATACAAGTCATTTGTATTTACTCTTTGTGTTCTAGCTCGTATAACATTGATTTCATAACGATTAATTAGATGTTCCACACGCTCAAGCAATTTCAAGTGGTATCAGAGCATTTGGTTTGCTCTACTGGTCGGAAATCATTGTTTTTCGGAGTTTTGACTCAAAATTCTCGTTTTTGTGAAAATGATTTGTATTTTTGAGTTCGTTTGATCTTCTCGAGTGTGCTTCACATAAAAAATTCATTACTAATTCGTTTCTATCGAGTTTGTTTGAGTTTCTATCAAAATTTCCAGTCAAAAACACTGAAAATCGAGAAAATGGTGTCGAGTGAGCTTGGTCTCGTCTGAGGTTCGGACAACTTCGGAGTAACCGCTCCGAACTCGAGGTTCGGATGACGTTCGGGAATTTCCTTGGTTCGGTGAGAGTTCGGGGCTTGTTCGGTAACAGTTCGGACAGAGTCCGGCACTAGATTGGTCCAAGTTGGTTTGTTCTTCCGAAGGTCAGGTTCGGAGGGCGTTCCACAAGTTTAAGTTCGGAAGAAGTTCGGACGAGGTTCGGAGTGAACAGAACCAGATTTTTCAAAATGTCTGATTTTCAAGCGTTCGCGGCTATTTAAATTCGGTTCAGACTACGATGCAAACGATGATGAACTATGATAATGAAATCGGGACAAGTCGGAAAGTTCCTAAATTGCTCAAATTGGAAGATTATCATAGTTGGATTACTCGGTTTGAAGCATATGTTTCTGCAAATGATATTGATATGTGGTTGTCATATTCTGAGCAATATGTTTATCCTAAAGGTGAAGATGGGGAACCAATTTTTCAAAGAAAGCTTTCAGGAGAACAAAAGAAAGCGTATCAAGCTGAGAAGAAGGCATATGGTACTTTAACAATGGCATTGCCTACAGATTTATTACATCAATTCTCAAGTAACTACACAGCAAAGAGTTTGTGGGATGCTTTAGAAAAGCGTTGTGAAGGCAATGACCAATATAAGAAAAGTCGACAAAAGGTGTTGAAGAAGGAATTTGATAGTTTCAAGCATTATCAAAATGAATCAATTCCAAATCTGATTGCAAGATTTGCTCATTTAATGAGTGAAATGAAGTTGGTGAATCTTACAAAAGATGAAGCTGATAAGAAAGAAAAGATTTTGGAAGCGTTACCAGAGAAATGGGAAAATTATGTGATGATGGTCAGTCATGATAAAGATTTTTCAAAATTGACATTTAATGATCTGATTCAAAGAATCCAAGCCAGGGATATGGAGTTAAAGGTGAATAAGTTACTGCCTGAGCAAGTTCAAAATCCTGCAGTGTATTATGGTAATAATGATTCAACCCTGAATGCTGGGAAATCTACTATTCTTAGTTCTGCACCTCCAACAGCATTTCTGGCAGGTAAATCTGAAACTCCAAGTTATTCTTCTACTGGTTGTACTGTTTTGATTCCTAGTTCTTCGACTCAAAGTGCATTGTCTATTCAAACTATCGATGATTATAATGCTTTGATGTCTGCATTAGTGTCTTCATGTTTTGGTGTTATCAGTGGTGCTGTGAGTAATGCTGAATTGGCAAATGAAGATTACGATCAAATTGATTATGATCATTTGGAGGAAATGGACCTGAATTGGCAGTATGCTATGTTGGTTCGAAGAACGAAGAAATTTTTCAATAGAACTGGTAAGAAGAGATTGAATCAGGAGGGTAAGATTGGTTTGGACAAGTCGAAGGTGAAATGTTATAAGTGTTCTGTCTATGGTCACTTTGCACGAGAATATCCAAGTTCAGCAGATAATAAATTGAAAATTGGTCAACATTCACATATAGTTTTTCATCCGTCAAATGAAGTTGATAAAGTTGAGAAGAAATCTGTTACTTTTGCTAATAATCTGACAGAAACATTCTGGCATCCAAATGAATTTGCCTAGAATGCAGATTCAGCAGCTAACAAGATTCATGCTCCATTTAGCATTGCATTGACTGCTCGTCATAATGATGATGACAGCTTGTTGTCTGATTCTGATTCTTATTTAAGTGAATCATTGGTACAAGAAAGTTTACCAAAAGTTGCTAATAGTTTATAGGTTGAAGAATCTAAATGTCTTACATGTGTAAAATTACACAAGGAGATTGAATGGTTTGAGCAGTGTTCCAAAACATCAACTGAAGAAATTGTTGTGCTAAAGGAAGAGTTGGAAGAGTTTCAAAAGAAATATTATGAATTAGTTCATGTTCATGAAGATGTTTTGAAAGAAAAGCTCAATTAGCTGAACAGTGTGAGAAAGCCAAAGCTGAAGCTTTAGACGCAGCTCAAGATTTTGAAAATTTATTTGAGAAGAGTTATCCGGTTCAGCAAAAGTATGAGGAAGCTACTGCTCTTATTGCTAGAACTGCTGTTACTGTTAAAAAGCTTCAAAACAAGATTTCTATGCTTCAAGATGAGAATACTCTTTATCGTGACAAGAATGAGGTATTGACTAAGGATGTTGAAATCTATAAGCAAAAGAGAGAAAATATTCTTGAAGAATTATTTGCTGAATGTGAGATCCGAAAGCTACAAACTTATGAATATGATGATCTTAATGCAAAATTCATCAAGTCACAGAAAGAGGTGTTTGAAGCTCAACAAAAGATTAATGATTTGAAATTGGAAATTTTGGAGTTGAAAAGGCAAGTAAAGAACTGTAATTTGTCACCGACATTGCTAAACTTCTTATACAAGCAGGATCAGAGTATGGAGAGTTTTAAGAAGGGGGATGTTCACTTGGTACCTCAACCAGTGGATTTAATTGAAGTTACTTCTGCTCCGCTTGATCCTAAAGCTGAAGTGCATGATTATTCTAAGTTTGTCATTCCACCCAAGAAGAACAAGTCTAAGTCTAAGAAGAAAGAGAAGGCTTTAGGTGAAGCTCCAAAATTTGTTTCAAAGTCTGTTTTGTTGGAAAATGAAAAAGTTTTTGATAAGGTTGCTTCAATTTCTTCTTCAGCAACCGAAGAAGAAAAAGTTTTGATTGAAAAGAACAAGCTGAAGGATATCAAAGCCAAATTCACTAGCGAAGCTAAGGCAAGAGAAATTTCAGGTTCTTCTTCAAATTCTTCAAAGGTTTCAGGTTACAAACACAAAGGTTTGGGCTATGAAGTGAAGGAAGAACCGGTTCAAGCTAAGAAACTAGTGAAAGTTGCAAAGGTTCCTAAATCAAAAGTTACAAAGAAATCAACACCTCAGAAGAAATTTTCTTATTATTTTGGAAGATCGTCATCTTCAAGGAGTTCATCTTCTAGGTACAATTCTTCTGATGGTTTCTTTCATAATTTTCATTCTGAACATTCATCTGGTTTTCAAAAATCAAACCAATTTTCAAATGTTTTTAGAGAAAGACTTTGTTAAGTATGTCGTCAACCGGGACATCTTGCTGTTGATTGTCCGACGACTGCATATATCCATAAAACTGCAAAATATGTGGATAACAAAGGTCAATTTTTTTTATGAACCCTTGTCTCCAAAGATTAAATCAACCTGTAAATCATCTTGGTCTAAATCAAGTACATCGGTTGAATTTGATTCAGGTTCTTATCAAAAATTGAAAATTTTATATATTTGGAAACCGAAAGTTGTTTCCCCGGCCAACAAAGACTATGTGGAAGACATCGGGCGACCCGACGCTGTTGAATCGGGTCAATCCCAAAGCGACTAATCTTTTATTTGGTGTCAGCCAGGTATTTCAGGAAGACGTTTTGGTGATTGGGAAATTGCTGATTGTGAAATATCTGTGCTAACTTAAATTGAATTTCAAAATCAAATTTTGTTTTCAAAATGCTAAACTGAACGTATTTATGTTGGTTGATCAATTTTTTATTTGTTTTTCACTCCGTCTCATTCTGAGGGGGAGTTTGTTTTTGCAAAAATACAAAAATAGTGTGTTGTTTTTTAAATGTTAAAAATAAAAATCTATAAATAGATTTGTCATTTTTTTGGGGGAGAAATTTGGAAAAGACAAAAACATTGAATGATGTAAAAAGCCAAAAACATGGAAAAATGAGAAATTGTATCCGACATGATTGGGAAATGATGGTACATTGGTTGACATTGTCTGACTCATGGATAAAGTAGATGAAAAAGCCATAAGACCATTTGATCGATGTGTAAGGCAGGCTCGGCAAATCAGAAAGTATACGAATGTGATATACACTAAATCTGATGCTTGACCTAGTGGACGACATCTTGATTCGTATCTCATGATATATCAAGAAAAAGATATGTGAAAAATGAAATGAGAAGTCACTGTGTATACATGTGTTCATTTTGCAAAGATTTAAACTTGTTTGATTTTCTTTATTTTGTCAAACGACCGGACTTTCTCTGCGTGTCCACAAGACCGACCTGATCGTTGTTCGTTTGATGTTCTGCTTTATTTTCTTTGGTGTTTCGTATAACTCATCGGACTTTCTCTACGTGTACGGGAGTACCGACCTGATTGTTGTTGAGTTATACAACTTCAACTTGCTTTATTTTCTTACTTTGTTAAATCTGAGGCCTTATCTGCGTATCGAAAAATCGACCTTAAGGTAGACAATTTAACGTTCTTATTTCTTTTTACATGGAACACAGTTGACTATATCATGGTTACAATCATTATGTGATTAAAATCACAAATGAAATCACAAAATGTGATAAGCAAAAGCATATCTGGGTATGTCTGATAGTGTGAGGTACACTGGTCAATGCAAAACTAATCAATACTTTAACATATCCAGATGTTATGAGTATGATTGTGCCAGAGTTTATGTGCTACAATAATCGAAATTGAAATGTAGTTCAGCATGTTATGACCAATATGATCTCAAGTCGTGATCTTTCTCGCAAAAGACAAAATTTATGTCTCATTCTGTATTGTATTTACATTTTATATCAGAAAATACTAAAAAGATTTTAGGTGTGTCTTGATATAAAGTTTCTAAAAAGTCAAAAAGATTTTTTTTCTGATTTGTTTTCGATTGATCAACACGACATATAAAATCAATTTTCAAAATCAAAATATCTTGGAGTCTCAAAGAGACGTTTTGCACCAAGATTATTTATGTTGGCAGGTTTCTAAGTGGAAAGTGAACATCACAACTTCAAGTCTTCTGAAGATTGTTGATAAAAAGTTTACACAAGATGCAATATCAAGTATTCAATATTGAACTCATCGTCAAGAACGAGGAAGAGTTTGATTGAAGATACAAGATGCAAGTGTTAATAGAGGAGATGATACTGCACATGCCGAGGGGAGTTTGTTGATACATGGTTCTGATCATCATGTGAAGTATCGAATACAAGACGAAGACATGAAAGATTAGGTCTGGCCGAACCTTGGCCGAACCTGGAGGTTGGACAGGGCCGAACAGGTCCGAACCTGAGGTTCGGACCATCGGGTTTCAATGTCTATAAATAGTCGTCTTGTAATAGATTCAAAAAGCTTCTTGGTCATATCTTCTCTGTGTACTCTGTGGTCATCTCAGTGGTTAATACAAGTCATTTGTATTTACTCTTTGTGTTCTAGCTCGTATAACATTGATTTCATAACGATTAAGTAGACGATCCACACGCTCAAGCAAATTCACTTTCTTTGCTTTTGGAGCTTTCTTGAGCACATTTTTCGCTCTCTTCTCGAATTTCTTACCCCTACTACCCAAACTGGAACCTTTGTAACCTGGTAGCTTTGATAAGTCAACTTGAGAACTCGAAGAACCAGCTTTAGCAGCTTGTTTGAATGAAGCTTTAATATCTTTTAATTTGTTAGCGTCTACCATATTAGTAGCAACGTTTTCTTCATTCAACTGATGTTCATCTTTTGCAACTTCTTTGCCAGCAGAAATAACTCCTTCCTCTGAAATAAACCCACCAGAAACAAACTTAGAAGCAGATTTGTCAACCAGACTTTCCTCCTCCACTTTCTTGTTTGATGACTTTGATTTCTTCTTTTTAGATTTCTCAGAAACAAATTCAGAATAATCTCCAGTTATATCAGAAGAATGAATATCAGCTAGAGCATCAGATTGAATAACTGGATGCGGAATTTGATTATACTCTTCGCTTCCAAACGCTATCTTGAAATTTTCATCTCTGCACAAGTAACTTGTGAAAGAATGTGAATTCTTCAAATTATTCAACTGCCTTTTAAGATCCAACACTTCAACACTCAAATCAGATATTTTCTTTTGTGCTTCTCCTAATGCCTTTTCTGAATCAATCAATTGTTCCGAAGCTCTGTTAGATAAAACTTTTCTTGTCGCATATGATCATGAGCATCATACACTTCTTGGGTAATTTTCTTCACTCGTCTTTCATGAATCTCAATATTCCTTTTCAGCAATTGATTTTCTTCTTTCAAACTTATGACTTTGTCTTGTAATTCAGAATGAACCAATTGATGTTGTTTCTCGGCAGTAGTAACTTCATCAAACTCTTTATTGAGTTCATCATAAGATTGCTTCAGCGATTCTACTCTTGTAGTGGATTTCTGAAATAAAGCATCAAAATCACCAATCACATCTTTTGCTTCATTCTCCCACTTTTAAGCACTTTTAACCAATTTTTCATTCTCAATCTGTAGCTTCAAAATTTGTTCTTTTTCTTCAACAACTATCCCATCCCATCTTTTCTGGAGCTCTACAAACTCTTCCATCAAAATATTCTTTTCCTTGACTAATTTCTCATTTATCTTGAGAATCTCATCAGAATCTACAAACTTCTTTCTGAAACTTTCTAATTCTTCTTCCTTCTTTTTGATTTCAGCAAACAACTCATTCTTTTCGTGAACCAATGCCCGAATCTTCCTATCCTTTTGCGCACAAAATTCACACACGGATTCATACCCACTTATTTTAGATCCAAACTCACTCGATTCAACTTGAACATGTGCCATCAATGCTATATGTGAATCATTAGTAAAATAAGATTCTAGCATATTTTTCATTCTAACATCATTTGTTTGAGAATAATATGCAAATGCAGATTCATCCGGAAAATATTTAGACCATCATAACCTTCGTTAGTTTGAGATATCATAGCTTTAACTTCTTTATTAGGATCATGCTTATCTGAAGTACTCGGTTCAGATGATGATTAATTGCATTCACGAGCAAAATGTCCGAATTGGAACATTTGAAACATTTAAGCTTTGATTTATCTAATCCAAGTTTGTCTCTGTGAATAATAGACTTCTTGCCATGTTTCTTCATAAACCTTCTTCCTCTTTCAACTAGCATAGCAAACTGCCAATCCAAATCTAACTTATGCAGCTGATCATCATCCATCTGAGATAAGTCATCTGGAAATAAACAAGATTTACCAATTTGGCTAAAAATTAACCCAGAAGAAGATGATATAAAAGCAGACACCAATGCAGCTAGATCTTCAGTTGCTTGAGCAGTACTAGAATTGTTTGTTGATTTCTAAGGAATAGTGAACCGGCAACCTGAAGAATGACCAGAATTATCAGAATAACGAGCAAGCAACGCAGTTGGAGCTGGATTAGAACTTGTACTAGGAAAAGATGTAGATTTAGCATACACAGTTGCAGAATTTTCTCCAAAATATAACTCGGGATGTTCAATAGATGGATGTGTGGATTTCTTCACAATTAGTTCCATTTCACGAGCTTGCAACTTGCTTGTTAATTGGTTAAATGTCAAACCAGCATAACTCGGATCATTGGTCAACATCATAACATAATTTTCCCACTTATCGGGTAAGGCTTCCAGAAATTTCTCTTTCAATTCATCATTGGTCTTCTTGACTTTGACAACATCAAGTTCATTTATCAAGTGTGAAAACCTTGCAATCAGATCAGCCACCTTTTCATTATCACAATGTCCAAAGTTATTAAATTCCTTCTTTAACACTTTCTTTCGAGTCATCTTATATTGCTCATTACCCTCACACCTTTCTGCAATAGCATCCCACAATGCTTCCGTTGAATAGTTCTTAAATTGATGCATTAGGTCTTTTGGTAATGCCATCATAAGATAACTATATGTTTTCTTCTCTCTTGCAAATAATTTTCGTTCTTCCGCATCAAAACTATCAACCATCTTTGGCATGTTACCACTAAGCATCAGATACTCATATTCCTTTTCAAGCGGAATCCAAAAATCAATATCTTGAGAAAAGATGTAAGATTCAAAACGACTCTTCTAATTATGATAATCTTCCAATTTTAGCAATTTAGGAACCTTCTGAGTTCTTCCTATCTCGTTATCATAGTCCATCATGAGTTGCATCGATTTTTTAGCACGTGAAAACGTTTGAAAATCGCTCATTTTGAAGTTAAAAATCGAACGTCAAAACTTCGAACTCAAAGACGAAGGTCTTAGAAGCGTATTTTGGTGGTCAAACTGGAGAGTACTGGCCGTTAGGCGAGTAAAAGTGTAGATCTCGTCGAGACGGTCGTTTTGGTTGGTATTAGTTCCCGTAACTCTTAATGGTTCTCAAGTTACGTTAGTTTTAGTGAACACAACTCTTCTCCCAGCGTACCAAAAACAATCTCAGCGGACCAAAACTTTGACTACCGTACCAAAAACTTTGACCGGACCAAAGAATCAGTGTACCACCAACCTCAGCGTATCAAACACTCAGCGTACCAGTGAACTCAGCGTACCACCTTGGTACGGCGTAACTGCCTGCGGATAACCGTCGCGTACCAACGATGAAGATTGCCTTTCATACCAACGAGCAGCATACCAACAAACCTATGAAGATTGCCTTGCGTACCAGTGGATCATCCGGCGTACCATCATCTTCATCGAGCGTACCAAACTGAAATCGACAGATTTTTGTGATTTTCGACTTTTTGAGCTGGAAATTACAACAGTAAGGCATGAAAACACTTTAGGAATGATTTTTTTACCTCGGAAACACTCAGAATTGGAAAAATTTTGAGAAAAATGACCAAAACCCAACTTTCTCTCAATAGGAATCTCAAATTGGACCAAATCACAGCAGTAGAGCAACCTGGATTGCTCTGATACCACTTGTAAGTACCTGGAAGGACCTTACTACTGCATGATTCGGTCAATCGAATAACAACGAGGTAAATAAAGCTTTGCTTTATTAATTCACTTAGAGAGAATACAAGGATTCTAGAGAGAGAGAGAGAACACGCTCGGTTTCACACAGTTAAGAGAATATGAATGACAGAACTGACTGAGCTCTCTCTAACACGAACTATTTATACTTACCATTAAGTGCAGCGTACCATCCAATGTACCATTGGTACGTTGGCTCCGTACCAACTGGTACGGACCTTGGTACGTAGACCCTAAGACTCACACAGACACGCTCTGATCTAGATACAATACACGAGACACGATGTAGCATAGGAATATGCTCTAACAGCTTCCTTCAGGAGGTCGAGCCTCTTCCTTCAAGTTCTCTAGGGGGATTACTTCATCTTCTTCTGAGTGCCAAGGAACATCATCTTTTGAGAGATTTTGGAGGGCTAGCTTTACCTCCATGGATAACCCGTTGCCTCCGAGTTGCAACTGATTGTTTGTTGGTTCTTCTTGGATGGCGTCCCATCACTTGAAGGGAGCCGAAGCTGTTACGTCCAACTCCTTCGTATCTAAAAAACTGGTTGTCTCAGGAGCATTTTGAGGTTCCTCTTCTGGGATGTCTTCTTGGTTTACATGATTTCGTGCTTCATCTTCTTCCGCCCATATTCTTTTAAATTACGTTTCTATGAACTTGATGTGTTCTAACATTTTTTTGGTTGTTTCTTCAAGGTCATAGGAGGGGAAGAAGGTGTTTCTATTGTATATGGTGAGTAGTTATTTTTAATTTTTTTTGGATGTTCATCCCTATAATGATGTTCACTACACCGTAAACAAAAGAAAGCGAAACCATGTACACACTTAGAAGTTGAAGGTGGAAAATCATCATCCACAACCGGCATTCTTATGTTTTCTTGTTCATAAATGCAACACTCTCCATGGAAAAAGTCACATCTAGGACAATATAAGTTGTGTTCGGTCGGTTGTGGTGGTGAAGAAGAATGAGAAAAATGACTTGGACCTTCCTCTGGTGGTGTATCATCTACTCGCAAGAACGCATGCGTTCTCACTAATATGTAACAGTCCCGAGAGTAATGGGGACCGTCGCAGCTTCTGCACCACACAGAGTTAGACCATCAATCGTTATAACCGAAATACTCCTCCGTATATTAATCCATCCTTGAAATATTTCTAAGAGAAATAAGGGGTTTGAAAGAAGAAAAATAAAAAAGGTCAAACAAAAATAAATATAAAAAGGTTAAAAGAAAATAAAAAGTTTAAAGCAAAGAAAAATAAAAAAGTTTTAAGAAAATAAAAAAATTAGGCTGTTAACTCGGATTTTTTCTCAAAATCCTCATTTGTGTCCCGGCAACGGCGTCAAAACAGTTGGTGTGTTGTGAGGTGTATATAAAAATATAGTAGTTTTAGTGACACCTTTGTTGCATAAGCTTTTAAATTTATAAACACGGTAAACTTGAACAACTACTATTTCACCACATAACACGGGCAAGTGCACCCATCGTGGAGCAGTATAGTAGTGGTAAGTTGACCGAGATCGTTCAAGGACACAATGGAAAATGGGGATTTTGATACTTTATCTTTGTTAACATTGAACCAAATCTATTCAGTATAAAGCTGTTTGATTAAAGTAAACTAAAAATAAAAGAAAAGAAAATAATGATAAAATAAGATGGTGTTTTTAGTTTTGTAAATCAAAGTTAATATTACTTGGGAGAACTTACCAGTGGTTGAGGAAGGTTGAATTATCATTTATAATCTCGCTTAAGATTGTTTACTAGTAGAAGACCAACCCCATTTCGGAATCTTAGGCTGATTCACTATCTCCACGATCAACCTTCTTTGAGGAGTACGAATGCAGTGGGAAGGTGCTGTTAGTGAACAAACAAAGTGGTGTAATGCCACTTAATTGTAGGGTTCCTTGGCTGGGCAACCGTTACACTCGACATGCCGTCATGAACTAGCAGGGAAACAACCCTACGTGGAGGATTATTTTATTATGAAAGTTATCTTTTTAAGGGACTATGGCCCGTTTCTTTCATACCTAGCTCTCCGCATGTGTATGTCTGGCGTGACCATAGCAAAGTTCACAAACACATCCCTATTCGGCTTCCGTGAAGTGACAAAATATTACCAACCCTTATTCCCAACCAAATACTTTCATCCCACACATGCGTGGTCAGCCAGGTTTGCTTACGTAGACATAAGGACCCCGAATGTATCATGTAGCATGGGGCCCGAGTCACCCGAAGGATCATGCATCGTCCCCCAACCGGGTGTCACAAGTCTGGTTGATGAGATTTCGACTCCTAAAATGGTCTGTGATACGTAGAGCACGTTTGGTTCAAAATGTTAATAATAAACTTTCAATAAAAAGGGTTTTCATAAAGTAAACCTTAAACAAGTTTATAAAGTCATTAACCAACCCACCAAAGGTTTGTTACTTCCCAAGTTAGTATAAGAATTAAGCCAAGCGTGGCTTAAAAGATTTGCTTAAAGAAAAAGAAGAATTCATAGACAAATACTTACAAAATCTTACTTAAGTTGTATTTCTTATAAACTTGACTTACAAAAACATAAAAAACGCCAAATGGCTCATGAGAAAACACAACTATACTATAGAAAGGGGAGAGAGGAATGAGCAAAGTGTAATGAAGGAGGAGGGGGTATTTATAGGCAGCTACCGAGTTTGGCAAGGGGCGTGCCAAATAGGGGCACGGGGCGTGCCAAACAGGGCACGCGGCCGTGCCATATCAGGGATACAGTGGCACGGGTCCGTGCCACAATGGTACGGGGCCTTGTCCTGTCAGAAGGCTTTCAGACCGAAAAAGTCATTTTTAGGTATGGCATGGCCCTTGCCAAAGTATGGCATGGCCCGTGCCAAAGTATGGCACGGGGCGTGTTGAACTTAAGCATGCCACTTTGAACTCAAAATCTTCTTCCTCTCGTCGAGATACTCGAAATTCACTATTTGTGAACCCCGTAACTCATTTTTTAGCTCGAGATATGCTCCTACTAAGTGTTTAGCGGTTGCTGAGCACATTGTTGTCTTCCAGCAGTTGTGCTTCGAGATGTGGTTGAGTCTTGGGGTTACCACTTTGTCTTGACTCGAGAGAAGGTCGTATGAAGTCATCATGTCCATATTGCAAGGTCACAGCTCGGGTCTTGGTGTAGAATCACGAAGACTTCATATTTTCTTCATTTTTTAGCGTTTTTTACTTCTATTGTGTTTTTCGCCTGGATTACACTGGAAAACTAAAAAGAAAACAATATAACACTATTTTCATAATAGTTACTCAGATATAACCCGAAATGTGAGGAATATTTGATATAAAAATATGTATAATTTAGTGCACATCATTGACGCCCCCAAAGCATACATGAGGAAGTATGCTATAAAAATAGGGACAACATTTAGGTCGGATCTTGCACAAGACTTTCTCAGCAAAAACTTAAATGCTTGTCACAAATATCCATTTCTGAAATCTCATAAGTAGGAAAACTTTGTTAGACAAAAAATAGCAAGGAATTTTTGGTATGTTCAAATTGTATATTATAAGTTTTACTTTATGTATATGTTTGCAAGTAACTAATAACAGTTTGTTATTTATCTGAAGGCTAAAAGCAAACAAGCATAACCTACCAATGCCTCTAACGAAAACAAGCTACACTTAGGCCGATCTAGATGGTTAGGGGCAGAGGAAAAACTACATACTATATGGCCTCAACTTGTAGAACAACAGGAAGATCATTTGGTGGCTGCTAAGCTCAATGAAGCCGAGCGAGCCATGAAAGCAGGTAAGAGTTATTATGATAATAAAGACGATCCTATTTTTTGATTTTTGGTTCCCGAGCACGGTGAGCAGTCACGGACGATATCTGACATTATAGGTAGTGACTATGTATGTGTGGTTTTTTTTATATCCTGAGTTTCTGAATATAACGATGTTAGAGATTCGATGCTAGCTTTACGCGAGTCTAGTTATAGATCTAATGGGTATGTAGATTATCCACCTATCGAAGTAATATTTACCTACATCTCATGTTAATCCTTACGATAGCTATGTTTTAACATGTTGAATCGTTTTACATAGTCAAACCCAATGTGAGTTGCTTATAAATGTGGGTCACTCCCTAGTGAAGGTCGCTGACAGGATTGCATGGCCGAGAACATCCACGGACCTCCATTGTAGACCAATAGCATAGGGTTGTGCCAAGGTCTCAGTGGATGAGATGTTGAAATATATAAAAATGAATTTGTGTATACTTTAACAAAAACTAGCGGATTCACATTTGTTGAAGATCTCGTTCATCAATGGCCCATATATGCAATAAGGGTATTTTTTTTTTATATATTACAATATATTATTAGTACATAGTGCTTATGTGTCATATGATGTATCGAGTCTTGTAGTTGCTAAAGCGTTCTGAGTGAGTCAATGTATTTTGTATGGGAGAATAAGAGCCACCGGATGAGTGGCGAATGACCACCGAATGAGTTCATTCGGTGGGCATCTCAGTCGGTGGGAGCTCTGCTATAAATAGCAGGCTTATATCTGTAATTTAGAACTTTTGTCAGTTGAGTTTTTCATTCGGCGATCTGTGTCTGTCCAGATTTCATTTGGTGAAATAAAACTTAGCTTATATTTACTGATTATGTCAATATCCGTACTTGATACACTGAACAAGATCTGCTCACGGCATTTACAAATGATATAAGAGCTTTTGGTTGCTCAGTTCAGTGAAAACCATTAAGTTTTGGAGATTCTTGAAAATCTTTTGCAAAAGTCAAAATCTTCAAATTCTAATCCGATCAGATTGTGCCATATATGATTTAGTTCATTTTTTTTTATCAAAGAATTTTCTTCAAATTCATAAAAATCAGAGAGTTATGGTAAAAAAAAAGTTTCTCCGAATGAGAATTTAGTTTCATTCACCGTTTATTCGCTCATCATTCGTTGATCATTCGGTTGTTGAAAAAATTCATTTTCTAATCCTTATTCGACGAATCATCTCATTCGGCGAATCAATTCATTCGGAAATTATCTTTCATTCGGCTATCTCACTTCAATTTCTGAAACTTCATTCACCGAATCAGTCTTATTCGGCAATTAGTCTTCATTTGGCGGCAGTAAATAGTTTTTACTAAAACGGGTGTAACTTGCGATCTGTCTAGAGTTAGAAGGTCCATCACTATCCAAAACGACTGTCTCGGTGAGATCTACACTGTCACTACCTTAAGGCTAGCTTCATCCGTTTTGACCCCCAAATTCTATTTCTAAGACCTCCGTTTTTGCATCTGAAGTTTTTTTACTTGATTCAAGATGTTTAATGATATTCAAGCGTATGCTGCAGTGCAAAATTTAGTTCAAGCAATGTTAAACTACGATAATGAAATAAGAACTAGTCATAAGGTTCCTAAACTGTTGAAACTTTAAGATTACCATAGTTGGGTCCAACGTTTTAATGCTTATGTTGGTACAAATGATATTGATCTTTGGTTAGCGATTCATAATGGATATGACTATCCTACGGTTAATGGAATACTGATTTTACAAAGGATTTTGTCAACAGAAGAAAAGAAGGCTTATCAGGCAGAACAGAAGCTTACGGAACTCTTACCATGGCATTACCAAAGGAATTGTTGCATCAATTCTCAACTTTTCTTACATCTAAAGAATTATGGGCGCTTTGGAGAAACGATGTAAGGGTAATAACCAATATAAGAAGAGTAAACAGAAGGTCTTAAAGAAAGAATTTATTTCAAACATTATCCAACTGAGACTATTTTAAACCTGATTACAAGGTTTTCTCATTTGCTAGGTGAAATGTTGTTGGTAAATATCAAACAGGATGCTGGAGAGTTAAAGAAAAAGTTGCTCAAATCGTTACCTGAAAAATGCGAGAATTATTTTCTTCTGATTACACATGATAAGGAATATTCAAGTTGGTCATTCAATGATTTGGTTGAAAGAATACAAGCACGAGATCTAGAAATGAATGTTTCAAAGTCAATGCCTGCATAGATTCAAAAACCTATAATGTATTATGGTGAAAATGAATCAACTCTCGGTGTTAAGAAGTCAAACATGCCTAGTCAATCACCTCCCACAGCTTTTCTGGTTGGGAATTATTCTGGATATTCTGACAATGGAGGAGGTTCTCGAGGTTGTAATGTTTTTGTTTCACCTCGAGGCGTTCAAAGTGCTATATCGGTTAGCACAACTGAAGACTATATGGCCTTGATGTCTGCATTGGTTTCATCATACTTTGGGGTAATAACTAGAAATGTAAACAATGCAAAGCTTGTGGAAGAAAATTATCAGCAGTTAGATCCAGATAATTTGGAAGAAATGGATCTAAACTGGCAATTTGCAATGCTGGTAAGAAGACTTAAAAGGTTTTTGAATAAAACTGGGAAGAAAGGTCTGAATTCTGGTTGGGAATTATTCTGGATATTCTGACAATGGAGGAGGTTCTCGAGGTTGTAATGTTTTTGTTTCACCTCGAGGCGTTCAAAGTGCTATATCGGTTAGCACAACTGAAGACTATATGGCCTTGATGTCTGCATTGGTTTCATCATACTTTGGGGTAATAACTAGAAATGTAAACAATACAAAGCTTGTGGAAGAAAATTATCAGCAGTTAGATCCAGATAATTTGGAAGAAATGGATCTAAACTGGCAATTTGCAATGCTGGTAAGAAGACTTAAAATGTTTTTGAATAAAACTGGGAAGAAAGGTCTGAATTCTGGAGGAAAATTTGGGCTTCATAAATAAAAAATGAAATGTTTTAATTGTTCAAAGTTTGTAAATTTTGCTAGGGAATGTAATCAATCAAAAGTTGGTTCATCTAATTCGGCTAACAATGCTCAATTGGTGGTAAGGCACAAACATCACAAAATTCGGGACTCAAAGCCTTAGTTGTTCAAAGTGACGAAGGTTATAATTGGGGGACAATATATGGTGATGAGTTAGCTTTTATGGTTCAATCTTTCAGTTGATGAAATTTGTACTGATTCTGATTCTGCTTATGATTCAAGTAGTTGTGGAACGTTTGTGGATGGAAGTACTGAGTTTGTGATAGAAACTCCAATTGTTGCTACTTCTAAGTGTGAAGCTTGTGATACTTTAATCAGTATGAATGTCGCATTATTGGAAGAGAAGAGTTTGTTGGCTGATGAATTGAAAATGATAAAAGAAAGTTTAGAAATTTCACAGAAAGATTATGATGAATTTGCTAAAGTTCAGGAAGTTTTATTGAAAGAAAAAGAGGTGTTAGTTGAAGAATGTAACAAAGCAAAGGCTGATCAAACAAATGCTAAGAAAAATTTTGACGATTTTGTTGTTAAGAACACATTTTTGAAAGAAAAATTTGAATACATGAAAAACACTGCCATTGAAGCTACTGAGAAAGTTATCAGTCTTCAAGAAGAACTCCTGAAATTATGTGACGAAATTGTTTTATTAAAAGATCAAAATAGAGTTCTGAAGGTTGATGCTTCCGATTATCAGAAGAAAATTTAGAAGGTTACTGAGGAGGTTCTAACAAAATGTGATTTGAGAAGAAGACATAAGTTTGAATATGATGTCTTGTCTGAGGAGCTCATAGGTCTCAAATGAAGTTGAAAGATGCTAATACCAAGATTTCTGAGCTTGAAATAGAAATTTTGGAACTACAAAGACAATTGAAGAAGTATAACAATTCTCCGACTCTTCTGAACTTTTTGTTTAAACTGGAGGAAAGTGAAGCAAGTGTTAAAGAAGCAAATCTTCATCAGGTTCCAGCTCTAGTGTTTATAAATAATTCTTCAACTGGTGCTTTTCCAACTTCTGAAGTTCATGATTATTCTAAATTTGTTGATCATGTTTTTGACAAGAAAAAGTTAAAATCTAAGAAACAAGATGAAGAACCATTTGAGCTTAACAAAGCACCCAAATTTGGTTCAAATTCTACTTTTCTGGATAAGGAGAAGGTGTTTGATGAAATTGAAGGAAAAATATTGGTTCAAAAGTTTTCCACGATTGAAGTTGATAAATCTTTGCTTGTCGAGAAAATGATCTTAAGTCAATCAAGTCTGAATTTACTAGGCTTGCCAAAAAAGGGCATGAATCATCTACTTTTGGAAAAGATAAATCTAATCTGAAAAATGGTGGTCTTGGTTTTGAATATTCAGATGTTTAGGTTGGTGAAGTAAAATCGGAGTTAAAGACAAAGAAGAAGTTCGAAAAGAAGGTTGTTAAAGGTGACAATAAGAAAGTTGATAAGAAGCCTATTGAGAATGTATTTGATGAAGAAAAGAGTTTGAATGAAAATGCTTAAGAGATGTATCAGTTTGCAAAAGTTATTTGCTGCTGAGTTTGCAAGTCAGTTTGGTTTAAAGTCTACTAAAGGAATTAAGGTTCAAAGCAGTTGAAGAAAACCTCAACATATTCTCCAAAGACTACTTCTTATTCATGTGTAGGTTCTTCGTTGGGTTCTTATGATACTTTCAGGAATCCAACATCAGACTGGGTATCTACAAGTAGGTTACCATGTAATGGTTTTTATGATAACTTTTATTCTTATACGTTTCAGGATTTCAGGAAGCAAAGGACAAAGCAAGCATTTGTTAAGACCATTTACGGTGATGGATCAATAGATGGCTTTATTGATCGTCGTCGATGCTATCAATGTCGTAAAAGGGGTCATGTTCAAAGAACTTGTGCTGAAAATATGTTTGTTGACAAGTCTTCATCTGATGGTAAATCTGCCAAAATAATTGATCCATCTGGCAGAGTTATTAAAGAGTCTACACCTACACGTTTTCCAAGAAAATGTTTTCAAAATTTGATAAAAATGTGGGTAGTATATCATCTGATGGTAGCTCTTTAACAAGTGATACATCTCAGATGCAGTGGCGGCTAAAGCAAGGTTGTAAGGCCACTGAAGATCTTTCTAAAGATACTGAACGAGCGCATGCTACACGCTTCGGGTCTTTCGAAAGCTAATCATTTATGTCAGGTGAGTGCAGGTACTTCAAGAAGACCTGTCGGCAATTGCAAAGTTGCTGATGGTGGAGTATTATGCTAAATTTAGATTACACAGATTTAAAATTTCTAATTGAAATTTTCAAACTCAAAGCTGAAAGGTATCCGTATCAGTTGATCAGTTTTCATTCTTTTACATTCCGTATGTAATTTAGGGGGTAAATTTTGAAAAACCAAAAATAGTGTCTTTGTGTTTTCGTTATGATGACAAATCCAAAAAACAGAGTTTTTCATTTTAGGGGGAGAAAGCGATGGCATGGTGAATACATGCAAAATATATAATGCCATGGTGAATACATGCAAAATATATACAAATCGAGAAATTGATCATTGGGAAATGATGGTACATTGGCTGGCGTATCTGACTCATGGATAGAGTGGCTGAAAAAGCCATAAGACCATTGTTTGATTTGCTTAGTAGGCTCAGCAAATCAGAAAGTATACTGAGTGATATACACTAAATGCTAATGCTTGACCTAGTGGGCAACATTTTGATGCATATTTCAAGATATCACAAAAGATTTGTGAAAAAAAGAAAATCAGAAGTCACTGTGTATACATGTGTTCATTTTGCAGAGATTTAAACTTGTTTGATTTTCTTTATTTTTTTAAATGATCGGACTATCTCTACGTATATGGGAGTATCGATCTGATAATTGCTCATTTAATATTCTGCTTTATTTTCTTTGGTGTTTCGTATAATTCATTTGACTTTTTCTGCATATACGGAAGTATCGACCTAATTGTTGTTGAATTATACAACTTCAACTTGTTTTATATTCTTATTGTGGTTAAATCCGAGGTCTTATCAGCGTATTGAAATATTGATCTTAAGGTAGACGATATAACGTTCTTATTTCTTTTTTGCATGGAACAAAGTTCACGATATCATGAATTCAAACACTTTGTGAAATTCACAAGTGTAATCACACGAGAAAAAGAAAATGTATGAATATGTCTGATAGTTTGGGGTACACTGGTCAAAGCAAATAAATAATACCTTAACATATCTAGATGTTATAAGTATGATGCTGTCTGACTATAAGATGGATAAATTATACCAGCAATCAACATGGCTTATATGTTTCAGTTAGTTGAAATTGAAGTGTAGCTCAGAACGTTAAGACCAATATGTTGCCGGATAATGATCTTTCTCTAACCAAAATTAGTGTGTGATTCTGTATTGCAATTTCATTTCATTTCAGCAAACTCAAAAAGATTTTTGGTGTGTTTTAGCATAACTTTAGAAAATCCAAAAAGATTTTAGGTTTGTTTTGATATAATTTTTTTAAAAGACGGAAATATTTTATTTCTGTTTTGTTTTCGATATGATCAACACGGGGTACAACAAATTTTCAAAATTGTTTTTCAAAATATCTTGGTTATCCGAATGAGATTTTTGCCCAAGATTAACTTAATTTTGGTGAAGAAGGAAAACCGCACTTCTATCATTCGAAGATGCAGGGTTGAAGAAATGACTCAAGTATGGTGATAAGGAAGTATGTTAAAGCATCAAATTCAAGTGGTTCAGTGATGTGATCCTATTCTAGCCATGCAAGCTCTACTGCAAATAATTTTAAGTTTCAGAGTTGATAATCAAGTATTGTCCAAGGGGGAGTATTTGAATATCAGCTTTCAAAGATTTGAAGATGAAGTTGACAGGTACATCATACGACAAGGGGGAGTTTGTTAGTACATAGTGCTTATGTATCATATGATGTATCGAGTCTTGTAGTAACAGTTACTAGAGCATTCTAAGTGAGTATTTGTATTTTGTATGGGAGAATGAAAGCCACCGAATGAGTGGCGAATGACCAACAAATGAGTTCATTCGGTGGGAGCTCTGCTATAAATAGCAGGCTCGTTCTCTCGCATTTAGAACTTTTACCAATTGAGTTTTTCATTCAGTGGTTTGTGTCTGTGTAGATTTCATCAGGCGAAATAAAACTTAGCTTATATTTACTGATTTGTCAATATCCATATTTAAAACACTGAACAAGATCTGCTCAGGGCAATTACATATATTTTAGCTTTATATACAATATTTTTTATTTAATTGTAGCTCGCGAGTAACGGGACATCGAGCAAGTCACCTAGTTCCCCAAGAATGGATTCGAGTCATGGGTCACGGAGTTGTAGAAGCGTCTCTCCACAAGTACACGACAATGACACCTTGATGACGTCAAGATTTTGTCCACAAGTAACCGACCAATTGTTAACTTGATATTTCAATTTAACAATTTTATTTGTTATTTTAGGTCAGTGAAACACGTTATATGCAACCAATCCACATATAGAACATGTTGACTACTCCATTTGATCTTCTTGATTGGAGAAGGATTAATGGCATTCGATACGGACTATGGCCAAGGTGGTTTTGTAAATTTGGTTAGTCGACAATAACGTATTTATTTAACTATCTATAAATATATACATACAATATATATATATATATACACTACTAGGTACTAATGTATTTATAATCGTTTTTACTTATTATGTGTGGGGCAAGTAGGGTCTCCACCCGCACCAGAACCCTGACTCAAAACCCAACTCGCACCAGAACCTCGACCCAAACCTCAAAACTCACCCCAACAAAATATGGCATTTATATTCGATCATGAATGTAGTACATGGAAAGATCCTGAGATGAAAGATGCCATGGAGAAAATAAAGGACAAATTCCAAAGCGAACTCCATCAAGGCAGGTTCATTGATTATTGGCACTCATTGGGAATCTTGAATACATTTTCCATTCTTCACCCCACGACATGTATCCCCAGTTGTCCGTCAATGTAATCCCATTATCTGAAATGTTGCAGTTATTTGTAGAGGGTGGTGAACTTGGTTATTGTGTAGTACATACATTTGCGATGTAAGTTGTTATTATACTTCTAAGATGCTACAATTACTTTTTTAGATCATATAATTTGATCTGCAAACTTGATCATATATTTGCTTATTTATTTGTTTCAGGTGTTTATACAAGTTGACACCTAATTCCACATGCGCATTTCTGGATCCATTTCTCATTCATGGGCATGCATGTGAAACAAGTCCGGATGATGTCGAAAAACACATCAAACAAATACACATGCATCATAAAGACAAAATATATTTTCTTGCAGCGTATTATGCCGGGTATTAAATATATATATATATATATATATATATATATATATATATATATATATATAGGGGAAGGATCTTGCGAAAACCCTTTATATTGCGAAAATGCAAAAACCAATATTAAAACATACATAATTTCTTCATACGTTAATGTATTTTCATAAAATTGGCGCCAAATGTCTTAGAATTACGTTATCTTCAATTCTGGAAACAATTATTAAAAACAAATTAACGATTTTTTTTTCGTGTGATACATAGTGCACATGTGCAACATATAACTAAAAAACGACTTATCATGTGTAAAAACACTCCTTATGTTAAAAACATATTAAAAACACTAAAACATTTATGGTACTAATGATAGTGAAACATAGTGCACATGTGCAACATATAATTAAAAAAATATATAAAGTGTTATTTTTTTCATTAGATATAAAGATAACATAACTATAAGACTTATGGTGCAATTTCCTTTTAAAACTAGTAATGTATACCACGTATATGAGGGTTTTTTTGGTGTGGTACACATGTTTATCATTAAAAAAAACACAAAAAAATGACAGAAATATAACACATATAGTGCGTCTTAGAGAAAACAAATATTAACTCATACTAAAGTATAAGTTTTTTTTTGTGGTACACATGTGTATCACAGAAAAAAATAAAAAATAAAAAAACGTTAACTTTTTATTTTTTGTTTTTATAGAATTAAAGATAACATAATTATAAGACTTTTGGTGAAATTTTTTAAAAAATATATTAACGTATGAAAAAGTTATGTTGGTTTTAAGATGCTTTTCATGTTTTCGCAAAATATGCGTTTTCGCATGATCATTTCTATATATATATATATATATACATATATATATATATATGCGTTTTCGCATGATCCTTTCCTATATATATATATATATATATATATATATATTATATGCGTTTTCGCATGATCCTTTCCCATATATATATATATATATATATATATATATATATATATATATATATATATAGGAGAAGGATAAAATGAAAACCTCTCCGAGTTGGAATAACCGTGAAAACTAAGCTAAAAAATTCGTTTTTTGTTCCAAATTTTTTTATGGTGACTCTCTAAGTTAAAAAACACCCTTTATGAAAAAAAATAAAAAAACGCCGAGTAAATTTTTTTTAAAAAAATATTTAAGAATCGATTTTTTTGCAAAAAGAAGTTAACCGGCCAAAAAAGACGTTCAAAATTTGTTATTTTTTTAGATGTATTTTTTTTATAGATTCATCATTCAATTTTGATGGTTTTGGTGAAAAAAAATAAAAAAGCGCCTAGAGATTTAAAAAAAAAAAAGATTATTTACAGATTTTGTTACATATGTAACAAGGCATTTTACATATGTAACAGACAAATGTTACATATGTAACATGACGTAACGTCAGATTTCGGAATTTTTTTAAAAAAAAACTACTAGTCGTTTTTTTGATTTTTTTTCACCATAGAGCTTGTATTAATGCATATAATCACTACAAAAATTTTGAAGAAAAAAAAATCGTTTTGTGGTAGTTTCCACGGTTTTTCCAACTCAAAGTGGTTTTCATTATATCCATCCCCTATATATATTATATATATATATATATATATATATATATATATATATATCCTCTCCCTATATATATATATATATATATATATTTCTTATATATATATTTTCTTAATACATAAATAAAAATAGTTTCATCCACCATATCATGCACTTGCTTATTTAATTTATTATTTATATGTTTTTAGCCATCATTAGACTCTTTTTCTCATCGAATCGGGAACCACGACCGTATTTATTGTTGATTCTTTAAATCCCAGGAAGACAAAAGAGAGTTATAAACTTGTAGGTTTGATCAAAGACTGTTTTGCGAAGGGATTTACTTGGATAACCGCATAGGTATTTTTTTATAAATTTATTTTTTGATGTTTTAAATAATTTTCTAAGTGTGAATTACATGCAGTGTAACCAACAAGGTTCCAATTAGGAATGTGGGTATATGGGGCTAAAACACATTCGGGCATTTCTTGATATAATGCAATATGATTTTCTAAAAAATGTAAGGGTTTTGTAAATATTCTAAATATCAACTTTTTATTTTTCGCATGATGTTCAGAAACTTTGTTTATTTGTGTTAGTTATGGAAAACGGAAGAGATTACCATGCACGATGAGCTTGCATCTATGGTCTTAGACTTGATGGGTATTTGGATGTCCAAGTTGTTCGATGTTTGAGGATTCTTAAGGTTTGATGTATTTAAATAAATGTTTTGTTAGGTTTGTTAAGCTTGCCTTTAGGTTTGATGTATTAGAATACATCTTTTGAACATTCAATGTATTGGAATACATGTTTTTGTTGAATGATGTATTTGGTAGGGTTTGTTGAATGGTGTTGAATGGTGTTGAATGATAATATTTACAGATTTATATGTGTATTTTATGTATTTGGTATGGTTTGTTGAAAATAATATAAATTTACACGTTTGTATGAGGTTTATATGTGTATTTCCTACATATTGTGAAAATTTGAATATTAATTTCGCAGCTTTTGATATTTCCTCTATATTGTTTATATTAAAACAAATAATTAATTAAATGGAAAATAGTGAACCGCAACTTTTGATTGACTAAAAAAGGAAGCATTTAGCAAAAGTTGCGGTTCAATGACCGTAACATTTGGCCACAACAGATCCGCAGCATTTGCTTACCACTCAAAAGTTGTGCTAGCAACTGCTGCGGTTAGCAATTGGCCACAACAGAACCGCAACATTTGATTACCACTCAAAAGTTACGCTAGAAACTGCTGTGGTTCCTAAATCGCAGCTTTTGCTTAATCCGACCGCAGTATTTGCTTCGATCTGTACTAGCACTACTACAAAAGAGGCCTTTCTTGATGCTTTTAGCGCGTCAAGAAAGGGCCTATATGGCGTGCAAATATGCGTCAAGGAAGGCAGGGTCAAGAAGCTTCTTGACGCGCAAAATGCACATCATCCTTTTCTTGACGCGCGAACGATGACCGGCAATGCGTGTCATAAAATGTGTGTCAAGAAAGCCTTTGTCATAAATATACTTATGACGAGCATTTTTGCGCGTCAGGAATTTTAATTTTTAATAAAATAAATATTTTTTCTAAAATCACTAATTTCCACATTAGTTGACAATTAACCTAATAATACAAAATAAAATAGATTTATAACAAAATAATGCATTTCATATATATAACAAACATTAGAAAGTTAACATGAGTTTACATATGAATTGGGTATACTAACAATAAACCTATAATTATAATTCTAGCTACCATTATTGACTTAATTAGTAACCATTTTAAGTGATGCTTTTCCCACACTTTTCATTGTCATGGATGAGAACCAGTATGGAAGCATGGCACCCACAAGCAAACCAATGAAAACTTTTGGGTTCAATACATCTACAGTTGTAATCTCGGCCTGGCTTATGAATGCATCGAATAGAGCCACGGATACTAGAGCTGCTGAACCAATGGCAAAACCCTGGGGTGGAAAAAAAATGACATAAAAAAAAGTTGAAAAGTTGAAACTAGATGCGGAAATTACCTAAACTTTATTTTTTGTGTTATAAAATCCCTTGAGTTATAAAACAAATAAAAAAAATCCCCTTTTAACAAGGGAAAAAATATGAAAAATGGACCTTTGTGTTAAAAAAATTAACAAGTCCGAGTTAAATATGCAAACAAAAAAGGTTTTTGTTAGGCGTTATCAGTTTAAGGATTAAATCATGCAATACCAAAGCTCAGGTACTTAATCAAGCAAACTTGAAAGTCCACAGGGCTTTTCCGAACTTTGTCATATGTCTTATAATCCGCAAGGAAAAAAAAGGAAGCATAAAGAGAAATGGGTTGAAAATGTCAAATGGGTCAAGATTCGCCAAAAGTGTATTTTAATGCATAAAACCACCTAAATCATTTTATTTAAAAAGTAAATCACTATTGAACTAATATAATGCTCATAGTCATATCTTAATGCATAAAACCACCTAAATCATTTTATTTAAAAACATCTAACTAGCTTAAAAATTAAAAGGGTGGATAATTAGTGTTTCAGAGTCAAGCCCAGCTAGACGTCCATTTTGACCTGCTACGAGACCGCCCATTTTATCACATCTTAAGTAATACAGAACCAGACAACAATGTACCTTGCCGATAGCAGTAGTAGTATTCCCAGAAGTATCAAGGGCATCAGTCCTCTCACGAATTATGTGACTCATTCCAGCCATTTCAGCAATAACAATAATACTTACGGCGATTGCAAAAATAGGGATACTAACTGATTTGTATCCCAAAGCAAGACCAGCCACAAACCAACACTAACACACAAGAACAGTTATCTGCATCATATTACAGAAGTGTAAAGCTTTCAGCACATTTAGTCAATATTGAAAAAATAAACAGATTGATCATACATTCATACCAGTTTTTAACTACTTTCTGGGCTCCACCAGAAACACGACGACCCACAAATACCTGACCAAATGCACCTTTGCCTAACTTCCTCTCAACCTTTCTTGAAAGGTATATGGATTTGTTCAGTCCAGTCAATCCAGCACCTGTTCCCTTAACTTACAGCATACAACAACAACAACACTAACTGAAACGTATACAAATTTGTTGTTAGTTGCACCCTTTTTTATACGAGTGGGACCCACAAATAAGAATGTTTTTGCTAACAAATTATAAAAAAGAGGAATCAGTCTGTAGAAACGAACATATTGATTCATTTTGGAAGCGAATCCTTGGCAATTTTGAAACCATTAATGTCCTTTCAACTAAAGAATATGCAACAAAGTGACATATTATATTAGAAAAACTATTAATTAGATAGCTAGGTATATATTATATGAGACAATTGTAGAGTAAAAGGAAGTTAATGCAACCAAAGTGACATATTATAGAAACTAGAATTTTCAACCTGTGGGTTGTCGCAGAGATAATGTGGATGCACAAACCAGTTGCATTGCTATAAAGACATGTAACGAAAACAAGCAAAAAACATATAACGACTTAAACACTTAAAGTATCGCATACAATCTAAAAACCATATTACACGACTGACTGTACATATTAGTTGATCAAGTCACTTACTATATTCATTGAGATTGGAAAAAGAAAAATAAAGAGAATCTATACTAAGTTACTGTTATTATCACACCACCAACTCCAAAATAGAAACGACCATACCTATGGCGTCCACAACACATGCCCTAGTAACTTAATATTAGAACAACACATGGATGTGAGGCCGCAATTCATCCCTACCCAACTGTTAGGTTCTGACTACACACCTCATGGCGTCCACAAGACCCCTAATAACCAGAGTAGCATCCTTTTGAAAGTTTACTACCCAACAATATGATCCACCTAATCAGCTATCACATACAAAGTATGGTAAATAAGAATAAGCAGTCAAAATAGTTCATGTGCACCCCAAAACATTTAAAAAACAATTTAAAAGAGAGAAAGCTATCGGTACTCCCTGATATGCAGGACTTAGGAAGTTAGCAACAAGTTTGACCCTGGTCTAGATGCAAGTCAACCTATCGTAATAGGATTTCATAATCACACATCAGTACCTAAGCTACTGATATATGCTAAACAATACAACAATTCATCAAACTTCATAATGGGTGTTCGTATGATCACACCAAACATCGGTTAAGACTACTGAACCATTTAATTAACTAAGTGTTATACAAACACATAAATTGGGTTCCAAACAGTCCCTTATAATTTCACATCAGTCCTGGTACATCACTACAATTCTAGAATTCCAATTCACAGTAGTTAAATCGTCAGAAAACTGTTTTGAGATGAATACAGGCATATCATAATATGTTGATACGACTGTACTCAACCATTTGTCGTTTCCACAAGTTTTCCGCGATACGGTTGTATGGTATTAACCTGATAAGGTCGTATTCAACCATTCTTACAGTTTTGTGAAAACCCCGCGATACAGCCGTATGGTCTTATCTTGATACGATCGTATTACCCGTAGGATTAGTTTTCTATGCCAACCGCCCAATACGACCGTATTATTCATGCATGAATACGACCGTATTCATACATTGACTGTTTACTGTTTTGGTCATTTTGACCAATCTAAGTCATTTTTTACCAAATCAATTGTTACTAGAATATGTATAAGACTTATATTGGCCCACTTGATAGTTCCAAACACTCAGATTATCATTATGGTGACCCGGATGCATGCAACCATTTTTAGCCTAATTGCATAAATCGCAAATCTTACCTCACTAAAGCTTTCCTTCCACAATCAAGCTCAATAACACATTCTAGTATCTCCAGCTACCTTAGGAAGCTTCTGCATGTAAGATTCAAGTGCTCAACCTCATTTTTTTAACTTCCCAAAAAGGTAAGTTCTAACACCATGCATGTTCAATCTAAAACTTACCTTAGTGTTCTTGATGTCACTGGAGCACAATGTTAGTCTCATAACTTTTAACAACCGGGCTCTATCCAGGGTTAATACAAAAACCACCACGATCTAGTGTGTGAACAACTGATTGAATGGTACTCGTATGAGCTTCACTACTTTGACAGAAGTACCACTCTATGTAAATCAGCCACAACCTTGAGGCATGAAAGGATAAAACTATGAGCAAAGTTTGAGGCTTATTTTAGCAATCAAGTGTTGACTATACCCGTACCTTTAATTTTTAATTGCATTGACCAAAATAATTAGCATTCTCAGACTTTATCATTGGAGACTTTCCTCCTCCCGCGTGTTTATCTTGCCAGGATTTGTTGAATACTTCAATGTATTGTTCGCCTGCTGCAGGATTATTATCATCCCAGTCACCAAATTTCGGGATTGCATGGCCATCATCAGCCTGGCATATTGTTGAGGGTGTATTTTCAGGATGCTCACAGGAAGCTCAGACATTTCAGGAATCCTATTGTCATCTGGGAATCTCGTACATTCAGGTATCCTGATCATATTATTTTAACTAACCTTCATATTTTGCCACATGTCTATTTGACAAGGTATTACCAAAATCATCAACAACCTCCGAAACTTACGCTCCAGCTGAAGAAGATCGTGGACCAAGTGAACGGAGAGGCCTCTAACGGTCGAGTTAGTTGGACGATAGGATCCCGGGAATCCCGGAAAGTTAGTTATCATTGTATTTGTTATATAAATCGAGGATTCGATCAGTAGGAACACACAACTGCACTCGCACACTAGTTTCCCACTACGAATTATTGTATCACTTAGCTCTGATCGATCAAACCTCCAACCCGTTGTAACAAATCGTTTGATAATTAATAACATTGACTTGGTGGCGGTTTCCAGCCGGCACCCGAGGTTTTTATCCAGGATTCCTAGAGGCAACTCAAAGGATTCTGGAGTTTTCCTCGCTAAAATCCTTGTGTTATCACCCTTACTTGGATTACTTACTCATTTGATCGTTAAGCACTCTACCTCACAATCTAAGTTTGGAATACAGGATTCTCAAAGAAATGTTGTATCAGACTCCTTGTCTTTTTGTAGTTGGATCTCCAAGTTTTTGGAATGCTCCAATTTTTGACCAAAACAGTTTAGCGCCCACCGTGGGGCAAGTGGTGCTTAATCTTACCGAAATCCCATTCGTTTCGTTTAATCTCCAATCCCGACAATGTCAAACCCACAGAAATCTATTTCGGCCTCCACATCGTCCTCCATTCCTCCTCTTCCTTCCGCTCCAGGAAACCAGAAGAAAACTGTGGACCGTCAGAAAAGAGTGGACGAGCAGCCGAGAAAAACTGACTATCCTGTCTTCACAGGATCCCAGGTTCAATCTGTTGATCCTGTTGTTACTAACAATGATTTGTTTGCTTTGATCAGGCAGGTGAAAAATCAAATGGATCAGCAAGAAAAGACCAACCAAACGGTGATGAAGGAGATTGAAGAACTTAAAAAGTCCAAGAAACCTGTGGAGAAACCAAGTCCTCTGTTTCCAAGGCATCTTGACTTCAATGCTTCAGGATCCTCAGATCCGTCTCGCTACAGTTACAAGTCGGCATCATGCTTTACCACAGCTCCTACAATGACTTCTCAGGCCGCTGGATATGCAGAAAGTGCTGCAGGATTCTCAGGAGCTGTCCCGCCAGAGTCTTCACAGTCACGCTATAAGGGTCCTTGGATTCCGCCACTGTCGGGATCCTCAGCCTCGCCGTCCCAAGGATACCCCTTTTCTGCCGGGAATCCAAGCCAGAGTTCCCAGGGATATCAATACACTAACCCTTCTGTTTCTGCAGGAATCTTCAAGACTAGCTCCTCAGAAGTGCATGATGGTGACGACATTCCCATGCAAACAGCAGCCACTACGGAGCCAAGCTTCCCAGCGAACTATGGCTACACTCCCAGGATTCCAGTCCAGAATCCTACCTCTGGTAACATGACTAACTCAATCCCTATCATTTCTAACATGGGCGCTTCTTATGATGCAGGCTATGCAGTTAATAGCGGTGCTATAGCGGCGCTATAGCGGTGCTATAGCGGATAGCGGACCCTATACAAATTATCGGTATCATATAGCAGTTAAAATATCGGTTCGACATTTATCGGTCATAGCGGCCGCTATAGCACTGATATCGGTCTCATATAGCGGTGCTATAGCGGTGCTATAGCAGTTACGAGGGTTTAGGCTACACTAACCTCTTCCAACGTCCGATCAATGTCATTTGAAGTCATATTCACATGTATCTATAAACCCTACAAACATGTTTGAGTATTGATACTTAATATTACTATTAATATTTTTGTGTTTTATGTTTTCTATATATAAATATATGTGTATATATATAAATATATATATATTAAAATTACCGCTATCCCACCGCTATATCACCGAGATAGCCTATATCTCATATAGCGGTCCTCAACCGCTATTTCATTTTGGACCGTATTAACTGCATAGGATGCAGGTATTCATCCAAGTATCGCTAGAGAGCTCCAGAAATTGAAAGAGATGATATCAAATGTTCCAGGAATTCTAAAACCTATACCTGAGGTTCCTTTGGAAAGCCACAAGATATCTAGATTTACTTGGCCAATATCCCAAGTGGAGATCCCGAAGCGTTTCCAGACCCCAAGTATGAAGCTTTATGATGGAACCACGGATCCTGAAGAACACGTGGCACATTATCGGGAGCGTATGGAGATCAATCCCATTCCGATAGAAATCAAGGAAGCCTGTCTATGCAAAGGCTTCGGATCAACCCTAACAGGGCCAGCCATGAAATGGCTACTGAGCATTCCTCCTAACACTATTACGTCATTTTCTCATTTAGTTAACTTGTTTAACAATCAATTTTCTTGCAGCAGGACCTTTGAGAAGCTTACAGGAGACCTATACCGAATAATTCAGAAGCCAGATGAGCCTCTCAGAGACTATATTGCCAGATTCGGACGAGAATCTCTTGAGATTCCTAATCTGGATATGGCAGCAGCCGTGGAAGCCTTCAAAATGGGGCTCTCCAAAGATTCCCGTTTTTACGATGACCTTGTTATGGCTCCTTGCAGGAATCTTGATGAAGTACGCAGTAGAGCTCTGAGATTTATTCGTTTGGAAGATGACAAGAGGATCCACCAAAGACTGGAGGTTCCTAAATACGATCCTAACAGCAAAAAGGCGGAATCCCCCGGGAAGCCGTATAGATCTCGTCCATATTCCAAACCGGAAAATCACAAAGTCAACGCCGTTGACCAGGACGATGACGATGAGGAATATCCTAAGGTATCTGAATACTGTTTTTCCGTTGACATTGGTGGTTTGATGTGTGCTATGCAGGATCTAGGTGAAAAAGCAAGATGGCCCAGGAAGGATACTAAACAAGGATCCTGGAAGGACAAGACCAAGTGGTGTGCCTTCCATGAAGATTTTGGCCACCTGACGGACGAATGTATAGCACTCCGAAAGGAAATCAGTTATCTACTCAGCAAGGGGCATCTTAAGGAGTTGTTAGGCAGAAAGAAGGTCAAGACCCAAGAAGCCGACAAGGTGCCCCAGAGAGCAGCTTCTCCACCACAGGATGCCCAGATTATCAACTTCATCTCAGGAGGCTCGGACATCTGTGGAACTTCATATTCCTCAGCTAAGAAGCATGCCAAGGAATCCAAATCTGAACAGGGTGACAGACCTGTCCGGACATCCACCCTGACTCAAGACAAACTCATATCCTTTGATGAGAGTGACCGTTCTCATGTTCAGGATCCTCACCATGATAGTCTTGTGGTTACTTTATATATTGCTAACCATTTTGTTCGCAGGATTCTGGTTGATAACGGGAGCTCAGTAAACATAATCCGACTTGATGTGCTCAAAAAGATGGGGATCCCAGAAACTGAAATAGTTCCAAGATCCTCGGTTTTAGTCGGCTTCAGCGGTGAAACTAAAAGCACCGTTGGGGATATCAGGTTGCCAGTATATATAGAGGGGGTAAACTCTATGCAAAAATTTTGTGTTATAGATTCTCTCTCTTGTTGCAATATTATTCTTGGCAGGCCTTGGATTCACGAGATGAAGGCAGTTCCTTCAACTTATCACCAATGTATCAAGCTTCCTACACCCTGGGGAGTCGTAAGAATTGAAAGTGACCAGCAGGAAGCCAAGAACTGTTATTCTACTTCAATGAAGAGCACCACTAAGGTGACGAAGGGATAGCAATTACAGAAAAAGGCACCTGAAGCACAGGAGGACAGGGAGCTTGATGTCAAAGAAATACCTCAAGACCCTAAGAATCCTGAAATCAAGGTGCTCATGGGAACGAGCATCCCAACAAATGTTGAGCAGGAATTATTCCAACTTCTCAAAGCCAGAACTTCAACTTTCGCCTGGAAGCATGAAGATATGACAGGTATCCCTAAACATGTAATTACTCATAAACTTGGTTTAGATCCTTCTTTCAGGCCTATACAGCAGAAAAGGAGGAAGTTCGCTCCAGAGAAAAATATAATCATCCAGGAGGAAGTCGACAAGCTTCTCAAAACAAAGATGATCAGAGAAGTCAAATATCCTAGGTGGCTAGCAAATGTGGTGGTGGTCCAGAAGAAGAATGGAAAGTGGAGAGTTTGTGTTGATTACACAGACTTGAATAAGGCCTGTCCTAAGGACCCGTTTCCACTTCCCCACATCGATGCAATGGTGGATGCCACGGCTGGCCACGAGATGCTCACTTTCATGGATGCCTCAGCAGGATTCCAACAAATTCAGATGGAACCTTGCGATCAAGAGCATACAGCATTCATGACTCCAACAGGTATATATTGTTATACTGCTATGCCCTTTGGATTAAGAAATGCAGGTGCCACCTACCAGAGGCTCGTCAATATGATGTTCAAAGAGCAACTGGGGGACACGATGGAAGTCTACATAGATGACATGGTGGTAAAGTCCAAGAAAGCTGAAGATCACGTCAAGGATCTCCAGACTGCCTTTGATATCCTTGATCAATATAACATGAAGCTCAATCCCTCCAAATGCCACTTTGGGGTGCGAGCTGGAAAATTCTTAGGATATATGGTCACCGAAAGAGGAATCGAAGCAAGCCCAGAGCAGATTAAGGCAATTCTGAATCTCAAGTCCCCATCAAATGTCAAAGAAGTGCAGAGGTTGACAGGAAGAATCGCGGCACTCAACAGGTTTATTTCGAGGTCCTCGGAGAAAAGCAAGGATTTCTATGATATCCTGAGGAAAAACAAGAAGTTCGAGTGGACTGAGAAGCATGAGGAAGCTCTAAGGTGCCTGAAAGATTACTTGTCAGCAGCCCCGTTGCTAATGAAACCAGAAGATGGGGAGCCACTGTATTTATATCTTGCCGTTTCCGGAGGCTCAATCAGTGCAGTCCTGGTAAAAGACCATCAAGGTCAGCAGCATCCGGTATATTATGTAAGTAAAACTCTGCTAGACGCAGAGTCCAGGTATTCTCACCTTGAAAAATTAATTTTATCTCTTATAATGGCTTCCACTAAACTTAGACATTATTTTGAAACACATGCTATAATCGTGATGTCTAACTATCCTATCAAGGCAGTTCTTAGGAAGCCGGAAATGTCAGGAAGGATGGCTAAGTGGGCAGTCAAGCTGAGTGCCTATGACATCAAATATGAACCAAGAACAGCGATCAAGTCTCAAGCATTAGCCGACTTTGTGGCGGATTTCAGCAGTGACATTGAACCAGAAGTTGAAAAGGAAGTCCAGCAACTTGAGAAGCTCAAGGAAGACTGGATCCTTTATACTGACGGCTCCTCGAATGTCAGAGGAACAGGGCTGGGAATCCTGCTGAAATCGCCACAGGGGGACATAATACCTCTATCCATATCCTGTGAATTCCAGGCTACCAACAATGAAGCTGAGTACGAGGCTTTAATTGCTGGATTACAGCTGGCCAGGGATATGGGAATCCTATCTATACAAGTGTTTGTTGATTCTCTCTTATTAACTAACCAATTTAATGGCTCTTATGCAGTGAGGGGGGAGAATCTGATCAAATATCTTGAAATTGTTAAAAAACTGTCTCTATTTTTCGAAAATTTTAGTATTTCGCAGGTACCAAGAGAAGATAATGCAGAAGCTGATGCCTTAGCAAATTTGGCTTCATCGCTCAGGATCCCTGAGGATGTTAAGATTCCAATAACTCACGTCTTGACACCGGCAATAGTTCAACAGGAAGCTCAGGCTGTTGGCGATAACGCAGGTGCAAACGTTGAGAATCCTGAAGATGCCCAGGAATCCTGGACATACCCGATCCGGAAGTATCTCAAAGATGGGGAGATTCCTAAGGGCGAGAACCCCAGAGCTTTTCGTACAAAGGTAGTACCCTACACTATAATTGATAATATCCTATATAGAAGATCTCTTGCAGGTGTCTACTTAAGGTGCCTAGAGAAGTCAGAAGCTCTTGAGGTGCTTGAAGACATCCATAGTGGAGATTGTGGAAACCATACCGGGGGCAGGGCGCTGTTCTCTAAAGTTCTCAGATTCGGGTACTATTGGCCAACTATGAAGAAGGATGCCGCGAGCTTCTCACAGAAGTGCGATGCTTGTCAAAGGCATGGAAATATCCTTCACCAACCTGCTGAGCATCTGCATCCTATAGTATCCCCACGGCCTTTCATGAAGTGGGGCATGGATATTGTGGGTAAGCTGCCAAAGGCTCCTGGAGGAAAGGTGTTTATGCTTGCCATGACATATTATTTCTCCAAGTGGATTGAAGCAGAAGCCTATGTTCAAGTGAGAGAAAAGGAAGTGATATCCTTCATCAAAAGAAACATCCTCACCAGATTTGGGATTCCAGCGGAGATTATATGTGACAATGGTTCCCAGTTTATAGGCAAAAGGACTACGAGCTTTTGTGAAAGCTGGGGCATCAAGATGATCACTTCAACACCTGTCCACCCTCAGGCTAATGGGCAGGCAGAATCCAGTAATAAAATTATCATCAATAACCTTAAGAGGAAGCTGGGTTCCAAGAAAGGTAAATGGGCCGAGGAGCTGCCATTTGTTCTTTGGGCAGACAGAACTACACCCAAGAATGCTACCGGCCAAACACCATTCTCATTGGTGTTTGGGGCAGAAGCCGTAATTCCTACAGAGATTGTACTCCCAACAGCCAGAATCAACTGCCAGGATCCTGAAACAAATAACCAGAACCTCCTTCAGGATCTCGAAACAGTTGAGGAGCTCAGAGATATGGCCAAAATCCGGATGGCCTCTTACCAACAGCGGATAGCAAAATCTTATAACAAGAACACCAGACTAAGAAGATTCCAGGTAGGCGATTTGGTTTTGAGGAAAGCTTTTCAGAATACTACCAATCCTGCTGACGGGAAATTAGCACCCAAATGGGAAGGCCCTTACCTTATAGATTCTGAAGAAGGTAAGGGGGCATACCGTTTAGTGAATATGGAAGGAGAACCTCTGCCAAGAGCTTGGAATGCCATCCACCTTAAAGCGTATTTTATGTGAGAATCCCATTGAGAATCTCGGGCAGAATCCCAAGGATCCTCGCTGTCTAAATATCCCAAGGTACGTATACTAATTCTATTTCAATTAATTCTTAATATTTTGTGATGAGTTACTGACTTAAGCATCGGAGTGGTGTTAGCTAGGCTAACACCCACCCCTCACCAAGCATTGAGTGTTTTGCAGATTTTGAGAATCCTAGAGAATTTTGGGTATATCCCCAGTTAGAGGTTGGCCACCTCTCCTACGTTTAAGGTATCCTGCATACCTTCTAAGGTTTGAGAGGCTGACTCCTCTCCTAAGTTTGGGTAATCGCCAGTAGCGCACGACCCTCGCCAGTAGCGCACGTTGTCCCCCGGTACGCTAAAGGTGGCCGGACCAGTCCACTCCAGGGGTGGCTGACAATCTTGTCACTGGAGGCTGCCGGGCGGATTCTCAAGGTTTATAACACTGACGTGTTATCTAAGGTTTTGGCATTTTCGTGTCACATACGTATGGGCTTGTCCCCAGTTTTGGCTTAGACCCAAGTTTATCGGGCTTGTCCCCAGTTTTGGCTTAGACCCAAGTTTATCGGGCTTGTCCCCAGTTTTGGCTTAGTCCCAAGAATCCCGGGTTTATCCCCAGTTTATTTAACTTGTTTGCTCTCGAAAATGTCGGCTTCGGCCGGAGGCCAAGAAGCTTTTCAGAATTATTTCAGGTTTTAGAAGAAACTGAAGCAAATACTGAGGAAACTGCGTTCAGGATTCCTACAAGAATCCCGATTCAGGTAGAAAAAGTTATGATTATTTGGAATTGGAAAATTGGCTAAGGTAAAATTCAAAGGTCAGTTTTCACTATTTAATCTAACTTGACATATTATTCGAATTTCAAATGGTCTTCCAACATGCAAGTCATCTTTTAGATATTTGATAAGTTTTTACAAACTAATTCTACCAATCAAAATTTCAATACAAAAGGCAATATGAGAAGCCCAAAAGATACTGATATTTTTTATAGCCATAAAGGGTTGTGAGCTTCTCAAGCTTCGTCCTGAAAACCTCAGGATCCCTCCACTTGAGAAGCTCGAAGGTCAAAAGATTGTTTTTTGGGAATCCTGGTTTCGTCTTGTAAACACAAGATCCCTCCACCAGGATCCCCACCATTGTTGTTGTTTGCTGCTTGTTCATTACAGGAAAAGAGAAATTGTTTCAACTACAAGAACCACCAAAAGAACCACCTAAAAACCTAAAAAGTGGGCTCAGACCGTTGCAATGTCCTCATCGCCCACTGTCTTCTCCTCCTCCACCGGCTTCACCACGTCCTCCAGCTTCTTGCCAGCTCCCAGCTCAATCACATAAGCCCTTGTTGGGGCAACCGGAGAATCCGGAACCGCCTTTGAGGAGCCACCTTCGGTCCCATCCTTTCCTTCCCCATCACCATCTCCTCCCAGCGATTCCAAGACCAGCCTCCAGCCTGCGACATCCCAACCTGGTACCTGAAAGCCAGCCGCTTCAGCCTCTTCTGCCATTTGAATTTTGCACTCTAAGACGCTCCGGGCAGCCGAGAGTTGGCCGATTTCAGCATCAGCAGCCATTTTGGCTTCCAGGGCTTGACGCTGCTCAGTGAGCTTATGCTCATAGAGAAGGGTCTTACCCTTGGCAGTTTCAGCTTGGGCCTGAATCTTCTCGTTGGCTTCGGCGAGCTTCTTCTCCATGTCCATAGCTTGGAAGCTCAGCTTCTCAATACCCTGCACAAGTAGGAATCCTATTCAGTAGCAGCGACACGTATAAAACTAACACAAATATTACTTGAGCTTCTTACCAGGTTGATCATGGTCTGCATGGAGAGGATCTTATTGCTAACCTCAGAAGGAGCAAGATCTTCAAAGGATTCCAGGTACACCACGGGAGCTGCTGGAGTTTCTGAGGCCTTCCTCTTCTTGGAAGCCGAAGCTTTTGGCCGGCTGACAGGTGGCTTGGAGACGGTAGGGTGCTCGAGCTGTTCCTTCTTGACTTTCAGGAGGCTGTCAAGATCCTTCAAGGAAAACGAGGCGCTGGATTTGGGAGCTGTAATCAGAAACAGGTTGTCAGTATCTGGGAAGCTCATATAATCAAAAAAGTCAGAATCCTATAAAGGCTTACCAGACATGGCAGGAGTATGGTCGGCCGAATAGCTGTTTTCACTGGTTGTTGTTTCAAGGATCAGGGCTCTCTCGTTGGTCAGAATCTGGTAGATGGCTTCAAGCTTCTTGAAGTCAGGCTGCTTCTTGATGAGATTCTCAAACTTGGGCGCTGCAAGAAAGAAAACAACAAAGAAATTAGCAATGTACAGAAAATTCAACGGAATAAACACAAAACTTCAGTTTCCTACCATTCTCAACCCACTTCGACGGTAACTCTGTCCCCCCAGGAATCGAGTCTCGTTTGACGAAGAAGAATCGCTTCTTCCAATCGTGATCGTTGTGGGAAGCTCGGGGAATCAACTGGGAATTAGAGGTACGAGCCTGAAGAACGAATCGACTACAACCATGGGTTCTTAACTTGTAGGCTTCACAGATCTCAGGAATCCCGATGTCGAGATTCCTGGTTTGGTTCAACTGGTCCAGAGAATACAAGATTCTCCAGACCATCGGCATGGTTTGAGAGTAAGAAAGGCGGGTGGTCTTGAAGAATTGAGTGATAAGCTCCGGAAAAGGGAATGTCATTCCGAGCAAGAATAGATAGTACATGAAGCAAACCCAGGTTGTGGAAACGAAATCGGACTTGACAAGGGAGCTGTAAGGTCGGAAAACAGTCTCCGGCGGAAAAATGCCGGAGTTTTTCAGATCGTGGATGTCGCGATCGTCGAAAGTGCAACTTTCCTCCTCACAGGGGATAATATACCCCTGATCGTGGAATTCTTCGGCGACCGGAAGGCTTAATGAAGAGGAAGATCGAGTGTTTTTCTTGGCCATGGCCGAAAAACGCGAAGAAAAAACGAGGAAGAAGAAGAATAACTGACCTGGAATACCGGAGAAGCTCGAGAGGTTTTTGCGAAGAAGATGGTGATAATCTCAGAAAGTTACCTCCTATTTAAAGCAAAACATCACATCTCTTGGACGCCGAGAAAGCAGTCACATCCGTAACCATATTTACCGTCTTGACGCCGTGAAAAAAGGAATCTTTTTGAATTTTAACAGCTGTCAAACTTATCCACAGCTGTTGAAATTCAAGGGGCAATTGTTGAGGGTGTATTTTCAGGATGCTCACAGGAAGCTCAGACAGTTCAGGAATCCTATTGTCATCTGGGAATCTCGTACATTCAGGTATCCTGATCATATTATTTTAACTAACCTTCATATTTTGCCACATGTCTATTTGACCAGGTATTACCAGAATCATCAACAACCTCCGAAACTTACGCTCCAGCTGAAGAAGATCGTGGACCAAGTGAACGGAGAGGCCTCTAACGGTCGAGTTAGTTGGACGATAGGATCCCGGGAATCCCGGAAAGTTAGTTATCATTGTATTTGTTATATAAATCGAGGATTCAATCAGTAGGAACACACAACTACACTCGCACACTAGTTTCCCACTACGAATTATTGTATCACTTAGCTCTGATCGATCAAACCTCCAACCCGTTGTAACAAATCGTTTGATAATTAATAACATTGACTTGGTGGCGGTTTCCAGCCGGCACCCGAGGTTTTTATCCAGGATTCCTAGAGGCAACTCAAAGGATTCTGGAGTTTTCCTCGCTAAAATCCTTGTGTTATCACCCTTACTTGGATTACTTACTTATTTGATCGTTAAGCACTCTACCTCACAATCTAAGTTTGGAATACAGGATTCTCAAGTGAATTTTTGACCAAAACACATATATTTCGCATCACAAAACCATTTGATGTACATTTTAGAAAACCATTTTATGTACATTTGAAAAGTAAAACATACTATACAACACCAACTTGCCCTTACAGCTGCTTGCAGTGTTTCAAGGACAAGATGCATTGTTTCATCGTATCCCTGTATAGTATTGCACATCTAAAAATACACTTATTTCATGTATCATTAATTCATTATAAAAAGAAAATCAAAATATCATTATTTTAAGTATGTGAGTTCATTGGTTAAAACTTAAAATGAATAAAAAGTCAGTTCGGCCCATGATCAGTTGAACACCCTCCTTGTTTATATGCATAACTACTTACATATGTATCATCTTATATAATATAATATATGAGGCTACATTAAATTATACTTGATGGTATGTATAGCCATTGAGATTGATATTTATCACATGTTTAAGAATTGTGTGTGTTTAATCAGTTTCCTTTTAGTATGAGGTTATGGATCTTATTTGATTAGTTTTAGTGCTATGAATGTTATTTGATTAGTTTTAGTTTCTATAGTTACATCTAATAAGTTGATTATTCTTACAATTCAAAACAATTTGGAAAAAAAAAAGTAGGTAACATGCACCAGACCAACTTGACCCATTGGACCCGCTCTCTTGGGGGCCTTTGACCCCGAACTCCTCTAAAAATTTGTGCTATCCCTTAACAAAATTATAGTTTTACCCCTAGTGGTAACTAAAGATGAATTAAAGGCAGTTAAGTTGAAGAATAACATAGGAGCTTACACATCCATGCTAATTGCTTGGATAGCAGCATAGAGGAAATTATCAATAACACCATGGTTGATCTGTAAGATGAAAGAAGTACAAATGAGGAATGAATGAATGATGTTCTTAAGAAAGGAAACAAAATATATGAATAGTCATATGAGCATAGAGAAAAGGACATTCATGTACTCATGCAGCAAAAATACCAAGCAGTTAAGATGTTAATGATGTGGAAGCAATCATAACATGATTAACTAAAACATACCTACTGCCATGTCTTTGGTTAAAGTTTGCTCCAATAGGTTCCCCAAATTGACTTCAGATGGCCCGAAAACATAAGAATAAATTTATCAAGATATTGTGATTTATTATATATAAAAAGATCAAAGTATTATTATCAATCAATCTATAAATGTACTACAGGTACTGCAAAACAAGAGCTAACCTCAACTTCAATAAATTTTTTTGACATGGAAGATAAAGCAAAAAGAGTCGCATCCCTCATCGGACGCTTTATAATCCAGTAAAGATTAAAATTGGCAGATTTTAAATAAAAGAGTCATACCAATGTAACACAATAGAACATAAGTTAAATTGGTGTACCCTCCACCAGAGCCTTTACCCCTCTCCTACTGAGACTCAACTAATCTTTGTTTAGCAGCATTTAATATAGCATTAACTCCCTCAATCCCATAAGTAATGTACTCATAAGGTGGATGCACCAGTGAGTTATCAGAACTCTGAACAGAACCAGCACTTAGTTTCACAACTTCTCAAGAAGCACACACATTTATTTTGTGTCTGCCTTTGTTATTTTCTATCATATACAAATTTAATCCATTTACTACACCTGATAAACAAGAACAATACTGAAAGTCCTTATGCAAGAAGTAGTGTGCATGGAATGTCATGTTGGATCAATGAGGAACACCAAACTACAGATACAATACCAGACAACATATATATAGAACTCATCATGGCACCTAACTCCAGTCTTAGTTCAGCTTAGTACTCTCACATACTAAGACACAATCATAAGAAATATAACTAAATCATCAAACACTGATTAGATGGGCATAATGAAGATCCTATGGAGGACTACCTTAAAGTTCACAAATGAACCTCTTCACGATTACAACTTTAACCATCAACTGACTATAACTTACCCAAAAAAACAAAAACAAAAAAAACAAACGAAAGAAGCTAACCATTAATTTACCAAAATCTCAAGACTATAACTTACAACAAGAAAGTGATACATGGGTGGACAATAAGGAAAACCTTAGACGAAGCAAAAATTAAGAACCGCATAAGAATCAGGAATCACAGTAAACCAAAATTGAGAACTATCTAAGAACAAACAACAATACATACACCAAATATGAGAACTATCTAAGAACAAACAACAATACTCAAATATTGAGAATCAGAAGTGTTTGAGAGAGATATATGGGAATAGTGAGCATCTGCTTGAGTAAATTATGAGGAGTCATATCGATTTGAGTAGTCACCGAACAAATTTTGCATCTTCTGATTCCTTTAGCACTTGGAATATGATGCTTGTAGACATAGTTGCTAGAGGAAAAACTCAAGACATCGCCGGCCTATCCCGTCACAGACTAAGGCAGAGTGTCGCCGTGTCACTGATTAGGGCAGAGCCGGAGCGAGAGAAGGAGATGAGCGTGGGGAAGATTAGGACAAAATGTCGGCCACCTGAAGGGATGAGCGTGGAGATGGAGCATTTTTGCTTGTGGAGACTATAGCAGAGATGGAGCAAGAGAAGGGGATAAGCGTGGCAAAGATCAGGGCTAAATGTCGGCCTGAGGGATGAGGGTGGAGAGGTGCAATTTTTTGGCACAAGCCACAAGGTAATAAGAATGAGCGGGAATAGATTTGAGCATGAATAGATTTTGTGGGGACGTGAAATAAAAACATAAAGTGGCAGAAGATAATGACCCGCAATTTGAAAAATCATCCGTATTTTTTTCATTTGATAGTTGTTTTATGACACGCAAAAATACATGTCATCTACTCTTAGTGTTTTAGAAATTATGACAGTTTTATTATGACGTTTACATTTGCGCGTCGTAAAACTTATGTGTGTCATAATTCACGTATCATCAAAGACTCTTTTTCTAGTAGTGTCCGATGCATACAAATAGAGATGATATTGTGAATGTTATGGTATTTATTTGTTAGCATAGTTAAGGTTAATCAACATTTAGGATTTTCTAAAAATAGGTTGTTTTGAACAACGACATGACAACTAGCTAGGTCTTTTCTTTGAGGTGTTATAAAAAATGATACGTCGCTATCTATGGAAAGGTTGAAGTTCGCAAGTGTCCACGTCGCTATGTCAACGAGTGACTTCAACTAAAAACAAAAGATACAATTAACCACTAATTGTCGAGGTTGGAAGTTCAAAGTATTAAAAAATAATATAAAATAAAAACGGGGACTTACACATGTTTCAAACACACCTCAAAAAAGACATAGCTGTCATCATCACTTTATTAATACATAATACATATACACATAACAAGATTCTTTAACTTTATGTATACTAGCAATATTGAATCACACGTTACATGTACATGAAATTATCTATGACGAAATCTCCATCATTAAATTCAAATATTTGATCAATTGTCATCTCAGTCTGAAGCTTATTTTCATTTGAAGCCTTGCTATTATGCTGCCATTGATCATGTTCGATGGTGCTTAATTGATGGTTCGAACCATGGCTAAGTGGCTGATCACTTGGCATACCAAAGTCCTGTTGAAACTCATGTAGGTTAATCCAGTCAGCAAATAGAAGTGTTGGCAAGTTGCTGATCTGGGAAAGTGGTCGGACCGAGTGAACCATGTCAGCAGATGAGGTGTTGGATGTGTTTAGGCACGATGAAGCTGACTCTTTACTTGCCATGTTTGAATGTGGGCAATCAAGTTTATGATCAACTTGAAGGTGATTTGATTTCATTACTTTCTTTTTGAGGTGAGAATTCCAATAATTTTTAATCTCGTTATCTGTCCTTCCAAGCAAATGCTGTGAAATCTGAGACCACCTAATAAGCAAAATTTAATTTTTAAATAAAATCAAATAAAAGCAGTTAAAATAAGCATCATATCATTAAAGCGCTTCTAACCCAATGATATAAGGTGATTTACATAGTGGTGTCCATCCCAATTAGATTAAAGATTTGAGTCCCAGGATAAAACTTATCTATTTTATAGTTAACAAGGGGATATATGTAAATGTTTTTTTTTTAAAATAGAATTACATAGATGTGGATGATTGTCCTTTTAAGGAAAACAACCATAGGAACATCGTCGACAACTTAGATCTACCGGATATCACATCTAAAAAAGATTTTAAAAAGTCTTTTAATTAATTATTAATGATATGCCGGTGATTGTTAACGGAATATTGAAGGTGAAACACCGGTGACAGGGTTGTCGATAATCTGTTAATGATAAGAGTGTCTGTGATCCGTTAATAAAGCATGTAAGGAAATATTTCTCCTGGTCGGGAAATTTACTTATATATAGCTAGGGAGATGATCATTTGAGAACCAATTCGTTTTGAGAACTTTTGAGAACCATTCTAAGCCACTAGTTTATACATATGGAAAACCCCTCATGAATTATATTGGTCCCCACCTGAAATCAGTGGTTGAAATTTGGTTCTCAAAAGTTCTCAAAACAAAAAGTTCTCATTTGAACCTAATCCTATATAGCTAAATTCAACTTGATCCGGAAGGTTAAGGCGGAAGTAGTTGTCCGGATGAAGTGTTAATCCAGCTGAAGATTGAAGACTGGAGTTGTTTCGGAAGATCAAGTTTATACGGATGAGTATAGTTGATATGGATGCTAAAGAGTTGATCCGGATCGGTATAATTTAGGAATGAGTTTGAGTTCCTCCGGAAGGAGAGTTCATCCGGAGTTGACTATTCCCTTGTACTTGATCCGGGTACACTGTGTACTTGATCCGGGTACAGACAAAACAAGTTTTTGAATATGATCTCCAACATCAGTATCTACCCACTATTTACACTGTAACAGAAACTGTTTAACTGTTTTGTTGACATGTTTATAATGTACAACGTTATTAGTGTCCAGATATTGTACTTAGTTATATAGAGGTCAAGATAAATCTTAGGGAAATCAAGAGCATTCATTGATTTCTACTAGCTCTATATATTGTATTGTTGATTTCCTTGTAACACATCGATCAGAGTAGTGAACAAGTTAATGCAATAGTAGAGCTAGTTTATCCATACTTGTGTTCTATACTTTCTTACTATTAACTTTGAATTACTTAATAGGGAGAGTGAATATTAAATTGTTTCCACAAAGTTAATATTGTGTGTAATCTTGTTAAGGTTAATCGACTTAACCACAATCCTACAAAGTAGTCTTCAGTAATTTAGTAATTTGTTGGTAAAGCAGACCTGGGTGGTAATGCCATCAGTGATAAATCAACCCTTGGTATGAAAACCACTATTGTAATGAACGATTCACCGGTGAATTAGACATCTGTTTCGACAGTGAGATGGTCATAATAGGTGCTTTATTCTTTGGATTTGATTCAACCCATTGAAGTGTATGAAACACTTTCATATTAAAGTTATTTTATGTGGTACTCTAAAATTCTTTTAAGTATGATTTCTTTCATGACAACTATATATACCAATCGCGTATGAGTTTTATATCTTAAACCAAACCAAATATCTTCTTTATATATAGGGACACCGACCATATCATCAGAAAGTTTCAGTTATCTTTTAATTATTGGTGACTACTCCTAGTAGTGGTTAACAGTTATGAGTTACTTCTACATAAACTACATCAATAGTAACTATACCCCCATCCATCAGTTATTACGGATAGACATAGTTAGTAGGGAAATAATCATTTGAGAACCAATTAATTTTAAGAACTATTCCATGGGGGGTTTTTATATATAATTAGTAGCTCAAAATGTTCTTAAAAGTTCTCAAAACCAATTGGTTCTCAAATGATCATCCCCTAGTTACTAGTGATGCCAATTAGCTGTTGTTGCTAATGCTAATCGGTTGCAAATGATGTTGATCAGTTTGCTACTGACGTTGATCAGTTGCAACTGATGCTACTAAACACAATTGATGTTTGTTCTTTTTTTTTTTATTTTTTTTTGTCTTTAAGTAAATTCTGATTTACCAAATTGACTCGATAACACTAAAATCACCAACATCCATTTTGACCCGTCGAGTGTGGTGCTTCGGTGAATGGTGTGGGTCAACTATCGTGAATTATTTACCCACAACATCTTTTCTAAAGGACCATATCCGAAAGATCACTAACTGTCACTAAAAATACTATTGTACGTAGTAAATTAATAACGGTCAGAAAAAATATAAAATGAATATGATCAATTACTTGTTGCCTAATAAAGCATGAAGGGTCAAAATGGTTTCTTCTTCTTGTGATGAAAATGGCCCGCGCTTTAAACCTGGCCTAAGATAATTAATCCATCTTAATCTGCAGCTCTTTCCATTCCTTTGCAAACCTAAACGAAGATAATGTTGAACGTCAAATGTTTGTAACAATTAACAAATAGCAGTAAACTTGTTTTTTTTTTAATAATTAACATAAATTTCATGCATGAATTGATGATGTTAATTACCTGCATTAACGGGGACAGAACTCCAGCAAGCATGGCCATGGTTCATGACATAATGTGTTAGCTTTTGGTCCTCATCCGGTGACCATAATCCCTTCTTGTGCTTCATGATTCGGTTTTCTGGAAGCTTGCACCTCATTTTCTAGAAAGATGACGAACTTAATTATGAATTTATGAATCTTGTTTTTTTTTTTTTTCGGAGTAGTATACTAAATATTGTAGTGATTGAGAATGAAGATATTAATTAATGAATGAGAAACCGTAAATGATTGGGTATTTATAGGGAATATCATACAGATTAGTTATGCATGTCATCAACAAGTTAAATAAAATAAAATAAAAAACGAGATTTGGAAATCTTGAATATTCCATCCAAGCAAATTAGAACTCATTGACCTTCTTTCTAACAACAATTTTCAGTCAGTTTTTATATATACAGCCCAAAGTTCTAAAAGAAACTTCCAAGAAATATGATCATTAGAGAATAACTTACACGGGACTAAATAATAAGTTTATGTTACATAATTGATACCACTTGTAAACCACTGAGACGATCTTACTACAGCATGATTCGGTAATCGGATAACAACGAGAAAGTAAATAAAGCTTTGTTTTATTGATTCACTTAGAGATTACAAGTAGAGAGAGAAACACACTCAGTTTACACACAGTTTAAGAGTTGTAGAATGACAGAACTACTAAACACTCTCTCTAACAAGCTATTTATAGTCACTTAGTAACAGGCCAGCGTACCAGCTGCGGACCAGATGCACCGCCCGGATCATCTGGTCCGGCGGTGCATCTGGTACGGCCAGTGACTATAAAACTCACACAGATGCTCTAGATTAGATACAATACACGAGACACACGCTAGCATAGGAATATGCTCTAACAAACTCACCCTTAACGTGTAGTGTATCTATATTCTAACTAAACTTCAATCTTCAATCTTCAACATTGCTGCATCCGATCTTTGACTTGAAATCTTGTCAGAAATAGAGCTTGCATGGCTGGATCAATCTTGAACAGACTTTGAACTTCAAGATCCACTTGTGAAAGATATAACATACTCCCCCTTTCACCATGCTAGAGTCTTCTCACTCAGATAACCTGCAATTTCAGAAGACAGAAACGCGGTTTTCCTTTTCTTTTGAAAATTAATTTAATCTTGGCGCAAAACTTCTCTTCGAGAATCCAAGATATAGTTTTGAATTTTAAATTTTATATCAAGTATCGATCGGTCGAAAACAAATAAGAAATAAAATCTTTTTGATTTTTCAGAAATTTTATACTAAAACACACCTAAAATCTTTTTGGATTTTTCAAATATGAAACATAAATGCAATACAGAAATGAAATACTGAATCACACACAATTTTTGTCTTTTGTGAGAAAGATCACAACTTGTGATCATATTGGTCATAACATGCTGAACTACACTTCAATTTCAAATACTTCAGCACACAAGTCATGTCGATTACCGGTATAATTTGTCCATTTTAAACTCAGGCATAATCATACTCATACCATCTGGATATGTTATTGATTGATTTAGTTTGCTTTAACCAGTGAACCCCACACTACCTGACATACTCAGATATGTTTTTGCTTCTTACATCACACTTTGTGATTTCATTTGTGACTTAATCACATAATGATTGTATTCATGATTCAGTCAACTGTGTTTCATGCAAAAAGAAATAAGAACGTTAAATCGTCTACCTTAAGGTCGATCTTTCGATACGCAGATAAGGCCTCGGATTTAACAAAATAAGAAAATAAAACAAGTTGAAATTGTATAACCCAACAACAATCAGGTCAGTACTCCCGTACACGCAGAGAAAGTCCGATTAGTTATACGAAACACCAAAGAAAATAAAGCAGAACGTCAAACGAACAACAATCAGGTCGGTCTTTCGACACGCAGAGAAAGTCCGATCGTTTGACAAAATAAAGAAAATCAAACAAGTTTAAATCTTTGCAAAATGAACACATGTATACACAGTGACTTCTCATTTTCTTTTTCACATATTTTTTTCTTGATCTATCATGAGATATGCATCAAGATGTTGTCCACTTGGTCAAGCATTAGTATTTAATGTGTTTATCACATCTGAATACTTTCTGATTTAATGTCGAGCCTACCAAGTACATCAAACAATGATCTTATGACTTTTTCATCTATTTTATCCATGAGTCAGACATGTAAGCCAATGTACCATCATTTCCCAAATATGTTGGATACAATTTCTCATTTTTCCATGTTTTTGTATTTTCCTGTTTTTCAATGTTTTTGTATTTTTCCATTTTCTCCCCCTTAAAATGAAAACTCTATTTTTGGATTTTCATTTTAATCAAAAAACACAAACACACTATTTTTGGTTTTTCAATTTTCTCCCCCTAAACTACATACGGAATGTAAAAGAAAGAAAATTGACCAATCGATACTGATACCTTTTCAGTTTAAGCTTTCAGAAAAACTTTCAGTTTAGAAATATGAAGCATTCAATTTAAGTTAATAACACAGAATACTCCTCCATCAGCAACTTTGCAATCACCAACGGGTCTTCTAGAAATACCTGCACACTGGTTTAAATGATTAGTATTCAAATGACCCGAAGCACACAGCTTCTGGTCGACCAGTGTCTTCCTCAAAATCAGTTGCAGCTTTGCTGACCACCTTAGGTCTGTAAAACCATGGAGCGATGGATCGTTTGCTAATCACGTGATAATGAGATGAAACGAGATCAAAAGTAAATACAAATGAGATTTGTATTGATGAAACCTTGAGAGCATACACACAGAAACACACACAAAAAATGTAGAATATGACTTGAAGTTCTCTATCAGTGCTGATGCTCTCAACACAAACTACCTATTTATAGGTAACTTAGACTAGCTGGCGTACCACCCAGCGTACCAACTGGTACGCTGCACCAACTGGTCCGGCGGACCATGTGGTACGCTCAGTAGCCTAGCAAGACTCACACAGTTGCTCTCATTACATAGATACAATACACGAGACACATCGTGGCATAGGAATATGCTCTAACAAACTCCCCCTTAACGTGTAGTGTATCTCGTCTAACTAAATCTCTAGTCTTCAATCTTCAACATTGCTGCATCAGATCTTCAACTTGAAATCTTGTCAGAAACAGAGCTTGCATGGCTGGATCTCTACTTGAAACATCTTTGATCATCAAGATCCACTTGAGAATGATATAACAAACTCCCTCTTTACACCATGCTCGAGTCTTGACACACAGAACCTGCGACTTTAGAAGACAAAAGTGCAGTTTTTGTTTTCTATACAACTTACCAAGCTTAATTTAATCTTGGAGCAAAACTTCTCTTTGAGAATCCAAGATATCCATTTTGTAACCTTTGATTTTGAATCAAGTGTTGATCAATCGAAAACAACTAAGAAATAAAATCTTTTTGACTTTTAGAAACTTTAGATCAAAACACACCTAAAATCTTTTTGATTTTCAAAGTTATGCTAAAACACACCAAAAATCTTTTTGATTTTTACTAAAATGGAAATATAAATGCAATACAAAATTACACTCTATTTTTGGTATTTTGCGAGAAAGATCACGACACGAGATCATATCAGACATAACGCATCTAGCACATTTCAATTTTGGTCTTAATCAGCATGCAAGCCAAGATAATCGCAAATACAACATTTATGTTTATTTCAGCATGCACCAATCATTTTTTTATCGTTTTCAGATATGCTTAAGGTAATTTTATCATGCACTGATAACTCGGCCTCCACTCTATCAGAAGTACCGGTAAATCATCATATTTATCATATAAATCCAACTTTCTTAGAGATTTAATCATCCTAGATGAGTCATGCAAAAATAAAGCAGAACCCTAAACAAACAACAATCAGGTCGGCTTGTGAGCACGCAGAGAAAGTCCGATTGTTTAGGAAAATAAGAAATATAAAAATAAAGCTGAAATTGTATAATCCAACAACAATCAGGTCGGTACTCCCGTACACGCAGAGAAAGTCCGATGAATTATACGAAACACCAAAGAAAATAAAGCAGAACGTCAAACGAACACCAATCAGGTCGATCTTTCGATACGCAGAGAAAGGCCGATCGTTTGACAAAATAAAGAAAATCAAACAAGTTGAAATCTTTGCAAAATGAAAACATGCATTCATCAGGATATCTCTTTATTCTATTTTTGGAATCATCACACAGCATTCATCAAGAAGCAAATAACCAAAGATTATCAGGCAAGCTTTATGTTTATATCTTATTTGCAGATATCAGATTAGTCATGCACATTCACAGATTATGCAAGTACCTACAACCTTTAGACTTAATCTATCCATGGCAGATAACATATATGCTGATGTACCATCATTTCTCGCTTTTGTCGGATCAATTTCTCAATTTTCCATTTTTTTTATATTTTTCTTAATTTCTCCCCCTAAAATTCAAACAAACACTATTTTTTGAATTTTCAATTTTCTCCCCCTAAAAATATGTACAACTACAAAAAATGTAAACATATGAACAAGAAAGAAAATTAATCGACCAACACTGACACTTTGCAGTTTTAGGTTTGAAAAAATCGGTTGAAAAACATTTGAAAATGATATGTCATTGAAACACTAAATTAAGCAAGTTCTTCACTGTCAGCAACACACGCATGACAGATCTTCTTGAAGAAACCTGCAGACACCAGATAAAACATTAGTGGTTTTGGGATCGGCCCGAGTCAACAGCCTCGGGTCGCCCGGTGTCTTCAACATGGTCTTTGTTTGCCAAGGAAACAGCTCGTGGTTTCCACATCAGTGGCGATTGAAAACTTTTTAATGAACCCACAAAATGATCAACTTGTGTCTTTGCCCAAGACGGCTTACTAGTTGATTTGTACATCGACGGTTGTGGTTCATAAAAAATATGACCATTTAAATCCACATACTTAGCAGTTTTGTTCACATAAGCGTCAGTGCTCGCATTCGTAGGACATTGTGCAGCAAGATGCCCTGGTTTACGACATGCATAACACTTCCTTTGAAAAACATTAAGGGAACTGCTACCCAGATTTGATTCAAAAATTTGTTTTTTATCAACAAAATTCTTTAGATGTCTCTTGTCCTGTTTGAACACATCATGATAACCAAAAATATTTTCAGAACTGAAAGAATCAAAGAAATCATCAGAAGTATCATACCTTGGAGATGGACTTCGTTGAGAATAACCAGAACTATAAGAAGATCCTCCAGAATAATAATCAACATCCTTTGATTTGAACACCGTTTGTTTCTTCTGTTGTTTGAATTTGTTCTTTTGATTTGAACCAGCAACATTCTTTGCTTGAATTGATTCTTCTTTAGCATCATAACCAAGACCTTTATGCTTGTATCCCTGGACTTTTGAAGAATGTAAAGAAAAATCTGGAGCTTTTCTTCCTTTAGCTTCGCTAGTAAATTTAGCTTTAATAGCCTTCAATTTTTCAAACAAAAAATAGTGTTTGTTTGAATTTTAGGGGGAGAAATTAAGAAAAATATAAAAAAATGGAAAATTGAGAAATTGATCCGACAAAAGCGAGAAATGATGGTACATCAGCATATATGTTATCTGCCATGGATAGATTAAGTCTAAAGGCTGTAGGTACTTGCATAATCTGTGAATGTGCATGACTAATCTGATATCTGCAAGTAAGATATAAACATAAAGCTTGCCTGATAATCTTTGGTTATTTGCTTCTTGATGAATGCTATGTGATGATTCCAAAAATAGAATAAAGAGATATCCTGATGAATGCATGTTTTCATTTTGCAAAGATTTCAACTTGTTTGATTTTCTTTAATTGATCATTACCCTCACATCGTTTTTGAATTGCATCCCACAATTCTTTAGCAGAAGTATACGCAGAAAATTGATGTAATAAGTCGGAAGGTAATGCCATCGTTAAAGCACCATAAGCTTTTTGTTCTGCTTGATATGCCTTCTTTTGCTCACCAGTAAGACTTTGTTGCAAAACTGGCCTTCCATTTTGTCCTGTTGGATACTCATATAGAATATTGTAAGATATCCAAAAATCAACATCATTTGCACCAACATATGCATTGAATCGCTTCACCCAACTATGATAATCTTCCAATCTGAGTAATTTCGGAACTTTCTGACTTGTTCCTATTTCATTATCATAGTTAATGATAGCTTGCATCGTGGTTTGAATCGCGGAAAACGCTTGAAAATCCGACATATTTTCCGAAATATGACACTGCAAAAACTTTGAACTAAAAAACGGAGGCTTTCCAAGTGGATTTAGGGGCTCAAAAATGGATGTACTGGCCGTAGGCGGGTACAAGTCCTAGATCTCTTCGATACGAACGTTTTGGCTGGTATTAGCTCTCGTAACTCTTTACGGTTCTCAAGTTACGTCAGTTTTAGTGATGAACACTTTTCTGCCAGCGGACCAAAACACTTTCAACGGACCAAATTTCTGTTTGCGGATCAAAAGCGGACCAGATCAATCTCAGCGGACCAAATTATACCTGCGGATTAAATTTATAACCAGCGGACCAAATTGTACTAGCGGATCAGATTGATCCGGCGGACCAAAACTGATACGGCGGACCAGTTTATTTCAGCGGATCACACTGATACGTTATAACCGCCACGGACCAGCTCGATGAATATAGCCTAGCGGACCAGAAACTTCATCCGGCGGACCAACTGATTTCGAGGCTGAATTCACTGATTTTCGTGAAATTTGACGTTTGGAGCTGGAAATTGCTTTAGTATGATGCGAAAACACTCCAGCAACACTCAGAAATCATTTTCCATCGTTGAAACACTCGGAATTGCGGAAATTTGATGAAAAATGAAGAAAACCCAAACTTTCTCTCAAATCTCCAAAATCACAAAATATGATCAGCAAATGGAACCAGATAGCTCTGATACCACTTGTAAAACCATGGAGCGATGGATCGTTTGCTAATCACGTGATAATGAGATGAAACGAGATCAAAAGTAAATATAAATGAGATTTGTATTGATGAAACCTTGAGAGCATACACATAGAAACACACACACAGAAATGTAGAATATGACTTGAAGTTCTCTATCAATGCTGATGCTCTCAACACAAACTACCTATTTATAGGTAACTTAGACTAGCTGGCGTACCACCCAGCGTACCAACTGGTACGCTGCACCAACTGGTCCGGCGGACCATGTGGTACGTTCAGTAGCCTAGCAAGACTCACACAGTTGCTCTCATTACATAGATACAATACACGAGACACATCGTGGCATAGGAATATGCTCTAACAAGGTCGCCACTGCATTTTGACCTTTGCTGTTTTTACTGAAACATCATCCTGTGATGAACCTTCAACACTTGAATCAAATTTAAAAAATTGTTTCTTTTTAGACTTAGTGTTAGACGGTGTGGACTCAGTAAAAATTCTGCCTGATTCATCAATAAATGTGGCAGATTTGTTTGAAAACGATCTTTTAGCAGTCTCAGGACAATCCTGTGCCATGTGTCCCTTTCGGCGACATTGATAGCACAAACGATATGATCGTTGAGATTGTGATTTGCCCTGAACTGATGAACACCTCTCAACGGGCTCAGAACTATCAGAAATATCATCAAAAATTTGAAATCGATTAGAGTGTACCCATTTCGATGTAGGACTTCGAGGTGTGGAATTTGATCCAGATGAAGACGAAACTTTCACTGTTTGAGCTTCACCAGAAGAACCTGTAGATGAAGCCTTCTTTGGAATCTTTCCACCGAACCCCTTTTCCATTATAGACATGAAGACTTGAGCCAAATAATAAATTTGCTCCAAGCTTGTGTCTTTCTTGACTTTGAGAGCTTTCGTGGACATATTTTTCTTGATATTCTGTGCACCCTTCTTACCATCACTACCCAAACCACAACGTTTGTAACCCGGTAGCTTAGTTAAATCGACTTCAGAACACGAAGGACTCGCTTTAGCAGCTTGATTAAACGAAGCTTTAATATCCTTTAGTTTGTTAGCTTCAACCAGTTGAGCAACAAACTTTTCTTCATGCAACTGCTTGTCAACCTTCTCCACTTGGTTTCCAACAGAACCAACTCCCTTTTCTGAAATAAAACCACCTGAAACAAACTTTGTCGGGAATGTATCAACCAAACTCACCTCTTTCATCTTTGATTTTTGTGATTTCTTCAATTCAGACTTCTTAGGAACAAATTCAGAATAATCACCAGTTATGCCAGAAACTTGAATATCAGCAAGAACATCAGATTCAATAACTGGATGCGGAATCTGATTATACTCCTCGCTTCCAAAAACCTTTTTGAAATTCTCGTCTTTGCATAAGTAACTGGTAAAAGAATGTGAATTCTTCAAATTATTCAACTGCCTCTTAAGATCCAACACTTCAACATTCAGATCAGATATTTTCTTTTGAGCTTCACCCAATGCTATTTCTGATTCAATTAATTGCTCTGAAGCTGTATTAAATCGAAACTTTTCCTGTCGCATCTGATCATGAGCATCACACACTTCCTGAGTAATTTTCTTGACACGGCCTTCATGAATCTCAATATTTCGTTTCAACAACTGATTTTCATGTGTCAAAGTCGTGACTTTATCAAGTAAGATGGAATGTTCCGTTTGACGATCACTTTCTTTTGCATTAACTTCATCAAACTCTTTCTGAAGATCATCATACAATTTCTGAAGAGAATCCAATTTTATTTTGGATTTGCTAAACAAAGCATCAAAATCTTCAATGGCGTCTTTTGCTTCATTCTCCCATTTCTCAACACTTCTAACCAACTCTTCATTCTCAGTTTTCAACTTCAGAAATTGTTCCTTATCTTGAGCAACTAAGTCATCCATATTGCTCTTAAGCTTGACAATCTCTTCCATCAACTCATCCTTTTCGTTTATTAATTTCTCATTTACTTTGCAAATCTCATCAGAATTTTTAACTTTCTTCTTGAAACTTTCTAATTCTGTTTCCTTCAGTGTTCTCTCAACCATTAACCCTTCCTTTTCTTGAACCAATTCACGAATTTTCCTATCCTTTTCAGCACAAAATTCACAAGTTGACTCATACCCACTAACTTCAGAATCACTTGTTTCAGATGTAGTGATCTCAGATATATACCCACTTGATTCAACTTCGACATTTGCCATTAAAGCCACATGTTAACCATTGATATAACAACATTCGTCTGAGTCGGCACACGTATCTTGAATAGCAGTCAAAGCAATAGGTGATTTGTCAAATTGTTTTGACCATTCATCAAATTCTTTATCTGCTTGAGCTTGAGCCATCATAGCTTTTGCGTCAGTCTTATTAGATTTACTCTTATCAGATGATGATTGAGAACACTCACGAGCAAAATGTCCAACCTTGGAACAATTGTAACACTTTACTTTAGATTTATCCAAACCCAATTTTCTATTTCCTGGAACAAAAGAATTCTTTCCATGTTTCTTGATAAATCGTCTTCCTTTTTCAACCATCATTGCAAATTGCCAATGCAGATCTAATTCAGCTAATTGATCATCATCCAGCTGTTCTAACTCAGTTCCACTTAAACTAGCATCACTAACTTGACCAAAAATCGATCCAGACGATGAAGATATAAAAGCAGATAATAATGCAGCCAATTCTTCAGTTGATTGAGCAGGATGAGAATCATTTGATGATTTATCTGGAATGGTAAAACGACATCCTGGAGAATAACCAGGATTTTCAGTATATCCAGCAAGAAAAGCTGTTACCGGCGGATTACTGCTAGAAATAGCATGTGACTTTGCCTTTGCATGAACAGTAGCGTTATTTTCCCCAAAGTACAATTCAGGATTTTGAACTGTAGGATGTGTAGATTTCTTCACCAACAATTCCATCTCACGAGCTTGTAATTTGCTAGTTATTTGGTTGAATGTCCAATTTGAATAATTTGGATCATTTGTCAACATCATCACATAATTTTCCCATTTTTCTGGTAATGCTTCCAGAATTTTCTCTTTCAACTCATCATTATCTTTCTTGACGCCTACAACATCAAGTTCATTTATCAAATGTGAAAACCGAGCAATCAAATCTGGAATTTTCTCATTCTCGCAATGCCTGAAATTATCAAACTCTTTCTTCAAAACTTTCTTTCGAGTATTTTTGTATTGATCATTACCCGTACATCTCTCTTCAATAGCATCCCACAATTCCTTAGCCGTTGTATATTGCTTAAATTGATGCATTAGATCTTTTGGTAAGGCCATTGTAATATAGCTATATGTTTTCTTTTCTTGAGAAAACAATTTTCGTTCATTAGCATCGAAACTACTAATCATCTTTGGTTTGTTGGGACTTATCATCGGATATTCATATTCTTTCTCAATTGGAATCCAACTCTCAACATCTTGCGTATAAATGTAAGATTCAAACCGACTTCTCCAATTGTGATAATCTTCAAGCCGTATCAATTTAGGAACCTTTTGAGTTGTTCCTGTCTCATTATCATAGTTCAACATGGCTTGCATTGATGTTTGAGCAGCAGTCATTGCATAGAAATCACTCATTTTGATGTTAAACCTTAAACTCCAAAACTTTGATCTAAAAAATAAGGGTCTTCCAAGCGGATTTTGGGGGTCAAACTGGAGGGTACTGACCTTTCTGGTAGTACACGTCTAGATCTCGGAAAGACGAACGTTTTGACTGGTATTGGGTTCCGTAACTCCAAACGGTTTGCAAGTTACGTCAGTTTTACTGAATGTCACTATTCTGCCAGCGGACCAACACAAATTGGCGGATCAAAATACTATCAGCGGACCAGTTCCGGATCAAATTAACCAGACGGATCAGACTTGCACTAGCGGATCAGATTCCGGATCAGATTTCGTCTGGCGGATCAGATTTTGATACGGCGGACCAAATCTGGTACGCTGTAACTGTCGCGGATCAGACTGATGAAGATGATCCGGGCGGACCAGACTTGCACTAGCGGATCAGATTCCGGATCAGATTTCATCCGGCGGATCAGATTTTGATACGGCGGACCAAATCTGGTACGCTGTAACTGTCGCGGATCAGACTGATGAAGATTGCCGGGGCGGATCAAACGGCGGATCAACTGTTTAACCAGCGGACCAAATGCAATTCGAACAAAAATCGATTGATTTTCGCGAATTCGACGTTTTCGATCGGAAATTTGATTCAAATAGATGCGAAAACACTTCAGGAACACTCAGAAATCATTTTTCATCACAGAAACACTCGGAATTGGAAGAATTTGATGAAAAACATAGAAAACCCAAACTTTCTCTCTCTAGAATTTCGAAAACTTACCAAATCACAGCAGTAGAGCAACCTGGATTGCTCTGATACCACTTGATACCACTTGTAAACCACTGAGACGATCTTACTACAGCATGATTCGGTAATCGGATAACAACGAGAAAGTAAATAAAGCTTTGCTTTATTGATTCACTTAGAGATTACAAGTAGAGAGAGAAACACACTCAGTTTACACACAGTTAAGAGTTGTAGAATGACAGAACTACTAAACACTCTCTCTAACAAGCTATTTATAGTCACTTAGTAACAGGCCAGCGTACCAGCTGCGGACCATCTGGTCCGCCCGGATCATCTGGTCTGGCGGTGCATCTGGTACGGCCAGTGACTATAAAACTCACACAGATGCTCTAGATTAGATACAATACACGAGACACACGCTAGCATAGGAATATGCTCTAACAATAATTGATACTTGGGACTGATATTTTTGTGACTGATTCCTAATACATTAACAACTTATTTAAAACCAATGTTTTAAAACCTGGATTGACCCGGCAGGTTGGACATGTCGATCCAGTGATCGGAGACTAAAACGGTTTGGGTGTGTCTGGTTTAACCTATTTCTGATCTGATTTTTGACCCGACGGTTCTTACGGTTCAACCGGACCAACGCGGAATTGGCAAACTAATTCAACCGGTTAATAAAAGTCACACAAGATATTCGCAGTTTCACACATACGGTAGTATATTATATTATTAGGAAACGATTATCAATTTATTCATCATTCATGCAAGCTTAATCTTCATTAGTATCTTTTAATGCTTTGTGTTCATATTTTTATTTCGTGTTGAAAAAATATGTGGAATCCCTCCTTAGAGGGCTAAACTTTGTATTAACACCAGTATATATAGTTACAGATATTGAGTATAGGGTTTACATATTCACACTAAACACCCTATACTATTGAACATTATAAAATAACCATAGGCTTATTTAATCTATCTAACATACCCCCCCCCCCCCCCGCGCGCAGACTGAGCGGAGGGACTTTGAACGTTAAGACTATCTCGAAAATCCATAAATTGATGTGACGGTAAGCCTTTGGTAAATATATCTGTAAACTGGTGATCTGAAGGAACATGTAACACACGTACTTGGCCAATAGCAACATGTTCCCTTACAATCTGTAGATCTAATTCCACATGATTGGTGTGTTAGTGCTTTACAAGGTTTGGTGCTAAATAAACGGCGCTGACATTATCACAAAACACAATGGTAGCCCGAGACAAAAGGGCAATGTAACTCAAGAAGAAAGTTACGGATCCAAACTGCTTCGGCAATAGCATTGGCAACACCACGATATTCAGCTTTAGCACTTGACATTGATACGACATGCTGACGTTTAGAGGATCAAGAGACAAAATTATCAACAGAAAGACACAGAAACCAAATGTCGAGCGACGAGTGCCAGGATACCACCCCCCCCTCCCCCCCCCCCCCGCGCCCCCAATTGGCATCGGTGTAAGCAACCAAACGATCAATAGACGAAGGAAGAATGTGAAGTCCCAAGGAAAGAGTACCCTGTAGATAACGCAAAATGCGTTTAAGGGCATGAAAATGCGGTTCACGAGGGTCATGCATGAAGAGACACACTTGGTGAACAGCAAAGGCAATATCGGGACGAGTGAGAGTCAGGTATTGAACGGCACCAGCTAAACTACGATACAGAGTAGGGTCTATAATGGGCTTGCCATTCAATGAGAACTTGGCCTTGGTGCAGCAGGAGTGTTGCACGGATTGCAGTTTTGCATGTCAGCACGAGCAAGAATATCCTTAGCGAAGGCAGTCTGAGAGAGGAACAGGCCAGACTGATCTCGAGTAGCAGCAATGCCGAGAAAGAAGGAGAGAGGACCAAGATCAGTCATAGCAAACTCAGCCGAAAGGCGACCAATGACTCGAGATACTAATGGCGGTGAGGAGGCCGTCAGAATAATATCGTCCACGTAGAGAAGAAGATAAATCACCTCATTACCATTGCGAAGAATCCCATTTGCTACTGACAAACCCTAGCGATGTAATGTAAATAGCAAACCGTTAATACCAGGCTCGAGGAGACTGTTTGAGGCCATAAAGAGCTTTACGAAGCCGGCATACATGGTCAGGACGCGATTGATCGACGTAGCCAGGGGGTTGCTTCATGTAGACAAGCTTAGTCAGATCACCATTTAGGAAGACGTTCTTGACATCCAGCTGATAGATGGGCCAGTGTCGGGAGATAGCAATGGAGAGAACGGTGCGGATCGTAGCCGGTTTGACAACTGGACTGAATGTCTCATCAAAATAAAGCCCTGCTTGTTGCGAGAAACCTTAGGCAACGAGGCGACACTTATACCGTTGTAAATTGCCACGACTGTCAAATTTGTGACGATAAAGCCAACGACAATCGACAATGTTGACATTGGAAGGACGGGGAACAAGCTCCCAAGTTCCATTAGCAAGAATGGCAGACATTTCAGAGTCCATGGCAGTTTTCCAGTTTGGGTCACACATGGCCTGAGCAGTGTTTCTCAGTAGAGGAGAGGCAACGGAACGGCTGATAAGTGAAGGATCTGTCGTGGCTTAAGCGATCCAGTCTGAGAGCAAGTGACCATGGGATGAGTAGGTCTAGGAGCAACATCCTCAAAAGAGGAGGAGGTGGAGGAGGGAGAGTGCACTGACACAGGAGATATCGGAGATACGAAAGCAAGAGAAAGGGGGAAGGCACCCCTGAAGGGGAAGCATTTGAAGATTGTTGAGTGTCCTAGGAAGGAGAGCCAGCAGTGGGGGGAGGATCAGTGGAAACCACATGTGGTGGTACAACCGGATCATCAGATGACTCAACGATGTTGTAGTCAGAGGGGGGATGAGCAAAATGGAAGTGGGCATATCGAAAGCGTGTCTCATCAAAGGTGACATGACAAGAGTTGATAACCCGTTGGGTAGTGAGATCCATGCAGCAATAGCCTGGATGATCAGCCGAGGGTCCAAGAAAAACACAATTCGTTGAATGAGGGGATAACTTGTGCGGGGCAGTGGATGAGGGGTTTGGGTAGCAGAGACAACCAAACACACGGAGGTGAAGAAAAGAAGGGAAGAATCCAAACAAAATCTCAAATGGAGATTTGTAGGATAGTGTAGAGGTGGGTGGAAGATTGAAGGTGTGAACAACCATATGAAGGGCTTTAACCCAAAATTTTAAGGGCATGGAAGCTTGGAAGAGAATGGTGCGAATGGCATTGTTGATTGAGCGGATGGAGCGTTCAGCTTTCCCATTTTGTTGAGATGTGTAAGGACATGAGAAGCGAAACTGAATGCCATGAGTTTGAAACAGATTATGAAATGACTGCTTTTTGTATTCGCGACCATTGTCACACTGTATAGCTTGATGTCAGTTTTGAATTGATTCACCACATAGGCGCGAAATCGAAGAAAAGGGGCAAACACCTCAGATTTTGCATGCAAAGGAAAGACCCATAGAAAGTGTGAGAAATCATCTAAAAGCAGGACATAGTGTTGATACATGAAATGTGCGTCGTGTGAAGTATCGAACGAAG